>CM017570.1:46588792-46652128 GCA_007844125.1 Sinonovacula constricta
ACTGGCATTTAAATATCAGTCCTAAGCCATGCTATCAATGTACTGACTACTTAAAGTAAAACACCACAGCTGAAATGATATTTACTAAAGTTGTCAAGAGAGTCCATCTGATTCGTGAGTGACGAAGACGTTTTGATGGTGATGAGTGTGGCTAGACAAAATCTTATTCACATAGACGGATACGTCAAACACTGTTTTGACATGCACCACGAAGACAAGACAAAACAGAAAACAACACTAAACGAACAAAAACATGCACGAATATGTTTTTAAATGCTTTTACTTCATGTAAGTCATAGTTCACCATTTACCACGTACCTAATGCAATCTTATTAATCTCCGTATTCCTGCAACATTAGAATATGGGTAAGGTATAAGTTTATGACATTTAAATCATTTTATTATTCGCATACACGGTTGTTCAGTAACACTCAGCGATTCTCTGACCTCCGTACATCATCAAGAGATTTGGTTATGCATGATACTTATGTTTCTGAATGGATATGTTAAAAATGGTCTCTTAACGTGACAGGTCTAAATCTACGTTAGTTTTAACCTGTTTTTGCTGAAGAAAATCCAAATAAACCTTGAAAAATAATTGGGTGATCAATCCCAGCGCTCAGTTAAAATGTTAATAGTTAAAGGAACGGGAACTTTATTTTAACATGGGCTTTTTTACAATATCAAACAAATAAAATAAAATAAAAACAAATTGAAGCATACCTGAATTTATTTAGTGGGTGTACACATAAGATGTACTTTCTCGAATCTCTTTCACCTCAATTCAACATTCGTCTTTTCCATTTACTGATTTCAATTATTCAATTAGCCACATGTATTAATAATATGTCAAGTAACGCAATGCTCGTGTTAATTTGTATTTAGTGAAAATATATATTGGTCTGCTTAAAATATCTTTATAGTTAATCTTAATTTATAGGTTAACCCTTTCTTCTGCTAAATATTAATATATCAATCTATTTCAGAAATGTATCGAACATAACAGTGTGTTTGTATACGCTTTTTGGTATTCGGTAAAACAAGCCTTTATACTACTTGCAGCCTCCGAGTATAGAGTTCTATGATGTCGCCAAAGGGACCAAAACACGGGAATTCACAGTGAAACAGAACTTATCCTGTATTGCGTATTATAGCGGAGAACTGTTTTTAGGATCTTCGGAGAGTCTGAATGTTTACACCATGGCTGGCACACGGAAGCAGGAGGTAGGTAAAGATTTATCTGGTAGGTCTCTCTTCTCCAACGTTGCAAGTATCACAGTGAATAAAAAAGGGGACCGGATTTATGTGGCTGACAGGGAAATTGGACTGATATGTCTGAGTAGAGATGGACAGGAAATCTCCAGACTGACAAATGAGCAGCTCGGTCTCTCCAGAGCTACGGGTGTGACGACTGACCACCGGAATCAGATTCTCATATGCGCCTACGATTCACAGAACATTGTACAGGTAACAGAGAAGGGCAGAGTAATTGGGGAGATTCTGTCTGGGATGGCCGGCATCAAGCACCCAATATGTCTTTGCTTTGATGATGTACGACAGAAGCTTTATGTTGGAGGAGACATGGGATATGTTCTGGGTTTTGATTTCATGTGAAGCTTGTTGATAGCAAATATCGGGTGGATAATAACTCCCTTTGATGCTATAATTTGACTATGTAATTTTACTGAAATAATTATACAGCTGTTTTACAGACACATCCTACAAACTACTTTGCACTTTGATCACAAAATTGAATGTGTCTATTCATAAAGAAGTAGTAACCGCTGTCATTGAAAGATGTACAAACTCTGTAGCATTTAGACTTTAATAGAAAGTCGTTAACGATAATTCTGAATATTCAATGCGTGTATAGGTTTAAAGCACAGAATCGTGACCAATATAATCTAATTTTATATAAGAGGCATAACCCGTTTTAAAACCAAGCAATTTATTGGTGGAAATAGTGTACCTTAATGAAGTCAAATACTAGGCTGAAGGTATTCCTTTACTTAATTTTTAATTGGCTAGTGAAAAGTCATCTTTATTGACTTAAGATTTTGACAAGTGCGTAGGTGTAACTTAGCATGAGGGCATCTTAAGTAATATTGTATATTTAACCGAAAAGAAGTCATCTCTACATTTTGGGACAAGAAGTCTAACATGGTTTCACTTACAGTTTAGTCATTACTTCAAAACGCCATCTATGTACTGTTCAAACATAACTAAACAATTACAAGTTTAATTAAATCAGCAACATGTGATAAAAAGTGCATTCTAATTTCTGTATTTGAAACAGTCTAGCTGGTTGAAGTACACAAATTAATATTGAAACTTTGATTAGAGGTCATCTCAATAACTCTGAGTATCAAAAGGTTATACTGTATTTTTTTTTGGTTTAACATGTATATACTGTTGGACAATGAGTATTGTGATTATTTACAAGTGGTCGATATTGCTAAGTAGTTATATAATGACTTAATTAACATAGAGATACAATCCTTACACATTCTGTTTTGAAACGTTACATTATTTAATAGCATGATCAATATTGCCATGTAATACATTTTGAGCGTAGTAAATATTTTGTAGTATTTAGTTAGATACAATAAGAATCAACTCATGTTACTGAAATGTAATTGTTCCATATGTGAAATGTGTTTATGTCATTAGTTTGACAGTAATTGCATTGAAGTATCAAGTATGAAGGAAGAAGTATCATTATTACGTCAATATATTGCCTGTAATGGTGTTTTCTTCTTCTTAAATTTGTTTTTGCATTTGAAATACATTGCAGCGAAAAAGTCTTATCATTATAGTGACATCAACCTTTTGTTTGGTAGAGGGTGACCACGTGTGTCATGATAAAACCACCAGGGCACGGCAGGACCGCTGGAAGACGTCCCCACATTCAGTCCTTCACCCCGAACGGGACTCGACCCTACGTGGTGAATGGCTAAGTAGTCAGAGGGGCTTTTAGTCTTAGCATGTTATATTATTAATTATTTGCATGTTACCAAATACAAACGTTCGCCTAAACATACATTCCATTTTAATTAATGTTCAATTTTGTTTTAGTTTAATGTAGATATATATATATCTGTACATGCGTATATAACGATGTCTCTTTGCCAATACATGTGTTCATGCAGTATGTTATTATAACTTGCATATATACAAATGTTTGTAATCGGACTGTGCATTTAATGTTGAGTTTCAAATGATGATTATAATAAACATTGCTGTACTTAGCAGCGATGGAAAGTGAAAATAGTAGAATACTATGTTTGTTTATTTGTATGATATGTGTGAATGTAATTTGTAAAAATATCAAAATATGATTCACATATTGCATTAGCGCTATATAAACTGTGTTTAATATTATGATAACTGGTGTTATTGAATATCACGCATGCTTAATAAATATACTTGTATAGGTCTATGTTTTTTTGTTTTGTTTTTGTTGTTGTTGTTGTTGTTGTTTTAACGATTAACAGTTATGTCTTAATGATCAATATGCATAACGGATCTAACTATAATGTAGAGAAAACTACTGTATACATTATAGTTGCCAGCCTAAAATGTGTTACATTGTTTAATCTAGAAGCAAAGTGATAAATTAAGATTTGAGTAGAAAAAATAATAAATTGATAAATTAGTAGAAAAATAAAACACTAATTGACAGGACATCGTAGTGCTATCGGTATAGCGTCAGGCATAACATAAGTATAGTTCCATGAGTTGTGGTCAGACAGGTGTCAAACTAATGTGACTGGGTGCGGTATCATGCCAGGTGTTCACTACATGCTATACACGGTGAAGGCAGCACTGTATCTGCTTCATGTGGACACCGTCTCCAGATAACTGAAGTACTGCTGGTGGGACGATAAACACAATAAACAAAGAAACATCATAATTATTGCTTAATGATTGTTCCAGCAATACATTGTTTGTTAAATTCTTAAAACTTTATTTAATATGATATAACATGGTTATTATAACCATTTGATATATGAAGTGTGCGCAGTACATATTGTGTAATATCTAAAACAGACAACATAACAATCAGCTAATGTAACTGAAATTTAATTGTTTCATTTATAATATTTTGATATATATTGTTTAAGTATGGTATATGTACCTTTAAAGAAGTAACTTTGCTTGTATTTTCTTCTGTTTCGTCAAGAATGTGTGTTTTTTGTTTTGTTTTTATTTGTGTTTTGTTTGTTATTTGTTTTAGTTCTTTTCCTAGTACCCAATGATGTAGACTTATAACTTGTTATTTAAACAGAAATACACATATAAATACAATCCGACTAATTAAGGTTTACTGTATGCATTGTTACTGCATGTATAATACGCCATATGTATATATACATTCCGATGTATCTTATTGTTTATAAATGTCTGAATATTGAATATTTACTTTCAAAGAATAATAACAACAGTATTATGTATGAAAGCGAATTAGTGTGAGAACAAATGACCGCAACGGTTAGATTGACGTAAAAAGCGCACATTAAACAGTTTCAAACTTACTGCATGCTACATGGTATATACAATATACGGCGGACAAAACAAATATGCACATTAGGTATCTATTTCGCAATGATATACTAATGGCTTTCTGTTATGCATTAGTGATCACTTCATAGCATACACAATCGACAATTTTGTAAAGGTCGATATTTTCTTAATGTGTGGATATAATAGCAATCGGATGTCAATGTTCACACTTCAAGACGGCCGGTGAAGTTTAAATACCTCTGCTACATTGCTGGAAGTAATATTTTAATAAAGACGCTGCTTCATGTTATACCTAACACAAGAGCAAGGTAATTAATGGCTTAATGATCTAACAATCGTGTTTTTTACATTTGTAATCCTGCAAATATTGTTTTCACTGACATTCCTAAAGATTATAAAAGAAACTCTCTGCTTTCGTATAAACACTTTAGTTAGCCATTAAAACTATATCAGAAGTTATATGCATATCGAACCATACATTAAACTGCAGTGCTCAAGATGGCAGCCAACTGAGTCTCATTTCGGTTTATTAAAAGCTAATAGAAATATTAACTCACGCATGCGAGTCAAAGTGCCGTAATGTCGCTATAGTATGAATGCTAGGTAATACATTAACAGTTTTCGTGGACATATCAGGGTATTTTATTATGCGAATTTGACCGGTACGTCCGTAAGCTGTTCAATAGATAGTGATGCAATTTAACTCAGTCTTTATATAATTTTAGATTAATGCCTAATGACATAAAAGAGAGCCTGGTACCTTAACAGACAACGACCACATTAATAAAAAAATGCAACGTTTATAATAACTAAACAAATGTAACTGAAACGAACAACGTGTACTTAGGCATTTAAACTATACAAATATATTGGTAAGTCAGCAATCGTTAAATGGGTTTTAAAGTGTCATGCTTGTTTGCATAAGTACATGCTTAATGTACGAATATTTTTTGCCAAAACTTTATTCTTGAGATAAATAAATCTGTTTTGTAGGTTAGTTATGATTAATCGCTGAAACATACGTCTTGTTGAGTTTAGATTCTATGCAAATTGAAATAAGAATCCGAAAAAGTTGCGATATCTGAACAAAATACCGTGTCCAATTATGCCATCTTTACGAAGTCTATTTTCATTCTATTTACTTTTATTTTCTCCGCAATGTATTTATTAAAGCTGCACGGTACATTAGGACTACATAAATGATACTAGTTCTGTACACAATATGTATGTTTCTGGTTCGAATCATTCACAATCATACGTTGATGATAATACTAGTGCGTCATGTTTTTACTTTCCTATGTTTTATGGTCACCTTATGCATATATCGTCTATGTATCCACCAACAATATTAATGAATTTGTAATCCAATAATTATTTAAAACAGCTATTGAACTGTGTGACAGCGAATATTAATACAGTTTTATGGGTTAATCTTCATGAAAAAAATGATCTGTAGTTTGAACGCAAACAATGCATTGCCTCTTATCTACCCATTTGCAAGTGACCATGCAATATATCTTGTACTGACGAATATGAAAATTACGTTAAAACAGTAAACTATCTGCAGTAGCCGAACATGTCAGCCCTTCTATTTTTACAAACAAAACACACATGCCATTTTTCGCAACACACCTTTCTCATATTAATGCTGTATGACGCCACCCTGAGTCCATAATTAACTATCTAGGTTAATGATGTCGTCAACAGTCCACCCCTGTGTTGTAATTTTAAATACCGATTGCTATAGTGCAGAAGGCGTTTAGTAAATTAACACTCAGATGCTCTGAACTAACGCCGTCTGATATAGCATTGGATGTTGTAATTATCTCAGCCTAGCATACAATGCCTAGACAGTGAAGCACTTGTTCTAATATCTACTTGCTTCTTCTTTTTGGGCCGCCTCTCTCGTCAAATCACTAAGTCATATTTCTGCTAGGCGTTGCTCATTCATAAACCTGCAATATACAAAATACTCATTGGCACATCTATTTGAAAGAGATAGCAATGTTAATGTTAACTTTTGATATTCCTGCTCGGAATTGTGTATGAATAAATCTGCATCCACATATACCTGCAATATAAAATATAATCACTTAAAGATCTAGTCGAATAAGATAACAATGGTAATGTAAATATTTTGAGCACAATTTGGCCTGAAACCAATGGACCGCCGACATATACATTTCTAAACTTGCACTGTTTCTCCCAGGCATGAATTAAGTGAACAAAGGGCATATGAGAATAACCAACTATATTCAAATCTGAACTACCACCAAGCAAAGGCAAAGGTCAATGTAAAAGTGATAGAGACATATTATTGGGACGGTCGCAATTCTTGCTCATCCCCCCACCTCCACCAACCCCTCACCCCACCCAAACTCGGGCTTCCCTTCCATCTAGATACTGTGCAATAAAACAAGACTAAATGCATTGTGTGGAATTGAGTTCGTCGAAGAAGCTAGAAAAGCGCTCCGGTTTGACAACAATTGTACATGCCTTATCAAACCTGCCTTTGAAATGTGAATGGTGGATCCACGATTCGACCAGCGAGAAGCATATCCAGTCATGAGACCGAGTGACAAAGATGCCCACGTGTATTTCTACCTCCTCTATTGATAAGGCAAAAACCTGTTGTCTAGTAGTGATTGAATCATTCACTATACGAAGCTTGAAACACTGTTTAGGCTGAACAGTCACGGAGAAACGTACTACTACGACTATGACCTCTACAACTACTACTACTTCTTCTTCTATTATCACTACGACTACTACCGCTACTACTATTACTAAAATACTACTACTACTACTATTACTACTACTACTATTACTACGACTACTACTACTACTACTTCTACTACTACTACTACTACTACTACTACTACTTCTACTACTACTACTACTACTACTACTACTACTACTACTACTACTACTACTACTACTACTACTACTGCTACTGCTTCTATTATTACTACCACCATTACCACTACTAACATAACTACTACTATTACTTCTATTAATATTATTACGACTACTACGACTGCTACTTTTATTAAACTACTACAACTACTACTACTTCTACTACTACTACTATTACTACTACTACTACTACTACTACTACTACTACTACTACTACTACTAAAACTACTACTACTACTACTACTACTACTACTACTAATAATAATAATAATAATAGCAATATACGCGCAGGTAAATTATTTTTTTTAAAACAAAACATGCCAACATTTTCCAAGGTCAACAACGCGAACATGCCGAATCACGTCCAGATTCAAATTAATCAAGATGATGTGACACAACTTGAGCAGTCTCCATGTCCTTTACGTGAGATTGCACAGTATACACGTATATAACATCAGGATGTTTGTACCTTAATTATAAAATATGCCAACTGCGGGTAAATCATCTTCTATTTATTATATGCTAATTTAAAAGTTATTACCTTTTATCTCCTAACAATACAACCATTTCTTTTGTTTGGTTTGGGTTGTTTTCTAAAATTCGATGATTTCTTTCGTATTTTTACATTTCACTTTTGACATCTTTGGCATATGACGTCATGGAATTGTATGACGTTATTAAATTAGTCTTATAATACGTAAGTGCTTGGGCTATTTTATTTCAAAATACTCTCTCATTGTGGAATTGTTTATGTATCCGAGGCTTTTATCTCCTATACATATTGTACAGATTTTATTAATAGTCATTTTGTCTGTATATACGTTCATTGTATCTGTTTTAACTGTTGTTGTTGTGTTTGTTTTGTCACATTTACATTCACCCTGTTTGCGTTTGTCAAGAGGTAGTTTAGATTTAAATATATGTGGAAATGTCGATAGGACCTTTTCTTATTTACCAATTTTAATATATTTTATATATTAATTAATGCTGGTAAAGTATTCCCTTCTTTTATCGATATACGCTAGGTTGATAACTATTTCATTAATTAAATTAAAAACTTTTAGAAAATGTCCCATTCTAACCATTTTCAATTCAACATAACTTTTGGTCGGACATGAATTTTAAAGTAGCTTTAGGGTGCATACACAAAGATAGATGCATTTATAATATATAGAAACAACAAGCAATGCCTAAGCGTTGACAGTTAAACACATGCCTAAGTGTCGTCAGTTGATCGCATACACTACTGCTAAATGACGTTTTGATAAATACTCAATTTCGTTCCTTCCCGCTTGACAGATATTAATTTAAATAAACTACGGCCCGTGTTTAGTTACTAATCCCATTAGTGATTGAGTGGCAAAAATGCATCGTATGATATCATCGTCTGTTTTGACGTTGCTACACACGTTAATGTATCTGTTTTAAATTCAGAACTATATTTTAATAAAAGTTATTTGTTGAATATGAGATTAAGTGCATCCAACCATCATGTTCGTGAATGATCTTTGCTTACCCTCTTTATTCCAGCTCGTTTAATATTCTCAGTATTCCATGAACACTCATACTACATTCTCTTTATATCATTAAAACGGTAAATCACATAAACTAGTTACACAGTCAATCGACATTATTAACATCTGTTTCTACTAAAAGTATCAGTTACACGTATCTTGTAATTCTAAAAGGACATTCTCTTTTCCAATTCAGACATTTCAGATGTCACAGACATCACGAAATCTGTCGATGAACGTGAGGCTGACCGGGGAATAAAAGCCCTTTACAGTCTGCTCTAGACCACATACAGCGAGTCATTATGTTTTGAATATTAAAAAAAGCAAAAGGCATTCCTGGCTGACCTAGAGAAGTATGCAAGGAACATTTTGTTTAAAGAAGAAGAGCTGAGAAAACTTGGGAAGAGTATTATTTCGGATATGGACTACACCCTTAAATTCAAAGCAAAATAGATTCCACAGGCTGGTGGAAGAGATTAACCGTTCACAGAAGACAAATGCACAATTGAATGGTGTAAAGAGACAATGTCATAAACATACACTGTCTGGCTGTAGAAGCTATGAAACACCAGTTTCATATTTGACGTATCTTTTTTCTAAAACCTGATATTTGTATTTCCAGTGTTATAGTCTATATGTTCTTGGTACTTTTACTTATTATACTATGTATACAATGTCTACCTATTTTCTTTCTAAGCATGTTTTTAATGTAACATTTTGTAATAATATAGTTCCCAATTTGAAGGGTAGATGTTGATTGGGTTTAACAGAGTGTCTTTACTGCGTCAAAACTACCAACATACTCAGCTGGGACCCATACATCTGTAGGTGTTTCGCCCGTTTAATGCCAGAACACAGTAGCAGTATGGGGCTATAATGGTGATCAGCCACTGCAAGTTTGTTGAGAGCCCGAGCTGTAATTGCTTCGACGGAGTCAAATACAGCTGACTGCTTTCTCAGCAGTACTGCCTAGAGCCTGTATTCCTTGTTTTCTGTCTTTACCGGAAATATCCAGTGATGTAAACATCATCCACATGCAAATGGAAGGAAACCCCCGGCATCCTACCTCTACTGGGATAAGCCATCCTTTCTGTCTACAGTATTGCATTTACTGAGCATGCCTTTCGGTTTTTCTCCCATTGCCTCGTCGTATCTCTCCTTTCCGGGCATAGTAAGCTCTATTGCTACATTGACCTTTTGTTGTTCGACCATAGATCCATTTCTGGCCTGGTGGTGGAGTGTACCAGTTCATGTTTCACAAACCCAAATGAAGTCCGCCTTAATTATTAAAACCCCGCTTCATTCTCATTTCCTGGTCAGTGCTGTGAGCAAGTAAGCGCAATACTATTTCATAGCGCCACCTGTACTTTCCTTGGTAGAGAGCCACATTGCACGATGGAATGCTTTTCGCCATGATACTTTTCTTCCTATATAGCGAGCATTATGGGGTATTCTGTCATCTTCCACCGTTGTTGGCTGTATAGTGTTGGAAGGATATCGTACACATCTAAACTACTTCTTTCTGAGTCTAGATGCCACAGCTGTGACGAAGAGAGTTTTCTCATTGGCCATGTCCAACACGAACCTCTGTCCTAGTTTTCAAGTTGAACCAACTGTGTAGTTCAAATTCCCTCGTCTAGTTTCCAATCTCCCTTTGGATATCATGACCATCATGGCCATATTTTGCTGGTTGTCAGCACAGTACATGTTTCTTGTGCTCGGTCATCCTGTGTTTGTAGTTCCCACGATCTCTTGACGTGCCAGTCTACTCTCCACACCAAACACATCTCCCATTCCTTAGTTCAATGCCAGTTGCACGTATACAGGACTTTGGTAAGTTCATCAGCGTCAGGCGTAGTGTTGCCTTCGCCACCATCATTTCCTTTAATAAAGATGATATTTTGGTGGACATTCCATGACGATTTGTCGCGTCCTTAGTTACAGTTTCCTTTGTTTTATGTTAGTTTATTTGTTTGATCTTGCATGAACAATGTGCTGCTTTTTTATATAATATTATACAATGCCTTGATTATATAATGAATTAATACTGTATTAATAAGGAAGCTGTTCTAGTTATGACAACTCCACATATAATAAATAGCCCTATATGTATAGCCCGTGTTTCTTTTATTGTACACCTATATGATAAATAACAATTTAGAAAAAAGACGGCGGTTTGTGAATTACAAGTTGTTGATCTTTTTTTTGTATCCGAAATACTTGTTTGTGTTAGGTCTATCATAAATCAACGTCTTTATTAAAATACTACTTCCAGTAAAACACACATCCCAGTGTTAAATGATATTAAATAAAAAAAAATCGGGATCTGAAAATAAATGCTTGAAGGAGGTATCCTGGAAAATTTAAAAGATAATATTTATCAAAACTGCAAAAATCTCAGGAAAACAATGGCAATTTTAAAATGACTGTGGACTCTTCAAATGACTCCAACAATTATTAACGGCTGTATTGATATGCATCACTTAAAAAATGCACATGCATGTGACGTAAATACATACACTATATTTATTGAATTATATATATATATATATATATATATATATATATATATATATATATATATATATATATATATATATATATATATATATATATATATATATATATATATATATATATATATATATATATATATATATATGGGTATTTGTAGTTTGTAACTCTCATTTTGACAAGTGACAATGTTGGCACATTTCGAATCAATTGAAATGAAACACATTGATCTGTTAATTATTTCTATAGTAAACTATGATATTGAAAAGAATGCTAAATTGATAGATACACTGTTACACGATCGGTTATAATTTGGTACATGTGTGTAGTGTCCATTGCTGAACTGTTACTAATACAACAAGTATATGTTCAGCATCCAGTAATGTACATTCCATTGAATCGGTTTGTTTTGTGTTATATATACATAAGACGTACAATAACTGCATGTTGTATACTGTGCTTACTTAAACCAAGAGCGCGCCTCATTTGATAAAAAAACGGACCACATGATTGTTGTTCTGTTAAATTGTACACCAAGCAAAATTATGTTAACATGTTGAAACATACATGAAGTCATGTACAGCGGATAACTATTCAATTTCGCATTTACCTGGTCATGGTATTTTACTATCGTTTGATTAATTGATATAAACGCTTGTGCTTGCCAGTGTTAACATTTGGGGGAAATCTCTCATGTAAGGAAAGGTAGGAACCCCTTGGACTAGCAAGTGAGCATCTCTTAAATTTTCTATTGAATGCTCTTAATCACGTTCGTGCCAACAATCTGATCTGTTCGGTCCTATAAGCATTGCAACAAGTACCAACATGTGATGTTTGTATTTTCTATGACTCTTATATAAAATGAGGGTTTGTTAAAAAATGCATATTGTTTGAACATAAATTCTTTATACAAAAACGCTGAACTGATATGTTTCAAAATATTAAAACAGTAATTATGTGCGCGCCCGTGGCATAGTGATAAATTTTCAACTCCTCTGACTGGTTAGACTATCACCGCGTATGTTACCGTTCGCGCTGAAGGACCCAATGTGGGAAGATCTTCCAGCCGACGTGCGGTGAGCGGCTGGTTCTACCCAGATTTTTCTCTGGGGTATTTCTCCACCAGAAAGCAAAACGTTGCTATAATGATCATAATGCGTCCCTGCAATGTATTGGAAAACAAAAAGAAAACAAAACTAACGTTTACATATATGCTATAACTGACATTCACATTGAACGTGCATAATTTGCAAAAACAAAAAATTAAAATGAAATATAACACATGATCATATATACATAACTTAAGACAGCAACATCTTTAATGAACACCGTCCGTAGGTATAGGTATTTTGGTCGTTGAAGGTTAGTATATTATTCATTTTGTCTTTAGAAATTGTTCTATCACCATGCACTGAAATGCTTCATTGTTCACATATGTCAAAGGCATAAATAAACATAATTTCCAGGGCCTTTTCAGGTATCAATGAAACATGTGGTTATTTGATAAAAATATGTTGTCCAAACTGTCCGATACTACCTTTAAAGTGAAGTTAAACAAAGCAAGAGACACAAATGCCAAGCAATGTGCTTTCTTCTCATATTTAATATCGTGTTTATAGAATCTTTGCAAACAGAAGTTGTACATGCGACGCAATTATAACGACATAGGTCCTCTGATTGTGGCACCAATCGTAACAATAACATCAACAGTGAGTCATAACTGCATTCATGAAAACAGGCACCAACAAACTCTGTATAAAATGTACGAACATGCAGACAGAAATGCAATGCCACAAATAAATGATATTGTGCTAGGGAAGTAGATGTTGTGTCATTAGAACATGTTAAAAAAACAAAAAAACGAATCATTACGCGTACATTCCACAATCGTTTGACATAACTGTGAAGGATTGTTCTTTAATATAATTATGTATTACAACATAAAACTATCAAAGCAAGATGTATGTTCGTAGTGACTCTTATAATTTTGGAAAACACATATAGTTTAATAACGTATTCTTGTCTCAAGATATACATTGAATGTGGTATGCAAATGGGATAAAAGGACAACGTTATTTAAATTAATAACGACCAGACTGTAAATATCGAATCAGTATGTGTATAAGCGTACTATACAGCATTACACAATTATAAATAATGTTTCGACATCCTATGAAAATTGCAACATCTAACAAACTTTAAGAAGCTCAGGTCACAGTTTTCACATGTAAGCAAAATGTAAAAGATAACAAAACTGTTTTTATTCATGAAACAACCAGATCAAACCCAAAAGTTACCGCCTTAGTCAGTAAACGTTCGCAAATTTACTCTTTTGGTACAATCTTGTTTCGTGGTACAAAAATGAATATGTGATTTAATATTGTAGAGCCATGTAAAAGGTCAGTAGAGCGATGTCATATTTCTGCATGAAGATCCCTGTAAAATGCCTGATTGAAACTCCGATCGCGTTCCAAACTGTAGATGGGGAAAGTCATAAAATGGGAAATCAGATAGTACGCATTTTTTTCTTTAAATTGGCTAAGTTCAATCTCTTAATACAATATGATACATAACTTTGAATAGGGCGGCAGATTGTAACCTCTGCTCTGATATTTCCGTTTGTTGCCCTGTGTAAAGAAGTATACTTTTTTTAAAAGTTTCCTACGTAGATGTTTATAAGTGTAAAGGGTATATACTTAATAATGATGTCTACGAGTCATTGCAGTTAATGTATACTCATTATTAACGACATGTTGTGGCAAGACAAATGTGTTATTAAAGTCGGTAAGCAATCTTGCATTAAACACTGATTGTAACTTTTCTTTCTTTCATGTTATAAGTCAGCACGTGCGCAGTAAGGTAAATGTATACGGTTTAATTATCATTCATTGTCAACAACAAGGGAGACAATGTGGTCATATCGTGTTATCTAATGCAATGAGATCAGTGACCTCACTTTTCATGACACACACTACAATATATAATGCACATTAGTAAGATTTGGGCGCAATACGACCATTGTAGACCATAAAACTGCGTAACGCGGTAAGTAACAAATATATCACTATAAAGCACAGTGTGATGTGATGGACATCTGTTTGTGACCCTGAACCGGTTTCGCCATGATCAATTCTGAGCTTTGAAACAACATAATAAGTTGTTAAATATGCCATATTTATAAGTCCACATGTATCAGAGAAGAGGCAGCAACATAGAGACTGGAAAACTTGTATGAATACAACAACATATTTGATATCATGTTATGCAAAGGAAGAATCATTCGATGAATCTATTATCCAACTTCATAGTTCATAGTTCATAATATTAGTTTTAGAAAAAAAATGCTGCAATGAACTAAATATTTTCAGAATATACTAAACACCCCTCATTAATGTTTAAGCAAATACCGGTTCCATTAATACATTAATATATTAAGACAATAATCATACACGTGTCCGATATAGCCTTCATAATTAGATCTCCTCCTAATATCATGCGTACATTCAGCAATTTGATTTGTTCGGGAGTTTTAACCATTAACCAGACAACACTCAGGATAATCGCAAACTAATTTGCAAACTTTTTTAATAAAGGAAATGATGATTAATCTAACTGCAAAAAACATGAAAGGTTGGTTACATAAATCCGATATAAGGACGGCTATTCAGCAACCTGCTTATGTGACATATATCAATGCACTACACCGGTGATTTATTGATTATGTACTTTGAAACCTCCTGAATAGTAGACACGCGGATCTGCTAAAACCTAGTTTGATCACTAGCAATCTTAAAGGCAGTGGTTGTTAAAATCTCTTGCAAAAGAAACAAACTTGAAACGACCTTTATGGCGGTATAATAGTGCGATCTACGTGCATGCTGAACGAATGAAGCGCCTATCATCTTCAGTACAAGTCACGCTGTTAATACAACGACATAGGAACAAAGTATAATAACTCTGAAGTGAAAGTTTGGGACATTATTATTTTCCTTTGATAAGGAATTGATGTTAGAGTTGGCAATAGTTAATTCTTCTGTAGATACTACACATTATATCTGCTATCCCTTTGAACCAATCGGTGTTGGAGAAAATCGGCGTTGTAAATTTGGACCGGTTTGTGTTTGTGTTTTTCTGCAGAAAATAGGACAAGAGGCAGCCAAGTAAAATCAATTCGACATCACATTAACCGGAAACAATATAACGACAATGCAATGTCATGCATCCTGTGTATTCACGTGATGAAGATTCACGAGTGTATTAAGAATGGCTGGACCTCCTACGTATGTCACATGCCCATCAAATAAATCAAGTAGATCTATATTTTTGATTAACTAGTGCACTAGCTGAATGTAACTAGTCTTTACATTTTTACATTTTATGGTTACATTTGTTAACATCCAAAACAAGTAAACATGTTTAAAATAAAACATGAAAAAAAAAATGTAACCATAAAAAGTAAAAATGTAATGCATGTACCTGTGAGATATGTATGCACCATGAAAAATGAAGGTAGATAAGGCCTATCCTGAATAAATTGTACCTTTTTTATGATTGGCACAAGGAGACATATGACCAGCAGGCTTCGAAGTGGTCAGCAAGGAGGAGCTGGCGTTGAAACCGAGAAAGTTTTACTGCGAGGCTACACCAAAACCTGCAGAGCATCGAAACAAAGCAATACCAAAACATACAGTCAAATGAGTATCACAAAAACACCATGACAAATATTGGAAGAGCCATCAATAGGCATATGAAAGATCTGGACACAATTTTTGATATTGTGCGGGGTGTTGATTTCACCAAAGCAAACATAACGTTTAAAGAGATTTCTAAAATCAAGAACCGAAATGGGTACATGTAGGCCAACGATGCACAATGTCATTTTGTCAGTTGCGGATCTGCAGAAAGTTTCTTAATACATGAAACGATATGATAAATGCCCAATTGTCTTGAGACAGACAGCATGGTATATCATAGTTGTCCACCTTGTCACCAGAGGAATGGAGTGTCACTATCAAGTAAGAGTAAACAGCTTTGAGTTCAATAAAGAATCTAATGGTGATGAGTACGCCACCTTGAACCAGGAAATGAAAGAAAAAAATCACCAAGGAGGCATTACACTGAAAAGTACTGTGAATGAAAAAAATGTCTATGCAACTGGGGGCACGCTTTGTCTAGTAAACGTATTTTTATAAGGAATCAACCAAGATGTAAAAATACTGTCCAATAAAGATGATGAGAAGGCCCTCGTCGATACTGATGCAGCAGAAATATTATATGTTGGAAAGGCACTTCCCAAACGCAATAGTGCTGGAATAGAAGTGCGCCAATAATTTGTTTTGGAGTGAACATAGACAAAAGGTCTCAACATGCTCCTACAGCCGTGGTGCTAGCACAAAACAGAAGAAACTGATCAGCAATACCAAGTCAGCTTTTACCGAAGGCACCTTTTCTAGTGAAATACCCTGTGAAAGTATGTCAACAGATCTAGAACCGTATGTCCAAACTGATGGTCCGGTTGATGCGTACCCAGAATGTGTACATTCCATCTTGTTCATCAGAACAAAACAAAATAAACAAAACTTCAGCCACAAGAGCATAGATCTCTTGAAACCTGCATCATCCATAAACTGTACCATTAATATTCATAAGTAGAAAAATCGTAATTATACCACATCATTATAAAGAAAAAGAACTACATTAATGCCTAAAATAAAGTTCAAATAAGTTGTAAGAGAAGCAGATTTTGCTGATGCAAAACTACTCTACAGTTATGTTGTTTTATATTTCATTTATTGTGTTGTGAATTTGAACCTAAGCAATTCTTAATAACATTTTTTATGAACTTAAAATTTCACATGAACGGTTATATATTTTCTGACTATATTGTGTGTATTTTTTTAAATACCAAAATGAACTATGAAACTGAACATAACGAATGCGCTGTCAGAATCTGTGGAAATCTGCACCTGATTAACACCTGATTAACAGAAGACAAATTTGAAAAAGAAAAATCTATATGAAAATTTGTTGATGCAACTAAAATCATTTTGGCTTATAAATCTAGCCTTAAATCACGTTATCAGATATATATTGTATTGATGTTTTGTTGCTTTGAGTATGTTTTAATAAAAAAATATAAATAAGCTAAACTTCCTTATATATTTATTTAATTCAACTTCAAAAGAAAAATGACCGAAGTCAAACAAAAAAAACTTAAATTAGAGGCGGATCCGCCTTATCTCTCCTATTTCTTAACTCTTTTGTTGTTCGAGGTACGTGTTTGGGTACGACCCCACGTTTGAAATCCTGGATCCGCCACTGGCTTAAATCCTGAATAAAATGATAATGTACACGTCTTACACACAAACTATAAAGTTATATTATCTATGTTTAAGTAAATACAATCACTTACAGAGCTCGAAAATTAGCAATTCAATCCACGAAAACACTTCCATTGCAAACTTGACACAAGGGTGCCCTGGTTTCTTTTAAGACTCAATTGTAAAACAAATAGAGGAAAAAAAAACAATATTTAAGAACGAGACACTACTTTTTGTCATAAAAATAAGATGTTGTTTTCAATCATATAAACTATTAAGAAATACGTTACTAAAATATTTAAGTTGTAAGTGCTGTACGATCAATGTTCAAAACGTGCTACTTGTTTTCGCCGAGCTAGGTTGTCAAGGGAAGTACGAGCTGCTCTTGCTTTGGAAAACTGGACGTGGTGCTTTCCCTTTCATTACAAAAACAATGATATTTTGTAAATAATTAACGTGTAAAAGTAACAAAATGAAAGGGAAAAAATGCAAATATAAGGAATTACTTTTATTTTGGTACGATTTGTGCAGTATGAACGCACACGCTAGCGTGCTTTATGGTTTTGCCAGCTCTCTCGTGTGCGTTTATACTGCATAAACTGTACCAAAATAAGAGCCATTCCTTAAATAAAGACGTGGCAGCCCTAATTGGCGACGCTTTGTGTTTCTTGATATATTTTAAATCCATATGGCACACACACACGTTTTGAATGATTGTGTATAATATATAATGCGAGTTGACTTTGTTGTTTCGCTGCTGGACCATCTCAATTCTTTAAGGTTATGTTATTTGCTATTTTTGGTGCGTAATTAACAACAATTAAGCCTTAAGTGTAAGTAATCTCATAAACGAAATGCATTATAAAGCAGCTTTGAATCAATTGCTACTTTGTAAGTGTAAAGAGGGAACCTTTCTGATCAGAATCGCGACGTTAAGCGGTTTGTCTTGAATAAAGTCCCCGTCCAAAGGTATTAATATTTTTTACATTCAATGTACAATCAACAAAGGTACATCTTAACAGTTTAGCAAATCGGCGTTTATGCGAATTACATGTAAGACTTATCATTCATCTGGGACTTGACGCGTTTTTATATAAAGCAGATCTCCAAGGTGGTATTTGTTATGTCTGCTCTATTTTGTGTCATAACTTGTCACAGTTTGGCTTTAACTTTTACAACTGACTGTCATGAGAATACCTTTGTCCTGTTATACAATTTTAATATGTATTACAGTACTCATAGGACGTTGTCACATTATCTAGTTCAAGATTACAAAAATGTAAATCTAATTTAATTAATCCTACCAGGAAAGTTACGTTTATTTCCATTTGACATGGATACGTCATTTCCGTCTAGACACGGACCATCATTTTCATTTCTCTTGTTACCTGTCATTCACATATATAAGTTATTTAAGACAATTTTCAACAGAAATAACAACCAAATACATGGCGCACTTTTTAATTGAAAAGAGGCAAAATGGACGTATGATTGTAATATGATTAAAAATTCATAATAAATTTGCAGACTTTGCAAAGAAAATTAAGTCTAACTTAGAAATAATGGTCACCATTTAATGCTTAATAACTGTTTATAGAATAATATATAACTAAATCTGATTAACAACAAGAACAGAAATAGCTTAGGCAGAAATAATATTCACCATTAAATGATTCGCAGGGGATATCGTACATAATGTTAAAATATATACCAAGGAACAGGGAAGCTTTCGTATTAGAGGAAATTCATCCTGTAAAGGAACCTACAAATTGCAATTAAAATTGTGTCATGTTGAGTAAAAAGAATATATAATGGGTTGTTTAATTGATTCGAGTATGATAACATACGTTAATAAAATGTTATTAACGTCATGCAAGTTAACAATTTGAGTGTTGTTTTATATAAACATGTTTAAAGCTCATTGAATAATATACTAACATAATTCATTTTAGGGCTAGAATATATATGAACGTTGTTTACTGCAATGCTGTTGTTTTCTAAAGGTTAGACTAATCAAACGCGTCAAGACGATTTTTATTCTTAAATGATAATTTGTGAAACTAGTGTATCTTGATACGTCATTGACACACATTATTTTAATGTGACGCAAACAGTTTTATATAGATAACGCCTAAATATTTCAACTTATGATAGTTCTCATATTATTATATATTTAAAGGGCATTAAACATGACGAGAGTGTACGCTGTAAAATATTAAATTGTGGCATTGTAAAGCGTTTGTTGATGCATACGTTTCACATGAAACTAAAGAAATAAAGACTGCAAGTAACTGGCACACACAAATACAATAATATAAGTCAACGTCATCGTGCTTTGGGATGTTGTTTCGCTTAACATACACATTGAATGTGGAATAGAAATGGGTCAGGTGAAGCCTTCGTATCCGACGTATCCATTCAGTGTCATTGTAAACCACGTGGTAAATGGTTGACCTACTTTATGCAAATGTTTGAGATACTGTTTGTAAGCCTTTAGGGTCGCTGTAATCTTACACTGTCAAAATAACAAGAGAGGTATTAATTAGGTACACTTTGCGTAACGGCCCAGTGGTTACATGTGTCAGTGCAGACGCACTGTTAGTCTAAATCCATCAATTCAGATCACTTACACTAATGTTCCGGTAGATGCAATTATGTTGAAGATATCTTTATAACAAGCGCGTACGAAATTATATGGTACATTTACCACTCATCATTATTTTATAGTTTTCACCTGTCGTATGCAGTCTTATTGGACTTGTTTTGTTTTTTTATTTTAAATATATTTCTCATTTTTTCTCTTATATTTTGTAGACATGATATTTTGTTTATATAAATTCGAAGTTGGGGGTCAAGGGTGCAAGTTATGATACGAGCAATTCGGACTGGAGAGGTATTGTAATTCAACGTGTTATTCAAATTTGGTAATATTTGACCTGTTCTATAGAACTATGATTAATTATGTATCAGCGGTCTATGACCTTTGCTAATTAACCTTCACTACGATCCAAGTTCCAACTACTGGGTTGCTTTGCGCTATGAGAATGGTAATATAAACTTACTAATATATTCACAAGTCAATTTAATATATGTTTAGCACAAACAAAGTACGATGATGATTATAAAGTTTACTTAAATTGCCCCTTAATAAGGCAAACATGTATGAGTATAGATATGTGTATGCCTAATTATAATTTCGATAATTTTGAGACGTGCACTTTTATATCAATAAGTTCGTCGTAAAGCCCATAGCTGGTACCCAAAGAAAATATTATAGTTCGTATGTTGAAACAGTCGTTTATACTTGCATAATAATGTGCATTATATACAATTGTCTCATGGTTTGAAGATATTTTGAAGCTCAACCCACGATTTTAAATAAAACTATAATTCTCATTTATTATTGTCCCACACGTAGCTGTTAAAATTAACTTGTGCATAACTGTGGTATAGTGATAACTATTTTAAATGGATATATTATAATTGCAAGCAATGCAGGACAACGGAGTATTCCCGGGTCATCAATATATGTTCTGATAATTGTGTTAAGAGGTCAGAAAAGTTATTTAGGCCGTTTTGTCACTTAACTGTATACATTATTTTCATAAAATGCAGGATTGCTTATGCCTTGATGCATACGTGTTTTCACTCTGCTATTATACTTTGAAGTAATGAAAGCATTGCGGTGAAATACTTTTGAAAGCGCTTTCCCTGATTTGCGAAATCGAAAGCTTGCATATAATTTAGAAAAATAAACAAGTCTGTAGCATTGACATATTATATATTAGTACAAACTCGTGTAAACCTTGTTATTTGGGATGTATAAATACCCGCAGGAGGAAGCACGATGTGATTCTCCGTCAAGGTATGGATAATTCACAATACAACTGTTGAAATCATCTCTCTTGTCATAGATTTTACTAGAGACGTTGCCAATGGAAATAGCGATCACAATGTGTAGAAATGCTGCTTACTTGTCATTTATTTGCTTGATTAAGTGTAACTCCTGTAACAGTATTGTCAATATAGCGTGATGTTGAATTGAAAGCTTCTCTAATGTGGCTTTGGTTAGAAAGGGATACAGTCATGACCACCCAATATGGTTTAATATTTTAGCTTGTGTTCATATGTCTCCCCGTTGTCGCCAATCTTGGAGCCACCGACGAAAACCGGAAATTATAGGCG
Source organism: Sinonovacula constricta (assembly GCA_007844125.1). Classification (NCBI taxonomy): domain Eukaryota; kingdom Metazoa; phylum Mollusca; class Bivalvia; order Cardiida; family Solecurtidae; genus Sinonovacula; species Sinonovacula constricta. Next base: position 46,610,766 of record CM017570.1, read on the forward strand.
AAGGAAGAAATTAGGCTTGAACCTGATCCAATGTTATTGGAGCAATTCTGTCCACACACCACACGATCATCTCTAGTTAAACGATCACTCTGTTCCTCAGCTTGTCGTCTCAGATCGTTCCGTTAAGATCGTGAAATTCGAAACGACATCTTTGAAGGTATAACAGTAAGGCCTGCATGTATTCCAATCGAATAGTCTCTTAAATAAACGTCATGCGTTGTTGTCAGTACGTTAATATGGGAGAAGACTGGTATAACTTTATGGATAATAGTTGACATTTTTATTTCCCTTTGTTCAGGAAACCATCGCGTAACCTAGTAGATATTAATTATCAGATATGTAGCCGTATTTCGTTATATTCATTCAAATAAAAGTTGTTTTTTTAAAAGTCAGTTTAGTATCAAAATAAATCAGTTAACTCTATGTATTTAAACTTATATGCGACACTCCTACAGAATAATTTTTGGAATTTTATTTCTAAGCTAACAACATCGTTCATTTCTAGTTGTGATAATTTCAATGTGCCAATCATTGCAATATTTAATAATGGGCATACATTATAACAAAGGACATTGTTGCAAGAATGGTCGTAAGTTGTTTTAAGAATAAACTTATGATATTCACTTTAACTTTGTTAATTTTGTTCTTTTTACTTAATCGAATATGATTAATACAGCTCTAAAGTGGATTTCTAATAGTTATGTTATTCGTGAACAAATAAAAAACTCAACATGTAGGTTAAGCCTGTTATAGGGGGTAATGTGTCTTGTACAATTAAGACCTTACTGCATCTACATCTACATAACACATATAACGATACGATTGGATACAGAATTGTATTACTTTATTGTATAAATTTGCAGGACAAAATGTCACAAATGAAACGAATCACAACCTCGACACATCTCTGGCAAACTTCTAGTGATCGTGTAGGCTGCTAATTGCACGATGATTTATCTATCACGACTCTTCTGAGACAACATATAGCACATATTTAAGACTGATACTATTAATGAATATAGTGCTTTTTTCATTGCTATGGTTAGATCAGTTTGCAATTTGATCCTTAAAAATAATCATTAAAACAATTCAATCAGAATGGACTATGCCCCTCTATGTACCATATATAAAACAATTTCATTGATTATATTTTTGTGAAGTTATGATTATATTTTTTTAAGTCCACACTATATACCAAAAATTAAAACGTACAATGCATATGATAATCAGATGTTAGAGAAATAAAGATACAAATGTTAGTATTACAAATCATGCATAATAGTCAATAACAATACGTATCATATCACTATACGCAACATTATTACATAGAGTCTATTTTATATGGTAATCTTATTATGATGCCTTTCAAAATCTAATCATGTGAACTATTGATATACACGTAGAAATCAATCATATTTTCGCACTATTTTACCTTGATTTTTTACCATGTTGAATAATGCTGTCATAACATTTGAAAGTGAATATTAAATATTGAGTCATTTTATAGACAAAAATATGCATCTTTATAAATACACATTTAGCGTATTATACCTTAATTAACAATACATGAAGTAAACCGAAACTATATGGGATTGTATTTCTATGTGAAGTTAAGTTTTAATATCATATTTTAAGGTTATAGTAACGCATACTAAGAAAATTTCAAAGAAACAAACACACACAGAAAAAGGAACATAAAATACAGATAAATAAATAAAATAAAAACAAAACACAAGTACTGTTTATATTTCCTTATATATAGCTTGACAGTTACTTCATTTTTGTTTTCTTTGTTCTGTGAAAAAGTGTTGCGTTGTCAAGATAGACTGTTTCAAGCATACACATTAGAATGCAAACTTATTACCACATGTGTATGACATGACAAACCATTAAACAATTTGTGTTTTATTATTATTATAATTTTAAATCTGAAACTGTCATTTCACTTCGAGGAAAATATGCTTTACATTTTAGGCTAGCAAATATAATGAATACAGTAGTTGTCTCTTCATTATGATTAGATCAGTTATGAATATTGCTGTTTTAGTTAGGAGCGTTATTGACATTTGTCAATTCTACATTATTTTCCAAACTACAATACACGATGAATATGCATAATCAGACCTCAGAACAATGCAAAAACATATAACTTTTTATTATAAAATCATGCATGGTATTCAATAACACTACTTATCATATCATAGTAAATACGATTGTATTACAACGAGCTAATGTATTATGAGAATCTTATTATGGTGGTTTTAAAAATGGCATTCATGCAAACCATTGATATACCAACACATATTATACAATTAAACACACGTATTATCGCACCATTTTTACCTTGCATTGCTGGTTATTACAGAAATGTTTATTGTAATCATCCTTTAAAACTCAACATTAAATACAACGTCCAAGTACAACCATTATTTTACATACAAGCTATAATAGCATACTGTATTAAAATATGTTTTGACAAAGAGACATAGGTAAAACCACTCATATAGATATATACATAAACTAACAAATGCACAAGTGAACCCTAATTATTAGGGAAAGTATTTCTAGGCGAAATACTTTATTTAATAATATGCACAAGAAAATAAACAATATATTGACGTAATAATGGTACATTGCATTTCAGCTACATAATATGGTTCTTATTTTATGAACTTTGGCGATACTACTAAATAATAAATACACAATTTTATATTACACACGAACAAAAACGCTGTAACATACTAAATAATATGACGTTTCAAATCACTTATACAACGATGCATTACATTAAATTATCGCTAGGTTAGTTCAGTCATTGACTAATGGGTTAGCAATATCGACCACTCGTGCTTATTAGTTTTTGTCGTGCTAATACTCATTGTCAACAGTTTATAAATGTTAAATGAACATTACGGTATATCTTGTTGGTAGTGATATGATTTTAAATCAAGACGGTGTTTAGCCAATACATTAGAATGCAAACGTTTTATCACATGTTTACCAACTTTTATTTCTTATTCCAAATCTTAAACTAAACGGATGCTTGTGTTTATTTTTCTTTGCGTAAAGTAAAACTTTTATCAGTGTTTATAAAAAATGCTTAATTCTCAATCTAGTTGTATTATTTGTTCCCAGTCTTACTTTAAAGTGTTTAGCAAAAATGCTATTTTGTGAATGATGCAAGACCAAACCATCCTAATTTCGTAGGTTACGTTAAGCGAGTTCGAGTTATTTAATACCAAGTTAACAAGAACTACGTTATGAACGGTACACCGGTTATTTTAAATGATAAGTAAATTAAACTGCCAACTGTTCTGTTATAGCTGAAAATTGCATATATGACGTTTTGAAACAAAAGAAATGTTCACATGAACGTTAAACCATATAGACGCAGTGGCCCCAAATGTATAGAGAATTTTGTTTTGTTGTTGTTGCTGTTGTTTGCTTATTTGTTGTTTTGATTCGTTTAACCTAAAAAAAAATACTTAAAATGATGTCATGCTTACTTAGACGTACGCACTTGTCTAAATCGTTGGTCGCTAAACATCACTTGACAAAAGCCAATGCAAAATGAACCAAAGGAATACCTTCAGCCAAGTATCCGAGTTCCTTCAGGAACACCATCTCTACCCAGAAATTGCTTGGTTTTGAAACGGTTATTGTCAGCTACATAAAAAATAGAGTATATTGATCACAATTCCGTGCGTTTAGGTAAACCTATACAAGTATTAATTATTCAAGAACATCGTCAGCGACTTTATATTCTAGCCTAAATATTACAGAGTTAATACTTCTTTCAAAGTCAGTGGTGGTTTCTTCTATATAAATACAAACAAGGTGTTCATACACACACGCACGGAGTTCTATGCTCAACTTGTTGATGTGCAAAATATTTGGCTGTATGTGTAAAGAGATGTCAGTAAAAAATACATAGTCAAATTATATAATTTATTATCCCCCAGATATTTGCTATCAACTAGCTTTACATGAAATCAAACCCCAGAACATGGCCCATGTCCCCTCCAACATAAAGCTTCTGTCGAACATCATCAAAGCACATGCATCTTGGTTTCTTGATTCCGTCCATCCCAGACAGAATCTCTCCAATTACCCTGCCCTTTTCTGTTACCTGGACAAGTTTCTGTGAATCGTAGCTGCATACGAGAACTTGATTCCGGTGGAAGGTCATCACACCCGTTGCACTGGAGAGACCGAGCTGCTCATTTGTCAGTCTGAAGATTTCCTGGCCATCCCTGCTCAGACATATCAGTCCTATGTTTCTGTCAGCGACATAAATCCGGTCCCCTCCTTTATTTACTGTGATACTTTCAATGCAGGAGAACAGAGACCTATCAGATGACTCTATACTTATCTCCTGCATCGGTTTGTCATTCGTGTTGCAGACATGTAGACTCTCCAAAGATCCTACAAAAATATCTCCGCTATGATACGCAAAACACGATATGTCATGATAGACATGGATTGTCCGTGTTGTGGTCCCTTTGGAGACGTCATAGAACTCTATAGACCGAAACTGCAAGTAGTATTGAAGCTTGATAAACTGAATACCAAAATAAGCGTATACGAACACACTGTTATGTTTCATACATTTCTGAAATAGATTGATGTATCAATAGTTAGCAGAAGAAAGAGTTTACTTGACATACAATTAATACATGTGGCTTATTAACTAATTGAAATCTGTAACTGGATTGGACGAATGTTGACCTAAGTGAGGTGAAAGAGATTCGAGAAGGTACATCGAATGTATTCACCCACTAAACACAAAATAAATTAATTTATGGTTTAATTTGTTTTTATTTTATTTTATTTGTTTTATATTGTAAAAAAGTGACCCATGTTAAAATGAAGTTCCCGTTCCTTTATCTATTAACGTTTTAACTGAGCGCTGGGGTTGATCACCCAGCCATTGTTTGAGGTTTATTTGTTTTTTCTTCAACAAAAACATGTCAAAACTAATGTAGATTTAGACCTGTCACGTTTAGAGACCATTTTTAACATTTCCATTTAGAAACAAAAGTGTCCTACAAAACCGAATCTGTTGATGATGTACGGAGGTCAGAGAGTCGCTGAGTGCTTCCGAACAGTCGTGTATGCGAATAATAAAATGATTGACAGGTCAAAAACGTATATCTTACCAATATTATAATGTTGTAGGAATACGGAGATTAATAAGATTGCATTTACTACGTGATCAATGGCGAACTATGACTTACATGAAGTAAAAGCATTTACAAAAATATTCGTGCATGTTTTTGTTCGTTTTCTGCTGTTTTCTGCTGTTTTCTTTTTGCCTTGTCTTCGTGATGCATGTCAAACCATTGTTTGACGTATCCGTCTATTTGAAAACTACTCAAGCCTCACTCATCACTATCAAAAGGTCTTTGCCATTCACGAATCAGAAGGAATCTCTTGGCAACTTTTGTAAATATAAATTTATCAAAAGATATTCTCAAGGATAGTTGTGGTGTTTTACTTTAAGTAGTCAGCACATTTATAACATGGCTTTGGATTAAATTTTAAATGTCATGTGTTAACAGTTATTTCTACCAGGTCTGTCTGGTTAGTAGTTTGATTATTCAACTGTATGTTACAAAATAAGCGTATTCTCTGACTGCTATATCAATTGACCTCATTTCAGTATTTAAAGTATATTTTAATAATACGGAATAATGTAATAATTGTTTAAATTTATTCTTGATTATACGAGAAGGAATTGATACTGCGAGCGTGTGTAAATATATATATATATATATATAAGCTTATTATTTATCTTTTTTCCTGTGTTTAGCATTATACTTTCATCTACTATGACATTGAACCTGTAGATGTTGGAGGAATGTGCCGTCTTTAAAATGGAACTTGAGGATATTTAAATGAATTGTGCTCCCCACTTCCTATATGTATCAGCGGTCATCACTTTTTGGGGCCTACTTTCAGACGAACTGCTTGTGTGAACATATCATGTACTACACTAAGCACGTACTATTAAGATGTGCCTATCATATTGTTATACATTGTAGGTCGGACACACATACAATTAAATCCTTAATTAGAACACATTTTAAGTGCCAGTGGCGAACGATCGGCTTTTAGATCACTGCTCAAATTATTGTCGTTACTAAGAGCATCTGTAAATATGTGACATATTGATTTACTTAAAATAAATAGTTGACCAAACATAAATTATAAAGACTTTGAAATAACAATGCAAGTTGTGTCTAGGTATTAAACGATGTTTTCTTTCAATACCATGACTTTTAAATATGAGCATTCTAGTCAATAATTCAGCTATAAGTAGATCTACATAACAATGTAAAAGTGAGGTAATACATACACAAGTATGCATGTTTAGGACATGCTGCTGGACGAAATATCAGGACTATATTTCATTCGGGTGCTTTCGCGTTCATACCTGGTAACCGAATAATTCGGGTCTATGAAAGTAACAGTTCATTTTACTGGCTAACATCTCCTTATACTAGATATTTTCTACACAGTTTGGAATATGTTGTATAGAGTTATTGTCTTCCAAACTGAAAATACTGTTTCAATCAATTTTATAGCAAGGAACGTGTCTGCAGCTGTTACTACTACTACATTTACTTCTATGGTAACTAAATTACCACTACTGCTACTACTACTACTACTACTACTACTACTACTACTACTACTACTACTACTACTACTACTACTACTACTACTACTACTACTACTATTACTACTGCAACTACTACTACTACTACTACTACTACTACTACTACTACTAAAACTACTACTAAAACTACTACTACTACTCACCCTTATCCTCCTACTACTACTACAAAATCTACTACTGCTACTACTACTACTACTACTACTACTACTACTACTACTACTACAACTACTACTAGTACTACTGACTTTACCACTACTGCTGCTTCTACTTCTACTACGACTACAACAACTACTGTTATTTACTAATACTACTTCTACTACTACTGTTACTACTACTACTACCACTAGTCCTACTGACTTAACTACTACTGCTGCTACTACTACTCATACTGCTATTTATACTGCCACTATTACTACTGATTTCACTACTGCTTTACTACTACACTACTACTACTACTACTACTACTACTTCTACTACTACTACTACTACTACTACTACTACTACTACTACTACTACTACTACTACTACTACTACTACCACTACTCCCACCACCACTAGTACTACTGACTTTACTACTGCCTTTACTACTTCTACTACTACTACTAGTACTACTACTTCTACTACAACTACTACTTCTACTACTACTACTTCTACTATTACTACTACTACTACTACTACTACTACTACTACTACTACTACTACTACTACTACTACTACTACTACTACTACTACTACTACTACTACTACTACTACTACCAACACCACTATTTCTACTTTCTTTTGCTTCTGTTTCTACTCTACTAATAAAAGTTTTCTTTACAGATGTATGTATTTGTGTATTCTAGTCTGTTTAAATATTGATATATAGCTAAATAGTGTCTTGTTTACTGAAAAAAACGAACATAGTATATTAAAAATCTACTATTTAAAATAACAGTTTTTTCTATACACAATACAACTTCTATATTTTCCACATATTATCCCACAGCGTATTCAGAAAACTAGCCATTTTTAGAGTTGCATAATACGTTTTTGTTAGGTTATATAGACAGTTTACACAACATATATACTATCGTTTTCCTAAATGAAGCAACACCTTTATGCATATAATAACTGAAGCAGCAATCAAATTAAATAAAGATGAAACTACAATGACGCCAATAAAAACGTGTTTATTTAACGTTTCTAGAATAAATGTATGTTATTACCAGCATGTCACAGCATAAGTGCAATGAACATTAGACATAGCAATTATTATTTTCAGGATCTGCCCTAGACCCATCTAATGGTGACATTTGAGAAATATTTGTGAACTTGACCTTGAAATATTTATAGACTTGTCCTTTATCCGACTTTCTCCAAGTACCAGTATTCTTCAAAATGCATCCGCTGCCGCCAGATGTAGAACTTCTCTGACCCGTGCTTGTATCAAGTTACAATTTGATATTGGTATGTGCACCAGACAATTGCCCTTTAAAGGTGTCAACACATGCGTTCATAACCACCTGCTAATTCATAGTTGTGTGAGGTTTCATAAAATAAAGTTTATACAAATAATTGCCAAATTTCACACTTATTTTAAAATGTTTGAATACAAAACACTGAAATCGTAATAATGCTTTGATTTTGAATTTACCATTGTCAGTACCCTTGACATTTTATCCTACGTTATATTATGCAAGATTCCTAAATATGAAAAAAATGACAAATTAAACATAGACATATAATGACTATACATATCTAAAATCTAGAATTAATTATGTAGTTTTGAGAAAAAAAAATATAAATAAACGTGTTCGATGCATGACCTTATGTATATGTGTTTATTTAGGATCCCCCGAAATTATTTACATTTTTTCCATTCATAATTCTAGGTAAACTATAGACAAACAAAAGGCAATGGTCGAATCAACACATCATGCCTTTGGCTTCATTTGGTTCAAGCACTAAGAAGATCGAAGTCATTCCAAACGAATTTGGCATGTAATCTTAAAAAATAATTATCGATGTTTCTGTTTTAATGTGCTATATTTCTGTTAATTTTTTTACTTAGTTATTGATAAAACATGTATGGTAAAAAATAAAACTATATTTTTTCTTTTACGATAACCCCATAAACAATAATTGTGTTGTGTCCTTGAGCCTGGGTGTTTCATGACACTCCAGAAGAGGAATCTTATTACTAAACATAAGTTGAAGTATCAAACCTAAATCATTAGAGAAAGATCTAAGAAACTATGTACATTTTATAACACAATTTAATATTCCTCAAAACTATATTGCATGAATAACAGATACGATTTGTGCCGAACAATTATACAGATGAATTTTAATCAATTTTCAGACTTTGTCAGGTTGTCCATTTTGCATTACGCATATAAGCGGATCCAGGCAAGAGCCCTGAACAAGTTGTAGATTTAGAAGGAATACTTGGAAAACAACTTCCAGTGACAGTCCAGAGAACAACTGGTACTTGCTGTACAGCAAGTCAATGTCCCGGCCAATTAAGGAGATATTTCAGCTGACCCGCAATGCATTAGTATTTTTACTAAGATAGTTCACATTTGCTTACCAATAAAAAGTGACCACATTATTGTTACTTCAACGAAATATAACTTTACACTATTGGTTCCCTTTTAAAACAGTACTAAACGAGAACAATATGTAAGAATAACTATCACCATGCACGTTTACGTTATATGCACACGCATTATGAACATGGGCAAACACGTAGATGTGTGTTTTGTTCTGCAAGAAACTGCACAAAACACGCAAGAAACACTACATTACAGCAGTAGTGTGTCAGTTTAATAAACGTAAGACCCTTGATGTACACTCAATTAATATTGCCGTACACATTTCGAAAAGACTGCGCATCTGCTCACGCTTTGTCAGCAATGAGAGTAGTAAAGACACGTTATCAACGTGGCAGAATAGGTTGAATGTATGCGACATCACACATCCTTTCGGCTCTTCTCGGCAAGATCATTGCTTTGAATGGATTATAATGGTTCTAAATCCTCTTCGGAAATAAGACACACTTATACATGAACTATTTAGACCCGATATATAGCACATGCAAAAGTGTAGGTGGTGATTTTTGACGAAAACACACTAATGGTTAGCAGAAACGCATACGAACGATACTTTCGCACCAAAAGTCACATCATGACTAAGATGTTGCTGGTCTTATCATTATTCTATGTCGATGCCTAGAGAGTCATTTTGAAATAATGCCAATCATAGAGTACTGGCAAATCCGGTGAACGGAAATGTCGCATATCCATGGTATTGGTATTTCTCATTCGCTGTTCTCTAACGTTCGTTGAAAGGCTTCATTGTGAATTGCGTTTCTTCCGACGTTGCATGTAATATTGCTACAACACCAAACTTTTTACAATGGGTAAAACCCAGTCGAACGTAATCCTGTCTCAATGTATTGCGCGAAAACAGGCTATCGTCCTCGGTAAGTACTGGTCCATATGTATACTCAGTTATGGATTAAAGCCTATGCATATGTAGAGATCGCTATCTTCAAGTCAATTCATTCTTTCGCATATATTATAACATTGGATTTAACTACTTATTAATGTTAATGAAACAAACATCTTTATAAGGAATAAACACATATGCCCTCGCCATAGAGATCATAGCATCAAGCCCAAATGTTTGAATTTAAATCACATATATAACACAGTTCACATAAATTCTGTCAGTGTAAGTCTATGAAGAATTCGATAAAATGTATGGTAAAAATAAAACTATATTGTTGACGATAACCAGCTGAAGATTCTTCTTGTGTTGTTTCCTTGAGCCTGTGGATTTTGTGGCACTCCAGATAGTGGCCAGAAGTGGAATCTTATTATAAAACATAAGTAGAAGTACAAAGCCCTAAATCATTAGAGAAAGCGCAAAGAAAGAATGACAAATTTAAAACAAAATGTAATTTGTCCTCATAACCTTTTTACGAATTACGAAATAACGAATTGTGTGTATTCCTAAACAAAGTAAAAAAATATGTACTTTAATTACTGTAGTGTTGAAGGCTAGGCATTATGGGTAATGGAATGTTTTCCTAGTATATATAAATAAAAACTGTTTTATTGATGGTATTCATTTAATTTGTCCACAATTTTGAAAATCGGAGCACAGTTACTTAAATAACATATAGCATGTGTGCTGAAAAAAGGAATACATCTGGAATTTAGACAGTGTCCGGTTTTTGCATTTTGCACTATGCACGTTACTGCATCCAGGCAAGAGCCATGGACAAGAGGTGGATTTAGAAGGATTAATTAGAACACGTGTTCTTACAATAAATAATGAGCACACTACTGTTCTTTCAACGAAAAATCACTTTACACCGCTGGTTCCCTACTTCTTTTAAACAGTACCAAGCGAGAACTATATGTACGAATATCTATCATATTGCAGGTTTACCTTATATGTACACGCATATAAACATTGACAAAACGTAGATGTATCAATTAATAGTGTCGTACGCAATTCTGAGTGACTGCGCCCCTCCTCACGCTCGGTCAGAAATAAGAGAAGTAAGGACACTTTGTGTCAGAATAGGTTGAATGTATGCGATAACACACAACCTCTTCTCGGCGAGATCAGTGCTTTGAATGGAAAATCATGCCTCCTAATCCTCTCCGGAAATAAGACACATTTATACATGCACTATTTAGCCCCGATATATAGCACATGCATCAGTTTAGTTGGTGATTTTCGACGAAAAGTCACTTATGGTTTGAAGAAACGCATACCAACGATGCATGTTCACCAAAAGAAATACACTTCATGACTAAGATGTCGCTATTCTTATCATTATTCTATGTCGATGCATGGAGAGTTATTCTGAAATAATACCAAACATAGAGTATTGGCAAATCCAGTGAACGGAAATGTCGCATATACATGGTATCGGTATTTCTCTGTCTCCCTTTTGTAACGTTCGTTGATAGGCTTCATTGTGAGTTGCTTTTTTGCCCACGTTGCACACACTATTGCCATATCACGTAACTTATGATATGTCTAATAAAACACAGTCAAGCCTAATCCTGGCTCAATTTATAAGTCGGTCAAAACAGGTATAGGTTATATAAACAACAGCGGTTAACCTATAGAAGTATAACACCATCTTTTTATTATCTGTCTTATTAATAAATATAATAAGTTTTGCACATATACACAATTTAGTTCAGGGTGTATACCTTCATTGAGTTTGTGGCGTACCGGGGCTCCATAGTAGAACGCAACATCATCCCATGATTTCAATTTTACTAATAAAAGTTACAATTTACAATCTAACAACACTGAGGCGTGAATACCTCTCTCTAACGCGTCCGCGTCCATTCTACTGTTTCGCATCGCGACCCAAAAATATATACTCTACGCTAACTGCGCATCTCATTTTCTAATTGCGCCGACTACGCCTATTAATTCTGATATCAGCATTCATAAAAGATAAAAGTATTGTATTTAATGTTAATCGTGTCTTCTGACCAGCGCTGTGTCCCATGATTTATTTTTATGTTTTGACGTATCAATTAATCATGGTCCGAATCAGGCCATGTCGTGCGTCATTACTGTTGTTTGTCTTAGTTTCGCCGTTAATCATAGCATGTTTCCTTGTTTTGATTATATGTCAATCTTCATCCTACTCAAAATTTACTTTATGCACCTAGCTTATGTAAACGACGGGATGTCTGACTAAACAATTATTATTCAACTAACCAATTATTAATCAACTGAAAACTACTAACAAATGTATCATTTACTTGAAAACTAATTAATATAGTAATATGGCATTACAATTTCAACGGGTAAACGATGTTTTAATACATTTTTCTTTAGGGAGAAATTCTTCAATTGTATAATTTTTACCTTTGGACTGTTTCTTTCACCCCTGCGTCAAGCGGTCACAGACAGTATTTCAAAAGGAAACCTGTTCTAGTTTGTTAAAATTTAGACAGCAGTTTGCAGAAGGCATCTCACTTGAACTGATGGATAAACCGATTTTACTCAAAAACAGTTTTGACAATTTATTACTATACTTTCAGAAAAGTATGACAACTATTACCAATGATGATATCAGAAAGGGAATGAATGTAAAGAAACTATAAGAAAGTGGACTTGAATAATCTGCAAAATTGAGTATCAATATTGGCTTACACTTATATTTTCAAAGAAAGGTGACACATGTCGTATTGTTTTTTCTATAACTATCTTTAAACTGTATGTAAGACGCTGATGTATCTCCACAAATATTGCCTAAGTTGAATTTGGCTTGCCTGAACCTCCCTATCGGTAGAATGGCGGTGATTGAATAATTGCATCTGAAATATTCAAGCCGCTAAATTAATCAGATCAAGTACTTATCATGTTCAGTTCATGTAGCGAGTCTCTATATCACCCACATATGTTAGAGAAACACTGACAGTTACGATCGGTCTGAGTGGCTTCTTAATACATTTAAATATCAATAAACATGCATTGTGCACAAACTATAAAATTAAAACCGACAATGGAAACATTAAGTTCTATTCCAGTACATGTACAAACGATTACAAGCAGTGCGTGAATTGACAGACATAAACAAGATATCGTAAATTAGTAATTTGTATTCTGCTAGTTATAATTACATACCTTTGTAAATAAACTAGGTTAAGCCTGTTTATTATATCACCGCACAGCCTATTCCAAAAGCAATACTGTTTGAGCATGACATCTGACTATTGCCAACTGGGGCGACTGGTATTCCTTAACCGTTTATACGTTTTTTTCTTCTTTTTTTTCTGATGACATAGTCTAACGACTAGATTATAACGTCATCAAAAAGGTAGGAACGTAACAAAATGTCCAATTTTGTATTTTGGTGAGAATTGTCTTTCTACAAAATCTACATGTAATTACTGATTGTTAAAACCATATAATATTTGAATGAAAATTAACACGATGCAGATATGTTTACTATAGCTATAAGTATTAAACTACCTCTAAGCATTTTCTTAAGAAGATTGCATTCCAGTGATCCCACCAGGATCAATTTACCAGAAAGAGTCCAAAGATAAAGTCGGCGTCCAGATGAAGTAAAGTGCTTAAAAAAGTGATAATGCTGTATTCATTAACCAAAACATTATGCTACCGAACGCATAACTTACCCGTTCAAGTGTTGAATTCTGGTGTATAAAATAGGAGCATTTCATAATATAGTCTAACTTACGTTCAGTACTATGATATTTGGTCTGAAATTGTACATTCGCTTAAATACTGTAACCAATGCATTATGTAAATGGCTTTCTAAATGGTAAAAAGTACATGGATATCATATAATTACCTTTATAAGTAGTGTCGGTCGATGTTTACATTTCGACCAAAAAAGGTAAATCAAGAAAAAGGGGGCAAAGCCCAGGGAGATTAATTGGCGGCTGTTTCTATAATTCGTCGATGGCTGTAGTGGGGTTTTCAGCGATTTGTGTTGTGCCATGTTTTCATATAACATGTGCACATTTGAATTATACTACATGTAATTAGATTCTAGTAAAATTATTGGGATCTTCTTCTTCCTTATTTTAAAACACACCACATTACAACAGCAATTCATTTTAATAGTTATCTAAAACTATTTATATAACGTATATAATTTATAGAACAATAAGACAACACAAACACTATCATTTTCTTGTTACAAATCAATGACAACTACCACGACATATCACATGATATCCTAATCCATTTAGCACACAGAAAAGTAAAGTAAACAGAAATCCTAAATATGTATAACATACACAAAACTGTTTTTAACAATTTAAGAGACACAATATTCTGAGGTTTGACCAGAATAGATGTTCAGTGATAAAGTCGAGATGCAGTAACATAGTTGATAAAGTACGGTGCATCGGTTTCTCATGAACTTGAACATCATGTTATAAGGTACCCGAGAAATGAGTACTTACATACGAAAATCTACTATGTGAGAAAATAAATATAAGTGTATATACTGACGGCAATCTTTGAAACTGTACACTTACTAAACATATAGCATGGATACAATTTTAAATCGTTAAATCAGGCATTACGAAACTAAAATGGCACCTTTACAAAACGCACTCAGTTCAAATCAAGCAACGATCGGTTGATTTATGTTGTAGCGAATGTCAAAACATATGTGTAATTTACAGTCGACATAGCAATTATTGGACTTGATGACGTTGTGTCGGCATTTACCAACATCATATTTGTGAACTGACTAACTGTTGATTTATGACCTAAATCTTTAAATCGTTTAGACTGAAGATGTTACATTGTAAGTATTCACGTGTTTTCTCTTTGTATTCGCTGTGAACAGAACACTTGACACTTAAGAGACCGGGCGGAAAGTACCGATTTCACTCGGCGAGAGATTATACATACCTATGCACTATAATTAATAAATGTGTCATAAAAAACGATAGACATTGTCTTGTTCTGTGCATGGTATAATATATGTGTATACATGTAACATTGCAAATTGTTCCCATAATAAGTGTACGTTATCTTGCCTTGTGCCTTTCGATTAAATTGCCAGACAAATAGCAACTTAAAAAAAATACATTTAATCTTTTTGAAGTTGAGGTCAAAACGATTAAGACTATTGCCGCGATCAATGTCCGTAAAGGAATCAATACTCACTCCTTTGACAGGTTTAAAAAAGACGTAACTGCAAACAAATCTGACCTGTAAACCTAACTGAGCTCGAGTGCATGGATATTTATCAGCAATTCTATGTTTAATTTGACATTTACATGCGTATGTTTATTCTTTTTATGGTTGCAAGTTTTTTTCTTCTTTCTTAAATTATGCAGTTCATGGGACTATATAAACGTGTGGTTTTAAAAATCACCACCTTTCAATATTCATGGTCATCATTTGGCTGTGTTACTGTTTCATAGGTAAATCTTCAAAATCAATCACGTAATTGAAGACGCGTATTAAAGTGGTTTCTATGGCATGTGTTTTCCTTCGACGCAAGTATTGATACAGACGTATTTAGTTATACATTAAAGCGAGTGCAAATCTTAATTACAGACATGCAGCAGATCTATAATAGTGAGCACTATCTACACATCTTACAATGCCAAAAAGCTTAATCCTTGAATAAATATCATGAACACTGATGCAATACTAATGTCTTAAGAAATCAAAAGCTAACGTCTGTGGACAATATGTGTTTAACAATCCGGATGACATAGTCATATACTGGGATTATCTTACAAGAAAAATAACCCATTCAGTAATATGTTAAGCCCGGACAAACCCCGTCCTATAAGCTGTATATATTGGGTCCTAGAAGGAAAATGAGGTAGAAACAGAGGTTGGAATAGTTTCCTCAGAACAGGAACATTAGGAAAACATCGTTTTTCTTTCAAAAGAGCAGGATGGTAATAACTGGACAATAACGCCGACAGACTGTCGATAAAAAAGATAACTGGCAGAAAATGTACCTGTTGTTTCTTGACAAAATAGATTGTAAGATAACAAACCACATAAAATAACGCTACTACTTGCTGTATAATCACATAACCATTTACATTAAACGTAGGTACTATTACAATTCGGCTTCTTGACGATTCCACACACGGTCCAGGCAAAATTGTTTAATATGTGATCTGTTTCAGGCATTGCTCTGGTGTTTCTACTAGGACCTGTTGGGTCTACATTTACCAACAATAACGGGGCTATAGTAACCACACTTGTGTCGCTGCAGTGAAGGTAAGTTCACATTAATCGGCGTCTTCACTATTGAATGTGCTTAAAACTGAACGAAATGAGAACAAATATATAAGGATATACATCACTTTACACTGTTACTTGGAAATATATCCAATGCATACACAACTTGGCAAGAACGTAAATGCTCGTTGCCTCATCGGAACGGGCTGCTGGCAAAAGGGCCGACTAGATCCCTTAAACCTGTTTTTAAGAGCTCTATCCTTGCACTTTCAATGGTGATTTCATAAACGCACGCATTGGAAGGAAACCACATTTTTTTTTAAAAAACTGTTTGTGTGATGACGAAGACGTTGTGAATATATTACAAAGAAGAGTTACGCAAGTAACGTTCACCTTGTATATGGGTGAGGTAATAATTTATATCAGCAAGATAAATAATCGTGGTTTTAAAAGAAAATAAATATCTCAATGAACATGCAAATGAAGCATATATCTTAACTTTATCTAAAACAATATTAATTACAATAGCTCCCTTTATTTCATAAACACAATTGCATTCCGGTGATCCCAATCAGGATCGATTTACTAGAGAGTGTTCAAAGATAAGGTCGGGTTCAGATGAAGTTAATTGTTTAAAAAGGTAATTGATGCTCTACTTAGTAACCAAAATATTATGGAAAGGCCAAAATTACTTTCGCAGCTCCGTACTTCTACTTGAAATATAGAAAAACACATTATACAGACGAATAAATGTTGACGCCTTTAAACTTACTACAAGTTATTGCAACACAATGCAATTCAACATGTGATTTGAATACGCACGCATTATAAACTAGACCAACAGCAATACACAGAAATACATATCTTTGAAAGTGTATGCGACATTGTTGAGACTCTCAGACGCATTTTCGCGTGTGTAACAGCTAAGTATATATATATATGAAAACGTTGTTTAGTTATATCACCTTATATGTACCAATATGCTAAAACTATATACAGTTTCTGATAGCCATTATAGTCCACCTATAATGTTAACATATCATACATGTACTCCAATAATAATGTATCTGTCTGTGTATATAATGGACAGGAGGGTTGATATATCTCACAAAATAAAGCATGTCAATAATTATGTAGCTTATTATTTTCAAAGATCATTTAAAAGTAAAACAGTTCCGCTTGATTAGCATAACAATGCAAACATACCAAAGCTGCTTAAGTACTATATTTTTAATTAAATGATACACTTTTAAGATTCCAGATAACACTCGTGCCGATAGCCACAGATTTGGGATTGTCATGACAGTGAAATTTACATGCACACACAAAAAAAACAACAGCAGACGATAGCACTCAGACGATAAAGGCTGTTAAAATAAGTACATCATAAACAAATACATCTATAATATTTGGAGATATGTCGGGAGGAGAACAAATGCTGGAGTTGTTTGGCTAACGACATTTTAGAATTAGAACGATTGAGTGAATGTCAGGCAGATCAAATCATTGCCAAACTGGAAGAAATCCAATATTTAGACTCTCCACCCACCCACCATTTGAAGTTGAACGTTTTCAGAATTAATTATTGAAAGATTAATGAAACTAATTTAGATTATAAATAGTCATTTTATAAAATAGTAAATAAATAAGTGATTCGATATAGGCCCTATTATTTGTCCTCGGGACAGTCGTATTTGCCCTCGGCCGTTGGCCAATACGACTGCCCTCGGACAAATAACAGGGCCTATTTCAAATCGCTTATTTATTAACTTATAATATGGGTCCCGATTGCATGGACAAACCTGTTATTAATTTGTCCTTAACTGGTGTGTTTTAATATGTTTATATGTGCAATGGGGGCTCCTTTACTGTATTAATTACAATTCATGGGATTCTATAAGTTTGCTGTTTTAAAAAATGATCCTCTGTCAATATTCGTGTTTCTCATTTGGCTGTGTTTATGTTTCATACTGAGATCTTTTAAACCCAACACGTAAGTGGAGAATAGTATTTTAGTTAATTATAGTAATGTATTTTCCTTCTACTTAGGTATGGGTATATGTTTATTTAGTAATGCAGTACGCGAATGCAGATTTTAAATAAAGACATGCAGTAGACGTATCAAAGCGGTCACTTTATATATGTCAGCTGATTGTTTCGCATGTATCACAAGAACGTGGCCTAAACTACACATTAATGTTTAATTGAACTTATACCCGTATTAGTAATAATGCTACATGCCCTCGCCATAGGGAGCATAGTATCTTTGATCCACCTAAATAAATGTATTAACACATCATTTCTTTACCGAAACTGCTTATTTACAGCGATATTACAGAACGATAGATATTTACAACCAAACACATATTAATATTATTATAACAACACTATATATATTCTGAATTTAAGAATGGATTAGGTGAATGTCGACTCTCCAGACATATCGTCACTATGACAGCCACACGTGGCTCGGATTGTCGAAATGAGAAACAATATGATTGCGACATGTCAAACTACAAACAAATATTAACATGATTTTATATGGCTAGACTTATTATCTCTTCTTAATGTATAACTGTTTACACATCTGGATATCGTCTATATTAAGTTCAATAAATGGATGAGGTAAATATGAACTTCAGTGTAACGATATGATTCGAGAATGTACAGAGCATGTGTACACACATTTAACCCAAAATCATATTAATGTTATGTTCTCTAATAAGGCGCCAGATAAAGCACACACAATAATACTAAAATTGCTTTAATGTACTATATTTTGAAAGGATCACCAATAAGAGTCTTACATTGTAAATATTACAGCGGCAAATTGAGCGCTTGGATAGATCATTAAACTATTGTTTAGGGTAAATTCGCTTTCCCGAAACTTCTTCATTACAAGAACAGATGTGAAAAGATGAGCATATTCAGTTATGCATGTTCAGGCCCCGTTATGTTAGGAGATTAGTTTGTTAGCAATAAGATTGTATTATTTTAAGGTAAAGACAGTGTACTGGGACCTCTCTGTCAACATTGCCGACATCGGCCGAACATTGCCGATATTGAATTTGGTTTTCAGATAGGCACTTTACGGTACTCGTGTCTGGAGTGATCGGTACTGAATCTAAAACTTTAAGTGTTTCATTATATTTGCTATAGGCAATGAAATGTAACTTAAATGCTCATACTGAGGTTCAAACTAGTTTCAAACATAAACGTATATTTATTTGATGATACACATTCCACAAATATGAGGAAAACCCACCACGTGACATCAACTCGGGAATTTCCAAAATGGCGAACCTCTGTGGGAAACCTTCAGAAGCGATTACCTGCATGTTGTTTGTCAGAACAGCGAGTGCAACGTTGTGAACAAAGCTCAGTACTGCAAGATGCATCACTTCAACCAAAAAGAAATACACTGATTTGATGTAAACATAATACTAGAAACATGCATGTACTAACCAATTAACAACAGCAGACAACTTGATAGAATGCTATCCATAGACCCTAAATGTATTTTTAATTCATACACTAAAAATGATATCTAATAGTTTGCCTGTATCTAATATATGTAACAACATCTAGCCCATGTCTTTAAAACTATATATGCCCTTTTCTCATTGATTCGAGCCTTCCCACGGATTCGTGACGTAAAAGTTCTAATGGAATTCGCGCTCGTGCTACGACTTTCACTATCCGAAAAAGGGTGCAATTTTTCGTTCAGCTGATTTTACATCATCCAAGAGTAAAATATGCGCAAAAAGCAGGTATGTATGCTATTCCACAATAGAATATGATGCAAATCTGCTAAAAATCAATATTTTACCACAAAACACCTGTAAATTTTTCAAAAAAATAAAATAATTTCTTCGCTGTCACCATTCGGGAAGTTTCTGTGGAGTTGTCTTTCCTACGATCTGCCTCAGCAAGGTGCTTTAAACTTATACTGCTCATAAAAAGTTGCGAACCAATGCTACAGTCTATCTTATTAAAATTCAATTAAGAAACATCATTCTTTGTTGTAAGACTGTATTGCTTAATTAAACGCTAATTATTGGCCATAACAATTTTTTTCGATACTTTAAAGCATAATTTCCTTTTAGGTGAATCCAAGTAAGGTTGACCGACGGTACCGAAAGTACTCTGCAGAAACGCTGTTGAAAGCTTATGAGGCTGTCAAAGAGCGAAAGGTCCCTGTAAAGACAGCAGCTAGGCAGTTTGGTGTTCCTGAGAATACTTTAAGGGATAGAGTAAAGGGGCGCATTGATCCTTTTGACTTTTGTTTTGGGGGTGACACCACACTAAGCAGAGAAGAGGAAGAGGTATTGGTAGAGCATCTGGAGATCATGTCTTTGTTGGGTTATGGCTATACCAATACCAAACTGCAACAAATTGCTGGGGAACTGGCGTTTGACATGGGTAAAAAAAGAAAAAATAAACCCATGAGCAACAGCTGGTTGTATGGGTTTTTGAGGAGATGGGGAGTACGTATTGCGTCTTTTTCTCCAAGGAGTTTGGACAGTAACAGGGCTAGATCTTCAACACCAGAGATAGTGTCAGCTTATTATGACAATCTGGGGAAAATACTGACGAAATATAACCTGACTGATAAGCCCCAGCACATTTACAATTTGGATGAGACAGGGCTGCAACCAGACCATCGACCTCCAAATGTAATTGGTCCATTAAATTCAAAACCCCAGGCAATCACGTCGCCAAGGTCGACCACAACAACACTGATTGGCTGTGTAAATGCCGTCGGAAACTCGGTTCCGCCCTTTTTTGTGTTTAAGGGTAAACGACTGAATAGCGACCTCATGGCGGGAGCATCAACTGGAGCTAGATGTGAAATGTCGGAATCGGGTTGGTCCAACCGGGAAATATTCGAAACCTATCTCAAAGAACACTTTCTTCCTTTTGCTCGTGCTGGCACAGATACATCACAGCCAATTTTGCTAATTTTTGATGGCCACTCCTCACACGTATCACCGACTTTGATCAATTGGGCACAATCACAGAATCTCATCTTCTTTGTTCTTCCCGCACATACTTCCCACATCCTCCAACCTCTTGACGTGTCAATATTTGGACCATTCAAATCCTTCTACTACTCGGAATGTTCAGCTTTTATGAAATCTAATATCGGACAAAATATCACCCGATTTGACATATGCAAGCTTGCTTGCAAGGCATATTTAAAGGCCATGTCGCCAACCAATATTCAAGCTGGTTTCAGGAAGACGGGAATCTATCCTCTATCACGAGACGCTGTTTGTATGGAGAAATTATTTCCAGCAGAAGCTTTCAGAGAAGAAAACCCCGTCGACAAGGTAAGAGCCATTAAGTCAGGGAAGGAGGCTGTGGAGGATTTCCTAAGAATGAAACTGGAAAATTCAAGCTGTGCATGTGCGTGCAAAGACAAAAAGAAAAACATGAAGAAACCTAAACCTGGCGGGAAAGCAATAACAGAGGAAGAGTTTGTTCAAGAAATGAAAGATTATGAAAACGGCAGAAATAATGATATTGATAACTCACCAAACAAAGAGAACATCCCCCCTTTAGAAAAAAAGAATAGACCTACTAAAAAGTCATTACAATTTAACAGCCTCAAACCATCAACAAGCGGAATCAGAACATCCAGAGAACCTATGATTCCAGACTCAGACTCCGAATATGAAGAGGTTGCTGCTGAAGAAGACCTATGTTGCGTTTGTAAGAAATGGTCACCTCCAAACCTGAATGATCACCCCGGTATTAAACTGGTCACATGGGCATACTGTGACAACTGCAGCCACTGTGTCCACTTGTGTTTCTGCACACCTGTGAGAGTAGTTAGACGCCACAGCACCTTCTTATGCCCGTGTTGTGAGGTGTAATCCACAAACTCAGAGACAGACAATTTGTTGGATTTTTTATGTTGTTGGATTTAAACAGAATTTATTCTTTTTTAGGTTGTTAAAAAACTTAAAGATTTAATTAGACAAAAATGTATGCACCTACATTTGTTTTATATCGCGTATGCCATTATCTATTGAATGTATGTATTTACTGTTAACTTTTAACAGCTATGATTGACATCATTGGTGGCCCTGACTTGTCCTGTTAGAACTGAATTAAAAGTCCGTTGGTCAGTGTCTTTCTCCACCGAAATAGCTGAAAATCGGTATAATACCATAATCGTGTCAGCACGGTTTAAAAATCAACAACAAGCAAAACATATTCGCAGTGACCTGACCAAGGTTTGAATACCATGGACCCCATTATCTATAGTCATGATCCCAGCCACTGGAGAATCCCTCTCCTCTATAAGATCTTTATGATGACCTGATTTTTGTATGTAAATGGCCTCTCAAAATCAGTTGTTTTTATCAACAGGGATTGGTCTCTCATCAAATGCTGACATCACGAAAATACCAGATAGTGTGTGCATTGGAATATTCGTTCCTTCGCAAAGGAAGAAAGAATTGAAACCCAAAAAAGCAAGTCACGCGTCATAAATACACTGTATTTCAGTAACAAAAATCATAAATATGTGTACATGCAATGACAGCTTTAACAATTGATTGATTTTTGTTCTATAATTTAAAGGTTTGTCTGAACAACATGCTGCAATAGGATTAAGTAGTTTGCCCTCAGAATGTTTGACGATCAATTATGTTAATTTTCCGGTGTAGCAATTTTGGTTACTATTTCAGTGTCTTTTCAGTCCAAAGTGCATTATCCTACACATCACATAGATATTAGCAGTGGAAAAAATCAATTCAGTGGCTTTGTCAGTATGTCAATGCTACAGTACCAGCTGCAAAGGCACGAACAATCACAGGCGTATTTGTTTGAGGTGCTAAAGACATGTCTGGTTCTGAGAGGAAAATGCATTTGGCTAGAACAGTTCCCTTGATATTTCCTCGTGATTCATAATGACAGATGATACTATTTCCCCTATTTTTGTCTCAACACTGCGCAAAATCAACAAGGAAAACAAGTGTAGACAGGTTTTTGTCTTTCAGACATTTATCTGTGTTCAAAAAATGTTTCGGAAACGAAGCCATCATCAGAATGATTTAGATGTTTTACTCATACATAAGTATGGCGCACACAATGCTGAGGCCGATGTGGGTATTTAGGGCTTTTGTCATACAGGCATCCTGCTAGCTTACAACTGGCAACTTGACCCTGCGGTTCAGTTTAACACCCAGAAAGCCTAAAACATCAGATCCCTGGACATAATTTATCGGGAGAGGACTAATAATAGGACCATCGGCAGAGAATATTGCTGGTGCAGGTTTTAATCTACAGCACCTAAGTTGTACATCGATGCTCAGGAGAGCATGTCATCAGGAATGTATTTACCTTTTGAAAATTGTGTTGGGCAGACTAGTGTAAAGAAGTTCATGAAGTGGAACTTACTAAGCTTTGTCGTCATTTTGATTTTATTTAAAACGAGTAAGCTTGTAATATGACTGTTTGATGGTGTAACCAAGCATTAAGGGACACCACTTAAACTCATTACGCTTGTTATGACTTTTTATAGTGGGCTCGAGTTGGACACACATGCTTAAGTAAGTAGAATGTCCAAATTAGGAGATATTGTCTACTTCCGCTACAACTAGACAGCGCATACACTATAGATTTCTTAAATGAAGTTTATTCGAGTTATCTTCACATCAAAAGTAGTTCAGCTATCTTGCGTCAGTATAAACCAATCATATTCTGTGTTTCAGGTAATATCATATGTACATTGATTATGATTTTGCTGCGTGTATGTTTCACACTCAGATATTCAAAAATCAAACGTGTAAATGGAGACTAGTATTACACATGTTTCTGATTTAATGTGTTATCCTCTCCGTAAATATCTTTCAATTATTCATTTTAATAATCCATTTAAGAGAGTGAAACTTGTGGACAGACTATCAAGCATAGTATCAAGTCCAAATGACTGAGTCTGTTATCCACACATGGAATAAAATCCACATGCATTTTGTCAGTATATGTCGACAAAGATGTATAGTAAAAATAACAGTATATATTTGACGCTTATCGCCTAAAGAGGCATCTTGTCTTGTTTCTTTCATCCGATGAATTTAATTACACTACATGTGGTGGCCCCAGCGATAACATAATTAAAGATTTAACCACATAAATCAAAAGAGAACATACTAAAATACAACCACACGTGATACCGAATTCAGAAAACCATCAACACACCAAAACAAAAGTTGCCCCTTTTTAAGAAGCAACCGCTTAATATACGTTGATCTTATCATTAATGCACACACCTACATACAGTTATCTTGAAAGAACTACAACCATAGAGTATATGCAAATCCGAGTAGCGAAATATCAGTTATTTGTAGTTTGTTTTATCCAGCCTTCCGATATTTTTGTGGACTTAACTATTTCTGAATATGCACACACTATTGATTAATCAACTCAGTACTTACTTGACACCGCTCAACTTATTCATGTCTCCTGCATACACCGTTATAAAAGGAATTGTATGAATAAGCGTTTTTCGCACGTTTAGCGACCTAATCAATGCATACGTCTATAGCGCTAGTTAGCGGGGCGCGTTAGTTTGATAACGTTGTTTTTTTTGTTTGTTTTTTTTTTTAAATATTCACCCCACCCCCCCCCCCCCCCCCCCCCCCCGCCACGTTCGTCTCTACTACATTTTCGACGTTATCATTGTTGTTTTGTCCAGTTAAATAAAAACCGTCGTAACAATTGTAATAAAATTGTGTCACATGAAGATTCAGCAAAATGCGGTATTTATGTACGCTTATACATTGAATACTGTATTTTTAACATATAATAATTATTGTTATGTATTTATACTTATTAAATAAGTTGTCCATGTGCTGCTCTTTTAGGAATTATACTTAAAGTCTTATTGGTCAAAATGTAGTTTACCAGTTCTAATGGCATTACTTTTTATATTCAACGTCTTTCCTTTAGCAAGTTAAAGTGTGTAAAGATTAAATGAATAAATTATTAATTTAGAAATAACTTATGGCCTTAATTATTTGCTCGTTTGATTGAATGAATATTCGTTATTTTGTATATGGCCTCTTATTCAATTACAGTTTGAGTTTCTGTTCACCCATACGACACATGGTTACAAACAATATCACATAAGGAAACATTTTCTCGTTAATTTAAATACGGTCAGCAGTTTCCAACGGGCTTTTCACCTTAACCGGTTAGATATACTAATCTTGAGTGTACGGACTGTTGATAATCTATCACAATAAAATCGTTCGACTATTCTCAGACAATTATTGTAATTATAATAATAATGATAGACACATACGAATAAAATCAATATCAATACTAAAAAAGAAACACGATAAGTCATTAATACTATTGTTTTAACTTAATAAGATTACAAATATAGAATGTGTTTTTCTTCTTTTCCACAAACTATTTTTACAGATACCTCAACGCAGATGTGTCTTTTTAAAAATTGCTAACACTTAACTTGACTTGCTTAACCCTCCCTACCGGTACAAAGCGGCGTTATCAAACTACGAGTTTCTTAAATGGCAAACGTTCTCGTCTCTAGGTAATCATATCAGTTAGTAAAACTATCCCTTATTAAGTCATTAATTGAACTAGCGGATCTCTATATCTCACACGTAGGAGTAAGTTTCAGATATGCTGACTGTAAGTAACGATCTGCGTTGATGGCTGTTAAGTAAATTTAAATGTCATAAGCATACATTATATACAAACTCTAAAGTTACAGACACAGAATACAGATTGTATCATTGCTATCTAGAAAGTCGTAAATGGCGAAATATGAAATATAGTTGACCAGCTGTATGTGTGTTTACAGACATGACCACGACAGAACATAAACATAATTTAAGGTCAACGACGTGACCGAAAATCTGTGCATATTGCAACGTTTATTAAACCTGAACAAAGCCCAATGAAAAGTTGCAATGCCAGTTCTTTGAACAGGTTGTAAAACATCTGTGAAGATCCATTGTATAGACAGCAATAAATCCAAGCGATTCCGCTTTGAGACAGCTAGTATTATGATCTGTTACCTCGCTCTTTGACAGGGATTTCTAAACGCATGCATTGAAAGAAAACATCAATTTGAAATATACAGTTGAAGGCATGGCGATGGCGTATTCTTAGAGATATGTTTAGAACAACATAAACATTGTATTTGGGTGACAAGATGAATTTCACTTAGAACCACCAAAAATCTTGATTGAAAAAGAAATAAATTATATGAATGAAATATATGTTTTACTATATATCAAAATAAAGATTTTATTAATTTAGCATTTACTATAAAGATATTTGATCGATTTACCAATGTTCAAAAATAGGTTGTTGCCCAGATGAAGTGCTTAAACAAGTAAGTAATGTACCTATTAACCAAAACATCACGGTATGGAAAAAGTACTTACCAGATGTTCAAGGTATTTCTGAAATATAAAAATGTGACATATTATTCTGACGAATATCTGTTGAAACCGGTAAATGCATTACATGTATGGCAACATCAGAATTTCAAAACGCGGTTCGTATATACATGTATTATGAAACTAGACCGAGATCATCACATAGAAAAAACATATCTTTAAGAATAGATATCTTGACACTGCAGAAGGTTACTCCATATATGCAGGGATATTGTTATTGATCAAGATGTAATGTGCAACAGTAAATTAGTAGAGAAAGGACTATTCTAACATATGCAACTATTCAACACAATTCAACCGGATACTTATTTCGTACATTATGCTTCAGTTAAATTTAAAATAAAGTAAATATTATATAAAATAACAAAGCAACTTTGTATGTGCACAACATGTATTTTAAAGGTCGTGAATGGCTAGCTTGGAGTATATTTTTCTTACAAGAAAATAGCTAATCCAATTACAATTTCAGTCAGCATTAATCCCCTCCTGTGAGATTCTACATGTTGTAAAAGAAGGACAAGTTTTCGTTTGTGTAAGGATAGTGATTATTTTCTCCCGGACATGAACTTTCTTTGTCCTGTCCTTTGAAAATGGCTGAATAGTTTCAGTCCGAGATAATTTTGGACATGGCGTGTTACGAAATGTAAATGTAAATATAAGATTATGGAAAAAATTAAATCAATTATATTAATCTATATATTTAAATAGTTGTCCTATTTTAGATCGTTCTGATTAATGTGTGTTTGTTAATGATAAAGTAATGCTGTAATAATACGGGTAGTCATTTAATGCCACCAATAGGTTTAAATTGTGTTTAAATTCATTATACGTAATTACCACGAACAAACTGGGCAGTTATTTCTATTATATAACTCATATACATAATTAAGGAGCAGAGTCAACACCCTTTTACAGGTATGTTCAAGTACGCTACCATGAAGAACGATTTCAGTATCAGCGTGTGACTGTAACCTGACAGAATCCATGGATAAGATGATTCCCTGCACACCCAGTTTGCCAAAACAATTTAATGATGTGAATAACTGAAATAGACTGTCCATTGACTGTCCAGAGATACACATAATCAGCAGGAAATTACCATGTTGGTTGTGGACAAATGGAATCGATGAGACAAATGCCATAAAGCTACTTTTCATGTTCGGCATTTTCGCATTACATCGGGGACTGGAGCCAGATAGAAGATCTGGACAATAGGTGGACTTTAGAGGATTCAATGCACATTAAGTGAGTCGATTTTTTTTACAGTGCTGGGAGTAATTGGACAACAACGCCGATTGACTGTCCAGAGATTAAAACAGCAGACAATTATCAAGATGCTTGTAACAAATGCCTGAGATCGTTCAGACGTGTGTGTTGGCCTAGAAATACGACATCAGTTGAAGTGCAGTTGTTAATGCTTTACATTTACTTAACCGTGTATACTGTAAAAGGACGAAAATGTTCACGTAGAGAAGTACTTCAGACCAGCCGCTTTGCTCTGGTAATTCTACCAGGACAATTATGTTTGATCTAGAATTACCAATAATTTAATACCCAAAGTGACCATATTTGCTTTGAAGATAGTTCCCCTTACACAAGTGGTTTGCCAAATGTTTTCAAAACGAGAACAAATATATCAGAGTATGTATCACCTTTCACTGTTACTTTGATCCATGCGCATGCATAATACTATTGGTAAGAACTTAATGTGTGTTGTATTCTGGTAGAGCATATACAAAAACACACATGATAGATAGACGGAAGTACCCGAATTTCCACGCAAACTAATTAGTTGAACACAATTTGAAGAAATGGCGCCCGTTTTCAGGTTTCTTTCCAATTCAAGCAACAAAACAACAACATAAACACACTAACACATCTCTACCCTGACAAATAAACGCTCAATATACTTGTACATGGAATTTATTATTTTTGAACGTCGATGCATACAGAGATATATTGAAGAATGCCAAAAATAGAGTACATGCAAAGTTAGAATAGGGAAATATCTTATTATTTTAACCTTTTTTCTTTATTTTTCTCGACCATTCATAGGAATTCTTCATCCTAGCCTGTACTTTACACACAGCAAAGCTACATCCTGTCTGTTGTAATTTGAAAGGGTTCCTACAAGCACCGTCCGACTGAGACATATTTCGGACATATTTCGTTACATATGCGTATGATTAAGCTCTTTCCAGTCAAGAGAGAAAGAATAAACAAAGTATAGACAACAACATTTAACTGATACGCCGTTAACATAAACTAGTACTCGGTACCAATAAGGTGTGTTACAGAATGTGTTCTTATCAATTACAATATTACTAGATTACTCATAGTCACACTTTATCTTATGCTCTAGACCGTTTGTATTTCAAATATTAAAGGCTATTTAAATGCATATTTATGCAGGGACGTTTCTTCACTACTTATACAACTTCTTTCTCAAATGAATGCTGACCGTTTCTTGTCAACAAAAAACAATATCAGAAACGTAAGGTCCTAGTTAGTTAAAATTTGACAGCATTTTTCAACGGGCTGTTAACTTGAAGGGATTGGATGAACCGATCAACTTAAACTGCCTTTGACACAAACTATCACGATATATTATTGTAAGTACTCTCAATAATCTCTTAGAATTATTATTAATACTAACGATACTAGCACAAATACGAAGAGATCGAACAACAGGAAGACGTGAAATAAGAATGAATATAAGCGTGTGTGTTGATTTTTTTTTTTTAATTTTGGCTTAAGCTTTTAGTGTTAAAGCGACATGACAAGCTTTTCGAAGTTGTTTTGTTTACGTTTAAGGGGCCAGTGATGCAATTTCAGATAGCACACTACTCTAGTGCAGTGATAATACTGTCATCGAAGAGGATTTCAGAATGTTGCTCTCATTCTTCTACACCTCTGTCAAAAAACAAGTGACTGTGTTATCGGCAGACTGCAGTGTACATGTGAGTGTAGATCTTAGATAAATGTATAATGGTCATAAATAAAAGTATATACTTGACGATGGCCTACAGAAATTGCTTGATGTGATGTTTCATTTAGTCTGAATGTTATAACATTATTTATGGTGGCCACGTGGAATCTTATTAGGAAAAATCATTTTAAATTTAAAAAAACAAACAAACAGAGAATCATTACACAAAGTACTAAGATAATACATACGATTGAAAAAACTAATTTAATTGGATACTTGTTTTGTAAATAAATAGCAGATACAAGTTATGTTGAATAAGTCTTACATAAGTTAAAATGTAAATTTAGGATGTACGCGATAAAATATCATGCAATACGAAGCCAGGGTAATTACTATTTCTTAAGAAATCAAACTTTAAAGTATGTTGACAACATGCGTATTAAAGATCGTGATGACATGGTCAGCTACCGGAGTAATCTTACAAGAAAACTTAGTCTTCCCATGGTATATTTAGCCAGATATGCAAGTGACGGAAAAGTTCGTTGCCTTGTCCTTTCAGAAAAGGAGAGAATTGGGCATGCCAAGAGGCATTTTGGACGTGGTTTGATTTAAAACTTAATCAATAAACAAGAGGTGGATTTCAGAGGAATCATTGCTAAACAAAATCGATTGACAGTCTAGAAAATAAATTTTACTTGATGTATATCACGTCTCGGTCCGTCTGAGAATGTTCAAAAGAGAGGGATCTTCCAGCTAAACAGCGATGCTCTCATGGGTCTGCCAAGACACGTACGTATGACCTTACTTTTCCAATAATAGGAGGACTATTGTGTACACAATAGTATTGCTTTAAAAAACATCACTTCACACAGCTTGTTCCATATGATAAATATTAAAAAAAATGCGAAACGAGAACGAACACATGAGGATATGGATCACCGTATACTTACACTTAATTATATATACAAAAACAAAACTTGTCCTGTTTTTAAGAAGTAAGTGCTCAAAACGCGCTGACATGATTAGTATTGCACCTCGATACTTCTCTTGAAAACATGACAACCCTTCAGCATTTGTAAATCCGACTAGCGAAATGCGAGATGTCCAAGTTATTAGTATTCCATTGTTTTTTATCCTTCCGATTTGTTTATTGACTGTGTTATTTCTGAATATGCTCTCACTATTGCTACATCACAAAAGTACTGACTTGATAGGATTACAGCAACCACCGTCGAACTTAATCATGCCGCATGTACCTATGTATAAAATGAACTGTACAAATAACTGTACGTTTTCCCACTTAATCAATGTATTAGTCCCGTAACACAAATATACGTAATACACGTAATATTGACAACTGCTGTAAACTAGCAACAGCAATATGAAATAAAGTTTACAAGCAATATATCTTTTTACAGACGGGAACACCATAGGACATATGCATATTTTAAATTCCCTTGACCTAAGTCTTGTCCATATCGCAGCACATGTTATAACAGAACTCTGCACAAGCCAATGGTGCAATGTCAGTTATTTAAAAAAGGTTACAACACAACTGTTACGAGACATTTGACAGAACAAAATAAACCCACAAGATACCGCTTTCGGACGGCCAGTCAGCAAATGGCCGACGAGGTTAATTTAACCTGTGCTAGAGTCATTTAGGAATGACATTCTTGAATCATGACGTGAAAAGAGAACAGAATAATTCGACACAAAACTGTTCAAATTATGATGGATTATTCTTAGAGCTGAGTTAGGAATAACGGCCACATTATCTGAACATTTCAAAAAGATGAGTGTTAAAAAGTTAATTATTTAAATCAACCTGAACATAAGGCATGTAACTTTACTATATATCTAAATGAAGATATCATAGCTGTAAGTATTTACTAAACACTTTTGCATTTCTCTGATCCTTTCAGGATAGATTTACCAATGTTAAAAATGTCATGACCCAAATGAAGAAAAATGTATACAATTGTAATTGATGTTCTACTCATTAAACAAACAATTACGGTAAGGAAATAATTACTCACACTGCCACCTATAATAATTAAAAAAACAACAACATATAATTCTGACCAATATCCGTCGAAACTGTAAAACACTCTATGCATAGCAGCATAATACATTTCAAGACGAATATTCGAGCATTATGGAACTAGAACTACACCATTACAACCATTTAGTTTTGGAAAATGTTAGCGATGTTTGAGTAGATGTAGGGTGTGGATGTTTTTTGCAGCGGTCACGTATAATTACGAAAATTGTACGAAAACTTTACTCCAGTTTATTGGGCGAGTATTTTTAGTAAATCCGTTTCGATAAACAAATGCTCTAAAGAAAAAAAAACATTTCCTCACCGTATTAAGTTTAAAGACCGCTAATGTATTCAGACAATAATATGATTTTGAAAAGTATCAAGCGCTGGTTTTATATTTCCCTCTAAAATGAAAATAAATGATATTCATTGTATAGTGTACTATCTTCAAAGATCATTCAAAAGTAAAATTGCAAGTGCCCTAATAACACATCAATGCAAAAAAATACATGGCAAAGTAACTATTTTACTACAAAATAATATAACTAATTAAAGTTAAATTCCTTTCACACTATATGCACGTAAAATAGTTTAGATAACACAATTTAGTGCCGTGACAAGGCTGATGATTTCAGAATCCTGCGCTGATGCTACAATTCAGGTAAAAAAGTAACAAAAAAAAACAAGCTTCGGTGGTATCGGTAGATCGCAATGTACTTATGTGTATAGATATTTGGGAAAGTGATATGTTTTCCTTTTAATGTACTCTGACGTGTGCATGTTATGTACCATTGCGGCAAGCTTAGATATTTATCTGGGATTGTCTTACGTCCTCATCCCTATGTAGGGGAAAAGTGAAGTTAGGCAACTACGTCGAAAATACACCCTATTATTAGAACAAAACAAGCAATGCTGAAGTTATTGTTCGGGTACAATGTTAGGGTTTAACCTGGAAGTCAAAGCATATTTGCTATGTACATTAAACAGTAAGTATTAAATTCTAATCATTGGGCTGTGATGTTTGTGAACTTCGCACTAAAGTGTTTTACTGTATTGTACAATATCACTCTCTTAAATGAATACGTATGCACACGGATTCATGAGCTACGTTCTGATAAACGGATCCTATGGACCGTAATTTTATTGTGTTACGTCCTTGTACGTTGATTATTAACAGTGTTATCAAACTTGGACTAACACGTTTAAGAATAAAATATAAGATCGAGATTCTTCATATAGCTTGACGTTGAATTAGCAACACGCCCAGTACCTTTGACAATATCTTCTAGAACGTATTTAACCACGTTTCACCTTTCGTGAAGATCCTCTAAAGGACAAATTACACACTTACAGAAAGTGGCTATGGACAGTCAGACGATACCATGACTCATAATCAACAATGTCTGGTCTTCTAAATGAAATAATACTTTTCTCTCTACTATGTAGACATAATGTTTCGATGACGTCCCTATTTTCGTCATTACTTATTAAATAAGACGTCAGCGCTTGGACAGTTTTTGTCCAAACGTTATTTTTGTTGTTCAATTGCTTGCATTTTAGAAACCCCTCAGGAAGTGCAAGGTTAGTCCTTTGTAAAACCGATTTAAGCACCACAGTCGTCCTTTTTACCGACTAACGGTTCCAAAGCGGTAACTTTCGGGTTTGTTTTTGTTTGTTAAATGAATCATCACATATGTGTTCTTCCTTCTACACTTGGCTTGTATTTATCTTTGCCCGGTGTCATATTTTGGTATAGGTTCTAATGCTAATAGGATTTTGCCATACATGAACAAAGTATAGCGAAGGAGATTGACTATCTACATCTCTGTATAGATTTAATCAACGCTTGTTAAAGAAAAATATAAACGGCCTTTTTACATAGCATGGTTTTATATGTTTGAATAGTCAACAACCTATAGTGTTTCCCCAAATTAAATGTTTATTGTTAATAATGCGTTTACTATTTACACAATAAAAGAGGACAAGAATGTGTCATCACATACATTATACCTGTGTGCATTCTATGATGCATTCCAAACAAATATTTCCCAGTATTATTGTATCATGAAATGACTTAATATTGTTTCCATCTAATTGGTATTAATAATGTTAAAGTGAGTAAGATTATGATCACCATCTTTATCCGCAAAGGTTACAACAATTACTCTGTTAACCATATAGTGAAAGGTACGCAAATTAGTATTAACCCGAATGAATGACCATATTATCAGCAAACCAACGTTTAATTTGTCGCTTACGGACGACAGTTTACGTTGTATACGTGTGTTATGGAAGCTCTGTTTAAATTAATGTTCACGTCATGGGACTATCTAAGTGTGTAGTTTCAAAACAAGAATCATCTGCAAATATTGATGTATATCACTTGGTTGTTTGTATGTTTCACACTTAGATATCCAATATCAAAAGACGGCAGTAGAGAATACGAATGTGTTAGCCTCCCCGTAAGTAGTTGTCCGCAGTGTATTAGGTAACTCATTCAAGAGAGTTAGAATTAGGAAAGACATGTGCAATAGATGGAGAGAGGCGATCACTATATATACGTCAGCGAACTAGATAACATGATTACAAACAGGTGTTTCTTACTACACACTCATGTTGGAACTAAAATATTCATTCCATATGTAAATTCACGTCGTTGCCATATATAGTTTTACGCACATTTACTTAAATTCCGTATGCACATATATAACAAAATCAACATAAACCCTGCCATTGAAAGTCTATAAAAATACGATAAAAACTTATGGTCAAATATATAACTATATATTCGATGATAACCACTTGACCACCTGTTTGTGGTTGTGTTGTTTCCTTAGATCGGTGATATTTTGACACCGAGGAATGTTTCCCCACGTGGGCAGAGATCTTGTTATTGATCAAGATAGAATGTGCTGCCGTAAATTAAAAGAGAAAGAATGTATATGACATATTACCCTATTTAAAAGTATTCAACCGGATACTCATTCCTTACAGTACGAACCAGTTTAATTTAAAATAAAGTGAACATTATATGAAATAACAAAGCAACTTAGCTAAATTCGCGAGCACATACCATTCACAACAAATTAACATATGTGCACAACGTGAACTTTAAAAGTTGTGTAGACAGTGCTAGCTCCGATTGTGTTTGTCTTACAAGTAAATAACTCATCCAGTAGCATTTTCAGGATTCAGGATTACTCCCCTCCTGTGAGCTTCTATATTTTGTCATAGAAGGAAACTCGTCCGTTTATGTAAGACAAGTGATGGTTTTCTTCCGGACATGAACGTTAACAAAAAGTTGTTTGTACTGTCCTTTCAAAATGGCTGAACGGTTTCAGTCCGAGAGAATTTTGGACATGGCTTGTTGCAAAATGTAAATGTAAGTATAAGAGTATGTAAAAATACAAATCAGATCTATATATATTTTGTATTATATAACTCATGTGTATTATTACGGAGCAAAGTCATACCTTTTTAAAGGTGTTTCTGTTTTCTATGTTGGGAGTACCATAACAAAAACGCCGATTGACTGTAACGAGATTAACATAATCAGCAGAAAAGTATCATGTTAGTTGTGGACAAATGCCTGATATGGTTCCGAGGTTAGCGTTGGCCTCGAATCATGATGTCAGTGGAAGTGCAGTTTTAAATGTTGTGTGTACACTTTACCGTGTATAAATTTAAAGGCCTAGTATTAGGGTTCCGGCAAAACGAAAATATTCTACCAAGACAAGTATGTTGGATCTACATTACACAACAATAGAAGGCCTATAGTGACCATATTTGCCATGCAGATGATTTCAACATATAAAGTGGTTTTCTATTTAAAATGTTTATAACAGTTCAAAACGAGAACACATATACACACAACAGCAGTTAACCGATACACCGTTAACACAAACTACTAATCGGAATCAGTAAATTCTGTTACATTATTGTTAATGGCAATTCAACTAGTTTACACATTGTCACATTTTATCCTTTGCCCTATGTTCTAGATCATTTTATTTAAAAGGTTAATGGTATCTAGATGAATATAAATGCAAGGAAATCTTCATCCGCTTAACTTCTTTCTCTATTGAATGCTGACCGTTTTCTTTTCACACCTATTTCCGCACACAGTATCAGAAATCGACACATGTCCTAGTTTGTTTAAATGCGGTCAGCAATTTCCAACAGACTTGTTACTAAAAAGAATTGGATAAACCAATTGTTGTTTTGGTTGATGTTATTGTGTGGTCGTTTCTTTTCTCAAAGGGATTATTGGCAATTTATCACGCTACATTCTTAAGATTACTCTCAGAAAATTCTTACAACTATTATTAATAACGATTTCAGACAGAATAAGACGATAACGAATTATAAAGACGTAAAAGACTGAACATAATTGTTTATTAATTCTGGCTTAACCGTTGCAAAGTAGCATACTTTTGTTTCAGTAAAGTAATAGAAACGCTGATCGTAAGCGACGATCTACGCGGTTGACTGCTAAGTTAATTGTCATAAACGAACATCGTACACAAACGCTAAAGTTTCACACCGGTATTGTATACATTAAACTGTATTCGTCTTTTTCTAGACAATGCTAAATTGCTTAACCTGAAATAGTATATGCGTATCTGCATACATAAACAAAATAGAAGGTATACATACTTTAAATCTACCATTTATAATTAGATCTAAGTCCTGTTCCAGTTCTTCTGAAAAGGAATATCAAAACTGTGACAACGCATAATATAACACGGAATAAACCCGAGAGATACCACATTGCAACGGACATTGGTCCAAAGGGCCGACTGGAGTCATCAAACCGATATCACAGAGCTCTACCCTCACACTCCAATTTGCTTTTTAAATCATTACAGTGAAAACAAAGCATATTTATTTGAAACAAAAACATGTTCAAGCGATGACATATTCTTAGTACTAAATGAGGCTATTATAAAAGAAAGCTGTGACGAAAATAACTATCACATTGTATATGGGTGAGGTCATTGTATCTATTAGATCCATAAAATATTGTGATTTTAAAAGAAATTAAATATTTGAATGCACATAAAACCATTTGTCTTTCCTCTACATCCAACAATAGATCATTGCTATGAGCATTCACTAAACAAACTTGCATTCCGGTGATCCCATATGTATATTTATTAGATAGTGTCCAAAGATAGGTCGGAGTCCGGATGACGTAAAAGGCTTTAAAAGGGTAATTAATGATCTACACATTAACAAAAACAATATGTTATGGAGACAGTTACTTACCCTTCCGGCCACCTGAAATATATATAAAAAAACATGTTATACAGACGGATATCTGTTCAATCTGCTAAACACGCTACAGCTTATGGAAACATAATGAATTTCAAAACGTGAATAAACGTGAATATATATATATATATATATATATATATATATATATATATATATATATATATATATATATATATATATATATATATATATATATATATATATATATATATATATATATATATATATATATATGTATGTATAGATTTAACCATCGATCTACAATTAAAATTGTAATATTTTGTGTATTGTATTGTTAATGTTATTTGTGTTTAACAATTCTACTGCTGAGTTTAACCTATGTATTACATTTTATAAATCAATTGATTTAACTTGCATCATTTTTGTCACGAAAAACATTTCATGTTACAGTTAAAATTAACATATTGTATGATAATATTTAGTGTCTAGTTCGTGCATGCATATTAAATAATCGATCTAATAGGATCACTTTAAATATGAAGCTATTTAACATGTATATACATGTGTATTATATCTACTTAAAATACATTATCATTTATAACTAGAAAAATAAATACTTACAGCCACTTCCTGGGGTCCAACACTACACATACTATATACTTCACGAAATCCCGAAAGTGAAGGGCCCTCAGTGACAGTGTTGCTTACTGGATCTAAACGTTTCAGTGTTTTGTTTGTATCATCTAGCAGCATTAAAGTCCCATCATCTAGACAGCAGATGCCTCGGATATAATTAGACTTACTTCTATCCTGTTGATTTCTGATGTTAAACTTGTGCTTTTTAACATTGACTAGTATTGAATTGCATTTATTTAATTCTTCAACTAACGCCATGTTAAATATGAAGCTGAATGGTGTTTCTTCAATCATCCGTTCTGACTCCTCACAGAGAGCCTCGGCTTTTCTTGCTATTGCCTGACTCTTCTTCTTTAAGACAATTAGATGCGCCTTTCTATCCTTAGACTTGTCAATATCTGAAGCATATTTACTAAGATCAGCCTTGATGTCTTTACATGCCTGTCGACTTTCTTTTGCCTTAGTTGTAAGCTTTTGATTTGTATCAGAAATGTCATCAATTCCGCGTTTCCTCATGTCTTCTATTTTAGACAAAATGGTCCTTATATATTCTTCTAGTCCTTTTAAATAAATTTCGTCTTTTTCTCGAATACGTTCTACATGTTTATCTAATGATTCGATGACTTGATTCACATGGTCAAGCGCGGACTGAAGATGCCCAGGAATAGCTACTATGTCTGGATCAGCAGTTAGATCATCAGCCGATTCGCCGATGTGCTTGACATCTTTACATGCTCTGAAACATAGATTGACATTTAACATTTTCATATAGGATCATATTATTACAAACATTATTCTCGTAGTACTAGTTCACGTTTCATTTCCTCCTACGCTTTCTACATCAACGATTACTGCTATGGCCAGCAATGTAATATGTTGCGCATATATCTGTGTAGTGCAGACGTGCACTATTTATTTGTATAAAACTAGGAAACAAAAACAACTAACAACAGAACAGACAATTGTATTTTTATCACATAGAGAATGTATAAATATTTCGTCATGATTTTAGGCGTAATTGCTGAAAAGGAATCTTCACCTCGACAGAATAAAATCCATATTAAGTCTAAATAATAAGTGTAATATGACAGTGGTATTTTATCAAAGGTAACATTGTATTGCACACAACAACAGCTAAGATGTCGATCTGGCAAAGAATCGTTACATTTTTTTTTCTACACAATAAAATATCATGCTTATTTTAATTCAAACATTATGCAGATAATTCCCCTGAAGAAATGAACGCAGTAAATGAAAAAGAACAAGGCTGATTAGCGAATTGCAGACGTGTATATGAATATATAAAATGTATTGCTTAGTTTCTGTTAAACACGGAAACGCAGAAAAGCCCCTTCGATAAATGTATTGATCTGAAGGTATAGTTACATTCAAAACACGTTTAACGTTAAAGTCTGTAATTGATTTATTATAAGCTTAACGTGTAATGTTTTAGGCAGATGTTAAGATTCCATCGCCTTAACTGGTTAAGATTTAATCCACAGGCTCACACACACACTGTGCATTTTTGAAGAAATATATAAGAGTTTAATATGTCAATAATAATATATGGTGATGTTTCCTTGGCATATACGATGAGCAGTTCCTGAACAATACAATCATACTTTGCTGGTCAATATATCTGTTTTAGCCTAATTGCAAATGTCCATGTTGTATGTGTTTCCCTTTGGAAGCGTTTAGTGACTTGTTCGAGTCTAAATTAATCTGACTTATTGTATTATGCATCGTATGGGAAGTGAATGGAGGACTAAAGTTTAATTGCATTATTCTTCCAAGTCAGCTTGTATACTTTATTTGTAATAATATGCACGCTATATATATATATTGATGCTATTTGATTGATTTTATTTTAAATTAATATGCAATTTTATCATCTACCAGTTGGACTTGAGTGGCAACAGAATGTCCACAGGCTTGAACAACGTGGCAATTTTTCCACAGCTCAGTCTAAGTGGGAACACAATCACGGATTTCGAGCCACTAGAGGCTTTGGTAAGTCAGATTTGTGTTGCTACTTTACCTCGTGCCATTTTTACTTTTAACGTTATAAATAATGGTAATAATGTCCTGCAGGTAAAATAGACAACAGCCAAACTATTTCTAGTCTTTGAATGAAACATTAATGCACATATCCTTTCGGCTCACCAGTTGCGACCTAGTAGCAAAATGTACTGAATTAGTCCATTTCACTCAGTAAAATTTACTGAACCAAAACAATGTCCACTACCATTTGTCCAATACTTTAGAAAACTTTATTTGAGAAATCAGGCACCAACTTTGTTGCACAATTGTCAATACAAAATATACAACAATAGAAAACCATGACATAACTTAGGTTGTGGTTTGACAGGATTGTAAACCTTATTAGTAAAATGTTTATCATGGACAGGGTTTAGAGGCGCATTTCCCCCGATAAATAAGCCCATTTTTCTCCTGGACATAAAAAAAAGATAATATTTAGTATTTCATTGCCGAAATATGGAAATTAGATGCATTTATGTGGATTAGTGACTACGACGGACGCTTGAGTGAACTGGGCAATGCTAATCTAGAAGAGAAGTTCGCAATCAAGACAAACAGAGATGGGCTATGTAATTCATGTATTAGATAAAAGGTTATGCAGGTACAAAACACCCCTCCCCCCACCCCAACACACACACACACACACACCTTTTTTCTATTAAACACCTAATTTTCTGTTGAATTTCGTATTGCTAAATTCTCGGAATCAACTCTATAAATGATAATAGACCAAGTTTTTGTTAAGAATTTTGATATATTTACTAATAATCCTTGGCCGTTACTCCTTTGACTGCTTAGCTTCTCACCGCGTGGATTCGAGGCAAAGAACTTAACAAAGATGACCAGGAAGCTGAGGATGAAGATGATGACGGTAAATTAACTAGTTAAGCTTTTTTCGTTTTATTTCATTATTTGTTTTTTGTTCTTTTAACTAAAACATTGTGTTTGACTGTATGTAATAGTGCGATTAAAGCATCCACGCCAGTTACGCGAGACAACACTAGTTAGATGCTGGGCCGCGACAGGGTGTCTGATTATGGGACTGGTTGTAGTTTCATGCCAGATGTTCATGCGACACACAGGGAAGGCAGCATCTGCATCAAAGTGTCACTTTCAATATAACTGAAATAATGACAATGAGTTGATGACCAATAAACATTACGTTTACCAGGTGTGTTGTTATTATTTTTTAGGTATGATGGTATTCTTCAGTTTTAACCTTGTTTAACCTCAACTATTTGTTGCCCGAAAAGACCTTGCGGCATACTGTTAATCAATGTCTTATATTGCAAATTGGTTAAAAGTATTAGCGTTTTAGAATACAATATAATGACTTATATCTAGGCAAAACGTGAATCACAACTACCTACTCGTCATTAGAAACATTGTTTTCTTTGGTGAGCCACGATGCAGGCTTCATTTTTTTTTAAACAGTAAACAACAAAAATTGACTTTTTTTTCTATCATGTTATATTACTATCCTCCCGGTTATAAGCTTCAGCCAAACTTAATCCATGTGAATGCTATACATCAAACGTTTAATATTGTACGTGTAGTTACACATTATGCCCTATTAAAAAAAATAATCAAATAGATATAATAAAAAAGGAACAAATGAATTTGACTTTTGGG
>CM017570.1:46652228-46917243 GCA_007844125.1 Sinonovacula constricta
CTCAATTTCTGTGCTCATGGTCCTGCCGCTGGTGGAAGCAATGCGGCCATCGGTCTTGCCAGCGTCTATACTCACAACATTAAGGCCCTAAAACGGCGCTCATAGTTGATAGCGTCGCAGTCATTGGCCTATCTTTTTGCTTGT
The DNA here is from genome assembly GCA_007844125.1 of Sinonovacula constricta. Classification (NCBI taxonomy): domain Eukaryota; kingdom Metazoa; phylum Mollusca; class Bivalvia; order Cardiida; family Solecurtidae; genus Sinonovacula; species Sinonovacula constricta. The sequence goes on from CM017570.1 coordinate 46,652,373, forward strand.
TCGTTGACTTCATCAACAAATCTGTGACAGCGAATTGCAGCAGATATACCAGTGTTACAATAAACGTACTCTTGTTTTCGGCAAGTCATACTATCACTTTGCTGGTGACATTCAACAGCCAGCACACAATGCCTCCAATAATTGGCGGAGGAGCGGCATTTTCTGTCAATATGGTGGCGAGAGTATTAAGCTGTTTCTTGGCAGGAGGGCTGGTAGCAGGTGGCGCACCCCGACTTCGGTGTCAGCTAGGACAATAATGCTTATTGCCATGCATGTCAAGATCGAAACGCGTATAATCCCCTGTTCCCTATACAAGGATCTGATGAGTTAAGATATGATCGGTCTTTCCCAGAAGCGGTTTTCATTTAATTCACGAATTCGGCTTATTTGGGTATGAAATAGCCTTAGTGTTGACTGAAGCCGATTCTAGCCATGTAGACTCTTCTTTTTACATGATTTCTTGTTAGATCCAAGAAGCAAGTCTTTTGTTCACAGCTAACGCTCGAAAGGCTGTCTACTGAACATGATCATTGCCACATCACCCCGGCAGAGTCAGCACAAGTGCTTTAGTTTCGGACAACTGACGATGACGGGTACTTTATGGCAATAGTCTGCGCACAGGAGTAATGGAATAGAAGGAGACGACATGACGATTCAGCTGATAAACGAACAGACACCACCTGCGTCTGAATATAAATTTATCTAACTCGACATCAATAATGCGCAGATTAACCTGGAAATGTTCGGTTCACCCAAGTCATTTGTTGGTCTATCGAAGAGCGCACACTCTGCTATCATCTGCGCAGCAACGGATTTTGCGAATTGTCTCGCGTAGGATTTGATTGCGACTGATTAGATCGGCATGGTCGATCACATCGACATCCTATACGCCTTGTTCAAACACAATAGTATTTTTCACGAGCGGGTATGGATATGTACCGACGATGATGTATACATCCTCAACTCCCATGACTGTTTGCGCGATTACCAGCGCTCCATCTTCAATACTTTTTAAAGCAAACCAATGCTTCCGTGATTGCAGAGCATGCAAATCAATGACTAAGGAAATAAATGTGGATAAGCTTACATTCAGTGGCAGACATGCCAGTGTCTCGGTCTGGGTCCTCTTCCAAAAATATCATTCTGTTCTCAAGGCACTGAGAGAACAGATACGATGGAACGCCCTTTCTCACTGAAGGATTGTGACTCGTTGAGCAGTGTCTCATTGAGAATGATATCCTGCCAGCAGCCGAACGGACCATGGTCCGGCTACAGTCTGTCCGGACAAGCACACAATACTGCTTTTAAAATAGATCAACATACTTGCTATACTATTATATAATTATTATATTATTTAAGCTGATATGAAGGCCAGCAAAGACGTTGTCATAGCTGATCCTGGCGTTTTACGTAGCATTTGTTGTACTCTTCTGATACTTTCAGGGCTGTTGCGTTCATTTCCGGCGCTTTGTTGTGTTCTCCTTGTGGCATCTTGATGTTCTGTTCTGTTGGATTCTGCTGTTTACCTACTATAAAAGTGTGCCGGCATAATGAACTAGATTTGGGCGGATTTCGACTAAATAACAGACTACTTCTGGTAGCGATGGACGATTCCTCGGCTGCAGCAAAGCAGAGTTCACCATCTGTTTAAGTTTAGGAGTCATAGGGGTGTGCTGGAAAGTGACTAGTTGACCATGTCGAAAAAGCCATACTGCAGATCAGATCGAAGGGCTAAGCGAAAATGAAAGACAAAAGTATGGAGCCTGGTTGCGCGTGTCATCTTCTCAGTAAAATGAGGTATAACGCATGCTTACAACTGGCCAGAAGGCATCGTGCTCCCAATTGGCGCTAATCACTGCCGTTTGTGAACTATAAAATCGCAAGAACATGTAATTAACACCATTTACAGCCATGTTAACATTGTTAAGCACTTTTAATTTAAAGGCCAACGGAAAACACAATATAAAAGAATGGAAACGCCTCAGGAGAGAACTCCGCTGACACCAAAGGAGACGTAACAGTTGGACGAAACAGCAGATCCAAATCCATGCACATAAAGCGTAAAGCCACTATTATGTTACAATTAGAAACTCTTTGAAATGGAGGCACTTTGATTTCGAAACAGTTTTAAACGGCGAAGTATATTTTACACATAGGAAAGCTATATAACATCTAAAAAACTAAAGACGGTATTTTAGTCAATTTAACTCACCCACACTTCCGACCATTGGTAACGCGCTGAAGCGCGACGCATATATATGGAATGCCTATTGACATTTGCAAAAGGGGAATGTCTGTTTGAGGATTTTTATTTTATTAATCTTTTTTTTTTTTAAATACATGCAATGATTCGGTTACCGGTGTTCTTTTTGTATGTAACTTTTGCTTTTATTGTTGTGTGCCTGTAACTGTTACACAAACATGTCAGAAAAAAAGAAATTGTGTTGTTGTCTTGGTTTGCCCTCCCTTACATATTCAAACATGACGTAGGAACGCTTCTCGGTACGTCCTTCGATGTTCGGACTGCATGTTAATAAAGTGAGATTATCTATTACAACAAAACAGTCTAAAACCTAAAATAGTTTGAATTATGCTTAAAGTGTTTTTAGGGAATGAGGTTACTGAACAGCAGTGATTTGTGTAATGCAAGGCTGCTGCAACATGCATTTTAGTCATGTATACTTTAGTTTTATAGGTAATTTTAATAACTGTGCCATTTCTTTCTTCTACATATCTATTTTTGCACATTTCTTTCCAGACAGATCTTTGCATCCCCCACACAGATTTTAAACCACTTATCAATCGATATATTTTAACCAAATGGCAAACAAGTTGGAATAATACTGTTTATAACAAATTACATGCCATTAAACCTAACGTCGGTGCCAATATCTCTACTTGCAGAGAAAGTAGGCGGGAAGACATAGCTCTTACCCGCTGTCGCATCGGATATACTAGATTAACTCACTCATATCTTCTAAAACGAGAAGTTCAACCTGAATGTGTTCCTTGCCAGAAACCTCTTACAGTTAATCATATTTTACTACATTGTATTGACACAGACCATATTCGGTCTAAATATTTTAATGTCAATAACATATACGAATTATTTACGACAGTATCCGATGCTAAGCTTGTTTGTTTCTAAACGAGATTGGTATTCTTAATAAGTTGTAAATTTTTAAATTGTTTATAATGCTAACGTTATACATTTTAACTGTTTAATATTAACCTGTTTTCATCATTCACATTTTTAACCCGATAGATCTTTATTTCTACTCACGTATTTTAATTTTAACCTGATAATATTATATTGTCGCTAAACTTCAATGTATTCGGTGCCGTATGACCTATCAAGTGTCGGTGTGCCGTAAAACCCAAAATACATAAAATACATACATTTCTTTCCTGGTGATTCATAGTTAGTGAAAACTATAAAATAAAAACCATAACGTTTCATATGTCTTCTTACTTGCTTCTATAATGCTTTAACATATTTACATGTTCCATATTTGGCGTCGTCCTTGATGCTTCGCATCAATGACTTTTCTTATTATTTATATGGTCCGCGAAAATGGGCCCGATCCCGATGATAATTTTCTAGTCAAAAAAGTCTTAAACTACGCAAGAAGTACGCAAGAAGATAGCGTCATGGTTTGTTTTTATATAACAACGTGTTAAGATAGGTTGCTGTAAATATCGCTGTATATGTATGTATATTTCTATATATATATATATATATATATATATATATATATATATATATATATATATATATATATATATATATATATATATATATATATATATAATTGTGTAGCACTAATATTTGTTCTTTATTATTATACAATGTGCTCCCATTTTTTATCGAACAGAAAATATATATTGTTGATGTCAGGCGCTTACAAATGATCTATAGAGTGTGGAGGTTCACAATTCACATAAAATGGTCAATTTCGGTCTATAGTAAAACTTGAAAAGACAATAACTGACTAAACGATAAAAATGGACATGAGTCAATGAGATACACAAATTATAGATGGGATGATAAAACGCAAATAAGTTCAATTGTCCCCAAAATGGCGCAAATATTCAATCTACAATCGACCTTGAAACTTAGCATTTCTTACTATGTAATATTTAAATAATGTTGCATAAGGACATTTCGGACAAGTAGCCAGTGACAAAAAGTTACACTACTTATGTCGTGTTTATATAAAGTGTTACGGAATTATGATTATTAAAAATATTAGAAAGGAAACAGACCATTAATATATATATATATATATATATATATATATATATATATATATATATATATATATATATATATATAAGCTTATAACCATTTTTAAGAGACAACGAAAAGTATAACTTACTTGGTATGTACGTATTTCGCTCCTTCTCTGAAATAAAATAGAAGATATAAACTGATGTCGTCAGTGTTTAAGTAATATGCTACAATACCTACTAAGACATTACTAAGTACCAATTACCAGAATATACTTTAAATATAAAGAAGTTCTTCTAGGTTGCTAAAACCATTGGACAAAGGTCGATATAAAATACAACATTGAGCTAAACAGCAGGTTGCAAAAGACAAAAGAAAAAAAAAATGCAATTAGCCGAATGCTCTTTCTTGACATTACTATCTTTGTGTGTCGTTGATAATTGAACATTTATGATCTGTCCTCGCCTCGGCTCAACAACATGATTACTACTCAGATAAAGGTACATCCTATAAATATATCTGTATTCTTGAAAATCCACGAGCTACTCTAACATTGATTTTGCCACATGTTTCATTTGATTTTGAGATGTGACCTTGATTTTCCTCTTTCAAATTGTAATTTTGTATGTTTTAAACACTACGATGATCTATGGTTGTGAACTGCGTCATTCAGATACGTTGATAAAGTACTTAAGCAACAAACATTTCCTATATTGTGTTACCCCGCTGTGAAATGCATTCAGATCCACTCCTTACTAAAATAGAAAAGACGTCAAAATATGTCATTCCGATGCAACATATAACAAATAGTTCCGACTACGATATTTAACAAGTCTCTTCACTAGTTAACGTGCTTAAATACAGTTTTGTCTAGCGATGTATGTTACCTTTCATCATGATCTACAACATGATGACTTAGAACTGACTCAAAATGCCTTAACTGTTTAAATTGGATATGTGGCATGAAAAGGACACATGTGGTTTCAAGTTTACATAAATTTACTGTCATTGCACGCGCCTGTTTTTAGATTTTGTTTTTTTCTACATTGCATGCACAAATAGCGTAAATCACTCTTATGTTACAAGCTGCATTAAACCGAGGCAGACTTGTCTTAACAATAATAAACGGCTTCTTCGTCTACTTCTTCTTCTTCTTCTCTTTCATCATCTTCATCCTCATCCTCATCATCCTCATCCTAATCCTCCTCCTCCTCCTCATCATCATCTTCTTCTATGTTCGGGCCAAATTAATATACATTCACTGATAGCGAGGTAAACTATGAGTTAATAGATGCACATATTTTGACATGGTTTTCTTAATATTGTATTTTTAAACGGACATAATCTGTCACCAACTGTTGGGCGTGCTGAAGGTTTTGATCCAATATCCACAAGTCCATGTGATACACAGCCAGTATAAAATCTGAATGACGAGTTGCGGCAACACACACTCTTCAGAAATAAAAGCATTACCAAAATGGAACATCAACCTGAACATACCATCGTTAACATAAAGGAAAACGTTAGGCTGTTCCAAGTACCGACATGACCTTGTGAATGTTTCTCTCTTTTTCGCTGGATGAATTAAGAGAATGGAAGTCGAGCACACGTCATATATTAAACGGCCTAATACTCTCCAATTTGCTATCATCTGCTGGGTTACTAGCCTGGAAAAGCAGTATATACTTTTCTCGGGATTAAACGTCGGCGTGTTCGAGTACATTTTGATCCTGTGTCCAACGCTCAAGCATACTCACTATCTAAATCGGGAGACCCACGATCCTCATGCACACGTCACATGAGTAGTTCTGGACAAGGGGCCTTTTGTGCACCTGCTTGATCGAAGATGTTTACCCACGCGTACAACGGGCTGGCTATCAGGCAACTTAGCTATTTTCATATACATACCCGAGGAGGCCTTTGTTCGTCAGCTTATACAGCTCATTTCCGCTAGTACCGCTAGTACCATTTTCAGTGTTCATATATATTGCTCCAAACAGGTCGCTATCGGAATCGGAGGCCTCTGTGGATTTGTGTAAGAATAATCCTGAGGTAATTGAACAGCTGCAATTTCTTGTATTGTATCATATATCGGTCCTTATCGGAGAGACTCGGCACTAAGCTATGAACCTCGGTAGGCGTCAGCCCAAAACATGGGATCATGCTGATACATAGACGTGTATCACCTCTGGACGAAGCGCTCTGGCGCCAACGAAAACCTAGTGTGCGTTTTCCACAGCTCTTTCGGATAATCGATGACTACGTTTAGTATCATGACATCATCAGCATTTTCTTCGATTGCGTTGGCCTTATTGACAAACTCGCCGTTACCCATCCACTGGAAATCCTCATTGAGAAACAGTAGAGTTTATTAGAGTTAAAGTAGAAGATATGTATCTGAGCCTTCTCGGAATCATCAACATTTGATATTGCCACTATAAGCAAGTGGACGTTATCTCTGGGCAAGCTGTGGAAGACCTCGAAGTCAAAACCCTCATCAGTTGGGTAGCACGACATCCTCTCTGTTTGTAAGGATACGCATAGGCCTTGACGGCACATGTCGTCAGCGTCCTTAGTGTTGATGAAGGCTTTCTTGTTTTTTCAAGTCTGTCAGTAGATGATTGTATAATCCCGCCGAGAAAAGACTTTGATAATGTGTCGCCTCATTTGAACTGGTACCGCGATATGTACAACACTGGTCAACCAATCACAAATCCAAATCCTCTTTACGTCTATTTCTCCAGTCATTCTAGCATTTAATTAATAGATTAATTAAATTCCTCATCGACATGCAGAACCGCCCTCTGCTTGGGGCGCGGGTTTGTATACTCCAAGACATCGTCCTGCTGTGTCCTGCTCAGCTGTAGTTTGAGGGCGAATTGTAACTTAATGACGTTGAGGTCCTAGTTATTTTTCGCAAGCTTTTCCCGGATTAAAGGCTGTGACACTTTAATAAACGTTCCCAGGCCTGCGTAGTCAGGCGGCTCAGGAATGTCCATTCTCATACTCTGAGGTACTTGTCAAAAGTCCTAGGATTTGGTGCAATTCTAATGCAGCTGTTTATAGGTATTGAGTATCCTTAAGATAATCGGTTCCGGTTGCTTGCTTTGCATGAAGATAAGCATCAAACTCATTCTGGATGGCCTTCCTCTTTCAAGCCATTACCTATTTTGTGTATCATTTTTCATTAAATGCATATATTGCGTGCATATTCTCTAAATGAAAGTCGAGCAACCTCCATATCTGCCTGAAATTACTACGTTGCTCATTGCTGTTTTCACACGAACTACACAGAGAGAACAAATTATAGGCCAAGCCACCCCAAACACGGATGCATGCCAAATCCTGAGTCAAGCCAGGTGAACTTTGCTGGAATGACTCATACAAATGTTAGTGCTGAGCTTTGTTGAGCTCAGGTTCAGCCAATGCCACCAATATATTTTCTTTATTTGTGTACGAATATTTAAGTCTGCATCTGTCAAGTCGTACTTCTATCACTGTGTATAACACTGTAGTTATTATTTTTGGTCTTGCTTATCCAGTAGATGGGACGCCCAGTGCATCTCGGCCCCTCTCCTCGGAGGCCATTACGATCGCACCGTCTGCTGCTGTTACACGTGGTAAATCAGTGGTCATTGTCTTCGTACTGACAATCCATATACTTCTAAAGAAGGTATTGTATTTATATAAGATATAAACTGTCGATGACATGTTGAATGTATTATACTCACTAACACCATTGAAAACTCAGTAAGTGTTTAATAAATATACTACAATTCGGGGACACAACTAAGTTCAATTTACCAGGAAATATTTTGAATATAAACAAGCTGAGCTGGTGTCGTAAAATCCTTGAACAAAGGGCGATACTTATTTATACATTGAGCTGAACAGCATGTTGTAAGAGACAAAATAAAATGCTTAATATTTGACATTATCCGAATGCTTATTTTGGACAATAGTATCACTGAATTTGTTGATAATGTGACATTGATGTTCTTTCTAAGACTTGGATCTACAATATACTAAGTGCACGTGTGAATATACATACTATCAATGTATCAGTAATCCTGGAAATCCATGAGCTACTCTTATATTGACTGATCTTACGAACCTTATATGTACCACATTATTATTTGATTTTGAGAAGTGACGATGACTTTCCTAAATCCAACTGTTATTTTGCATGTTTAAAGTAATGTGTCGATCTCTGATTGTGTAATGTGTCATTCCGATGCATTGATAAAGTACTGAAACAATAATCATTTCTTATATTGTCCCATATCTCTGTGACATGCCTTCGGATACCATGCTTACTAAAAGAGAAAAGAATTTGATAATGTGTCGGTCCAAAGTAACACACAACAAAACAGTTCCGATGACGATATTTACCATATCTTCCCACGAATTAACGAACTTTAATATTGTTTCGTCTACAGATGTATGTCTGTTTAACCTTTAATAAAAAATCTACTAAACGACGTACGGGACAGTAGACAGTGTCAAAATGACAAACTACGTATGCCGAGTTTAAATAACGTGCTACGGGAAACGTAGCGAAACTTTAAAGAAACAGAAACTATTAACCAAGTAGAGAAGGACAAATGACACTTAGTGGTGAAAATTGCACAAACAGAAAAATGTTTGATTTTTCATAGACGCCTGGTTAGGTGTCTCCTCTGTACCAAAATGCATATTATTTGGTGATTTTTGTTGTTTTATTAATTGAATCGCCGAGAAAAGCAATGCTTTAAAGAACTAATCATAAACATGACGTCACTTCAATATGACTTGCATACGTCGTCCGGGAACAATACTACTGACTGCAAAATACACCTTATATTATAAACCAACAAGTGACATCAATTCCATATATATAAAACAAATCAGCATTCGGTCAACATATTCAATTGAAAAAGATCATGCCGTTTCAATATATACCAATTATTCACCTTGCAATATATATATCTCTGAGTGCGTACACATGGTCATTAATGGAATGTTAAAACAAGAGTTTGAAGACTTTTGAAAATTAACATAATTAATATGTTCAAACAAATGTAAACATTAATCTGTAATATTTCTTTAATTGAATGGTATTCATCATAATCCTTATGGCCAACAAATAATTTGCTTAAACACATATCTCACTAACATACAGATAGTACCTGTGGTCGGACAAAAGTTAAACGTTTTGTTTTAATGAAGGTTCAATGCCCTGCTTTACTGAGATATTTAACTATCACTTATAAAACATTAACATGTTATAAACTTGTTTACATATAAATCATGTGCTGCTGTGTATAAAGCGAAAATGCAATACGATAAAGAATATTATCATTGTCATTACCTGCATGAAAGGTATTTTGAGAATTTTAATCACATTTCGGTCACATGTTTTTACAGAAGTCTTCATTCTTAAATGATGTGTTGCAATGATAAGCATGTTCTGCTATAAATATTGAGCTTTTTATGGAAATTCAAAAAGTTTTACACATCTACACACGTAAGCAAATGGTGTATCCCGTTATCGTATTTCAAAGTGTAAATAATGTGTAAGATTCTAGATAGAATTTTAAATTGTATCATGAATAATGTTACTTTAGCGGAAACACGTCTTGTTAATAAATGCAATTGTTTTCTGTACCAATAGTTTTCGGAATGCGTTTGCTTTGTAACGTTAATTTAAATTGGCGTGTTCGGGAACGTCACTACCCTGCCTTCGTCTGTACGCCCCTTCCGACGTTACGATTGTTTTGTCAAGGTAAAGGTAAACCGTCGTATGGTTTGGAACATTTGTAATAGACATTTTTCACAAGTTTCACGAACATTCGGTAAGAATGTATGCCTATACATTTAATAATGTATTTTTCAACATATCAAAAGCTTCTTATTTTAATTATATTTATTAGATTAGTGTCCCGGTTATTGCTCCTTAGGGATTTGCACTTAAATTAGTCCAAATGTATTTTAATAGTTCCATTGACATTATAAACATTCAAGGTCATTGTATTCAAACATTATATGTATAAATAGGTAAATAAGAAAAGGTCCTATCAAAATTTTCACAGATATTTAAATTTTATCTACCTGCAGACCAAGGCAGACAAGGTAAATGTAAATGTGACAAAAAACACAGAGACGAGACATAACACACAAAAAGAAAAACCATCAGTTACCGCCTTGGAACGGTCAGTCGGCAAAAGGGCCAACTGGGGTGCTTAAACCTGGTTTGTGGAGCGCTCCAACCTCGCACTTCCTGACGGTTTTTCTATCAAACAAACAGTGTAAATAAAAGTATCCCGTCAAAGTGACACAACTAACAGTAAGCACCTGCATCGGGAGTTAAAACAGATATAATGAACATATGTACAGTATTTACAGTAGATAAAAGCCTCGGCAACCAAAAAATTCCAAATATAAAGGCATGTTTATATAATATGCGTGCATTATTTATTCAGAAATGACTGATTTAATGATTAATTGCTTGTTTGATTGAATGTGTACGTTATATTGTATATGTTTGCAGATAATTGCGAAGCATAAATACTACTTAAATGATATCTGTGAATTTTAAATGACTGACTGAAATATTTCTTTGTGGTCTTTTAATGGAGTTACCTTTAATGAACGTTGCTATTTGACGCCTTCTTTAATTACATTTTGAGTTTCTGATAGAAGGGATTGCCAAAAAGTTATCACAATAAAGCCGTTAAACGACTGTCAGAGCATTTGTATAACACTAAAATTAATAATAGTGAAATATGAAAAGAACCAATAGGCACACTAAAATGGCAAAACAAAAAAATACAAAAGACAACAACAAACAAAGCCATTATTAATATTTGCTTAAGTTTATAAATTCGAAGCAAAGTTACAAATATAGGATTACTTTTTATGATTTTTCATAAGCTTTGTCTTATTTTGGTTACCAGTACGCTTATGTTTCTTAAATTTTGCTCAAAGTTAATTTGAATTGCCTAAGTCAGCCTTTCGCTAAAAAGCGTCGGCATCAGACGATGACGTACTCATAGTGCCAAAATTGCTAAGTTATTAATAACGTCCAAATTGTATATAGGTGATATAATAGTTTCTATTTGAACCTCAGGCAATCGGGATTGCAAAATAAATTAAAAATTGGCACAAACTAGAACATAAAACATAGATTTTTACTGTATATTTATTTTAATGTTTCATAGCTGTAAGCAGTTATTAAACAAATGTGTATTCCTGTGATCCCATCAGGATCTGTTTAAGTTCAAAGAAAAGGTCAGGGCCGATATAAATTAAAATGCTTGCAAAACATTACGGTACGGAAATGATTACTTACCGCAGGAGAAATTTCCTGAAACATAAAAAAACACAACATACTATTCTGACGAATATCTTCTGAAACAATAATTGTGCAGCTTATTGTAGCTCATTATTTTCTTTGATAATTTTAAAAGCAAAACAATGTGTGCTTTTTAAACAGATTCATACAAAAGGGAACATGTCAAAATTACTGTATTATTATAATGCAAACGTTATTTTGGCGTCTAAAAACCAATAGACACAGGGCGAAAATAATTTAACCTTTGTGCTGAACAGCATGTGGCATACAAGAACATGCTGAATATTCGTATTAAGTCGAATAGTTATGATAATATCAATTTGAGTCTTATAAATTGATACATTGATGTATCTTCATATATTGAACCTGATGCGCTCAATTGACCACCCCAACCATCGTAGCTGAAAGTTACATCAATGATACTCATCGCTTTTTATATCCTACCTATTTAGTGATTTATTTATTTTTATACATTCTGTTGATACCAGGTTTTATAGAGATCAGTTGATTAGATACTAAAACATAAACGGCTCTCGTTTAGTGTCCCTAAAATATATAAATATTCACCTATGCCTGTAAACATGGTGCGCTCTTTATTTCTCAAATTATCTTAAAATATCATTCTTATACTACTTGCAGATAAAACAAATAAGAATATATAACACAGTCTTTTGAGCATTGCAACATATACTTAAGTTGAACAGGTAGATGACAAAGGTATTCATATGCAAGCCAAATTAAAAATAAGAACACATCTGTGGTGGGTCATTTAACAAAAGAGCAAACCCGACATTTACGACCTTGGAACGGGCAGTCGGTAATATTGTCCGACTGGGGTGCTTAAACATACAAGCAGACACCGATTAAGATGGCATATCAGTGTTGCAATGCAATAAGTGATATACGGCGAGGCACTACAGGATGTTTTCCAGACAGATTACATTGCTAAAGTAGCAGTAGTAACATATTTATTAAGAAAATTACAAAAATGATATTTTTACTTCAGTTCAGTTACCTCACGGCATATTTAAACAACAACCCGTGACGTTAAGCCCGTAAAATAATGTAAAACCAGCTAAAGTTGCAATAAATAAACCATCGGTTTATTGCAAATACAGCATTGAATAAATTAATTTGTAAATAACACACGTAATCATATAATTTGCATGTATACGCAAACATAAATGCCAATGTAGGTTTCAATTAAAAAGAGAAACTTTTTACCAAGATAGTATTTAAAAATTAATACGGAGACTCTAGGTGTTATATTACATGACAAAATATCCAGTGAACACACTAGTTATTAAACGTAACAATATGTCATAAGGGACAACGAAATGACCTATCTAGCCAAGTGAATACCTGAAAGGCCAAGTCTTACCCAAAACTGACATATAACTAACAAGAGTATATTTAATGGGTTACGTACAGTAACACTTCTGAATGATTTTTTTGCATTTATACACGCGAAATATGCCTTTAGTTGGTTATGTTACACCTTTTGTCGTGAAAATTATTGAACTTACATAAGTCATAAGTTATAGTTATATTTATATATATGTTCATGTAATAAGAATACGTTATACTGAAACGCTAAATTTACAGACAAGTATACATTAGATTCTATTCTTGTTATTTATAAAGTGGTAAATGACAAAATATGAAATAGAGTTCACAAGCAGTATGTGTTGTCCATGAACACAACAGAACATATGCATATGTCAAATTCAACCATTTGACCTAAATCCTATTCATTGTTCAACATATATTACAGTTAAACAATGCAAAGGACAAAGGTTCAATGCCAGTTCTTTAAAAAGGTTAAAGCACAACTGTGATGACACATTTTATAGAACAGAATAAACCCAAGAGATATCGCTTTGGGAGAGCCAGTCAGCAGAAGATCGAGTAGGGTTCTTAAACCTGTTTAAAGAACTATAACCTCGCACTTTCGAAGGTATTTTTAAACACATGCAGTGAGAAGAAAACAGATCAATTCGAAACTAAATTCTTCAAGTGATGATGACGTAATCTTAGATGCTATGAATAATGTCCACATTGTATTTGGGTGAGATGATAGTTTCTATTAGAACCTCAACAAAAAGATAGTAAAAGAAATTAAATATTTGAACGAACAAACTAAAACATAAAACATATATGTTAACTATATGTATCTAAATTAATATTTCATAGGTGTAAGCATTTATTAAACAAATTTGCATTCCTGTGATCTCATCAGCATCTGTTTACAAAAGTTCATAGAAATGGTCAAGGCCGAGATGAAGTAAAATGCTTGAAAAACATAACTGTACGGAAATGATTACTTACCCCCTTAGAGTAATTATTCTGAAAAATAAAAAACACAACATATTATTCTGACGAATATCTTTTGAAACCGCTCATTGCACTACATGTATGGTAACGTAATGAAATACGGTTCGTATATACACGTATAATGAAACTAGACCGAGATCATTACAAATACATATTTAAGAATATATGAGGCGTTGGTGAGACATTACAACGTGTATGTTTACAAGTGTTACGTATATTCAGGAACAACTGAGCGCAAGTTGTTAAGCGAGTATTTTAAATATATCATCTATACTGAACCAATACAGTTAAAGAATGTAAGTTGACAGCAATAATAGTTTGCACCATTTATAGAAAGCTTATTCATTCTGATCATAGCGTATCCATATTTGTAAATTACGACGCGCACGTTTTATATCTCAAACAAAATAAAAAATGGCAATAATTGTGCAGCTTATTGTAGCTTATTATTTTCATCGATAATTTAAAAGCAAAAATGTGTTCTTTCTAAACAGATTCATACAAAAGGGAACATGACAAAATTACTGTATAACTATAATTAAAAATGTGTCTTGGCGTCTAAAAACCATTAGACACAGGGCGAAAATAATTTAACCGTTGTGCTGAACAGCATGTGACATACCGGAACATGCTGAATATTCGTATTAAGTCGAATATTTATGATGATATCATTTTGAGTATTATAAATTGATACATTGATATATCTTCATACATTGAAACTGCCAAGCCAAATTAAAAATAAAAACACATCTGTGGTGGGTAATTTAACAAAAAGAGCAAACCTGACATTCACGCCTGGAACGGTGAGTTGGTAATATTGTCCGACTGAGGTGCTTAAAGTTACAAGAGACCGATTAAGATGGCATATCAGTGTAGCAATGCAATTAGTGATATACGGAGAGGCACTACAGTACACTTTTTTTACAGATTACACTGTTAAAGTGGCTGTAGTAACTTACTTATTAAGAAAATTACAAAAGGGTATTTTTTTCCTTCAATTTATTGACCTCATGGCATACTTAAAACAAACTGTGACGTAAAGCCCGTAAAGTAATGAAAAACCAGCTACAGTTTCAATAAATAAACCATCGAATTATTGCAAATACAGCATTGAATAATTTAATAAATGTAAATAACACACGTAATCATATAATTTGCATGTATGCACAAAAATAAATGTCAATGTATGTTTCAATTAAAAAAGATAAACTATTTACCAATACAGTATTTAAAAATAATACGAAGACTCTAGGTGTTATATTACTTGACAAAAAAATCCATTGAACACACTAGTTATTAAACGTAACAATATGTCATAAGGGACAACGAAATGACTTATCTAGCCAAGTGAATACCTGAAAGGCAAAGTCTAACAAAAGACTGACATATAACTAACAAGAGTATATTTAATGGGTTACGTACATTAACACTTCTGAATGAATATTTGCATTTATACACGGGAAATATGCCTTTTTTTTGTTATGTTACACCTTTTCTCGTGAAAGTTATTGAACTTACATAAGTCATAAGTCATAAGTTCTATTTATATTTATATATATGCTCATGTAATAAGAATACGTTATGCAGAAACTCTAAATTTACAGACAAGTATACATTAGATTGTATTCTTGTTATTTAGAAAGTGGTTAATTGCAAAATATGAAATAAAGTTCATAAGCAGTATGTGTTTTACATGAACACAATAGAACATATGCATATGTCATAATCATACGTTAAACACAAACCCTGAAGTTACAGACACAGTATACAGTATATCGTATTATTGTTATTTAGAAAGTGGTAAATGGCAAAATATGAAATATAGTTTACGAGCAGTATATGTTTTTACAGACACGGACACAAAAGAATATATGCACATTTCAAATTCTATAACTTGACCAAAATTCTGTAAATTATTAAACATACATTAACTTTGAACGATGCACAGGGCAAACAATGTGCAATACCAGTTTTCAGTTATGAATAACGTTCAGAATGTATTTGGGTGGGATGATAAATTCTATTGAAACATAAAAAAATCTTGAAAGAAAAAGAAATTAAGAAATTAAATAAACGAACAAGAACATGTTTCATCGCTGTTAGCAATCATTAAAATTTGCATTTAAGTGATCTCATCACGATCGATTTACCAAAGTCCAAAGAAAGTGGGGAGGGGGGGGGGGGGGGGCAGATGAAGTAGAATGCTTGAAAAGGTAAATAAGTGTTCCACTCATTAACCGAGACATTATGGTATGGTAATAATTACTAACCATGTAACTTTCTCCATTATGAAATATATATAAAAGGCACAACATATTATTCTGATTATCAATTGAAACCCGTAAATGCACTACATGTATGGCATCGTAATGAAACGCGGTTTGTATATACAAGAACTATGAACCTAGACCGAAATCAGGCATCAATTACAGGCACTACAGTACATGTAGAAGAGATTACCATGATAAAGTTGCAGTAGAAACGTATATATTAAGAAAATGCTTAAAAAATAATGTGTCTCTTCATGTCATTAACCCGACAACATATTTACAAAACGACCCGTTTAAAACGTGACCTAGGCCTGTAAAGTAACGACAAAACAACAACTAATGTTGCAATAAATAAACCATCGTGTTATTGGAAAATACAGCAATGAATTAAATAAATTTGCAAATGACACATTTAATCATACAATTTGCATGCAAACACACAGTTAAAAACACATGTAAACTTTTCAAACAGATATTATTGGATTTTGGATGATCATCAATAAGACTCTAACACTCCCATAAGCGTTTATAACACGCTTGTAGCATTCTTGTTTAAAGGTTGAAGTTATGGACACGGTGTCCGAGGGTTCTGCGTTTAAACCCAAGATCTGACATGATATTTTAGTCCTTACATATACTTTATTGGCGCGAAAATTTTGCAATAAACGAAATATGTTCAAAACAATTTTAACTTTAGAGACCAGTTTCTGACCCCAGATTTACTAAATAGCTTTATCCTTCTTAGAAAGTGCTTATAACTTGCTTTTCATAATACTTCATTTAATATTTGCTAGTGTTTCGGTCCTATATTGAATGACATACCTTTTTCAATTGACAACAATTTTGGTAAGTTATATATTATCCGATTTATGGCATACGAATAAATCTCCCTTCTTGAGATCTAATTAATATTAATTGTCCACGATAATGTTTTTAAGAATATGACAGTATGCCGATTGTATAAAGTAATTTAAAGAAAGTCGATGAATACACTATATGTACGTTTATCACCATTTTCTACACGACAACGAAAAATATAACTTGTCGTTGATAGGGGCGACACATTTGGTCTAATTTCCAATAAGATTTTAGGTGTTATTACTTAAAGAGAAATTCCTTGGTTAAAATACAGTATTAAATGTATAGGCATATATACTTAGCGAATTTTCCTGAATTTTGTGACACAGTTCTATTTCATTTGTTCAAGTCCATACTTTGCCTTGACAAAACAATAGTAACGTCGAAAGTGACGAACGCAGGTCGTGAACGTTCCCGAACACATCAATTTTAATTAATGTTAATAAAACGCGTCCCGAAAACTAACGTTAAAGAAAAGAAATAGATGTATTAACAACACGTGTTATCGTTATAGTATCCTTAATCATGATTCAATTTTAAAATAATCTATCTAAAATCTTACATATGTTTTACACTCTGAAATACAATAACGGGATATTTGCCTTTTTGATTGAACTTGTACGTCATATTGTATATGGTTGCAGTTAAGAGAGATAAAGGCCACTAAAATGATACCAGTCCATTTTTGATTGACTAACTTTTACATTTGTATGTAGTGTTTTAATGGAGATACCTTTAGGAAAAGTTTCCTCGGTTGATATGTCACGTCTTCTTCTATTGAATGTTAAGTTACTAATAAAACGGATTGTTGACTATTTTATATAATAACAGCCAAGATAAACGGAACAAATCGAATAGGCAGGCTAAAATGAAAAACAGAAAGAAAGCTATTAGTAATATTGTCTCAATTTTATGAGTTCGAAACAAAGTGACAGATGTAAGATCAATTTAAACCGTTGAATGCACTACATATATGGCAACGTAATGAATCTCGGTTTGTATATACAAGCATTATGCACCTAGACCGAAATCAGCCATCAATTACAAGCACTACAGGACGTGTTTCAGACAGATTGCATTGATAAAAAAGGCAGTAGAAACTTATATATTAAGAAAATTCTTAAAAATTATGTGTCTTTTCATGTCATTTACCCAAAAGCATATTTACAAAACGATCCGCTTAAAACTTGACCTCAAACCCGTAAAGTAATGGAAAAAAACAACAACTAAATTTCTAATAAATAAACTATCGTTTTATTGCAAAATACAGCAATGGATAAAATAAATATATAAATAAATCAATTAATTATACATTTTGCATGTTTAAACACAATTACATGCACATGTAAACGTTTTAAACAGATCTTATTCGATTTCGATGATCATCAATAAACCTATAACATACGAAGAAAGCATTTAAAACATGCGTGTAGCATGGATTACTTTAGTGACCAGATTCTGACCCCAGATGAACTAAATAACTGTATCCTTCTTAAACAAAAATAAAACTTGCTTTAAATAATGATTCATTTAATATTCTGTAATATTTTGGTCTTATATTGAATGACATACCTTTTTTCACTTGACAGCAATTTGAGTTAAGTTATATCTTAACGTCAGCTCAATGTGCAATTATTAACCAAATTAGCACATAATTAAAGCCACCCATTAGTTCAAAATCACCTAAATATAAGCAGATCAAACCTATTACATGCGAAAGTACAGCTCTCCATTTAAAGATGTTCAAAATTTAAGCATAGTAGAACGTAAATTAGACCCCGATTGCCTTCGATATATATCCCAATATTTGTTTGTTGTGGAAGTCTTCCGACATTGTACGAATCATAATCGCGTACGATCGAAGAGCCCGTGAAAATCCCGATCATTCATAACGCATGCGCAGTTCATCGCTAACGCAATGGCGAATGTATAAACATGGCCATGCTGAATCGAAAAGCTTGTTTGAATTGAAGAGGTAGTGTCGATAGAAAAATGTGCTAGGATAAAAAATAAGGCAGGACAATTCAACAGAACTTGAATCAGTCGTAGGACGAAAGTAGGACAGGGATTTTATGCAGCTGGTTCCGCTAGTCGCTATCAGCATACAACAAGTAGGTCAATATTCTACTTTCGCTTTCTCAGTTTCTGAAAACTTTTTTTTTTTTGTATGCATACGATTTTTTCCTAATGGTACGTGTTTGTTTGTTGTTGGACCATTATAAAACGTGTAATCATTGCATGCCGATGATTGCTCACATCTGTGACGTAAATCTTTCACAAAATATAAAAGATCGTGTACTGTACAGTAAGCAAAATTGAAATGCTAATTATTAATGTTGTTCGAACCTCAAGTTACCTTATTACTGCCACTTTATAAAAGTTGTTTACAATAAGCAGGTCCCACGGTTATCAAATCAAAAGAAACAGGGATGGATCGGTCGGGGAGGGGGGTGGGGGCGGTGCCTCCCCCCTTCACTAACTAGGTAAAAGAGTTGTGAATGCATGCAAGCTCAAGTTATGCGTGATATTAAACAGTGGTATATTGAAGAACCTGGGATGTGATTCAGGGTGAACATCTTTTTGCTAGATGAGAAGTGTAGCGGTATCACTTCCGGGGTGGATCCAGAAAATTTTGGTGGGTGGGGTATTAATTAAGATCAATTCAACTTAAGCGCAGTAAATACTAGATGTATATACACAATAACGGAACCCTATCTTCGACCTAAGCAGTCTTTTGACAAAATTTACTTTAAAAGCTTAATATCTTTTAAGCTTTCATGTATGTGCTTTAACAATTTTACTCTTTTACCCGATTGGTGGGACACCCCCACCCCCGCATCACTTGTTCACTGGTAGTTTTTTCACTGAACCTCTTTAGCTCAGTTTGTATTGTGATCCGCTAGAGTTGGGGAGGTCTATAGTTCGAATCTTAAGGGGGTTCACTTTTTCCTGCTCCTTTACATTATAAATGAGTGTGTAAACACAATATTAAATACACAAATTCAATAAATCAGAATATTGCCATTCTCATAATAAGTGCAAAGCTTTAATATAATTTTCATATGTGTTCACAGGAAATGAAAGCCTGATGCTAAAGATGACCTGATCCAATATGCGAGATAAATTAGTGCCGGAGAATGCAATGCTCAATGACCAATCAGGAAAGGTAAGGATGAATTTTGTTTCAATCACTCAGACTGTATGATGATTAAATTTAGAAACATGGAAATGGGATCAAGTGTTTGCTGCCACTGGGCCCCCGAGTATAGTCCTTCATTAAAAGATCCCACTAAAAGCCACTAACTGCACAGCTCATATTTTGTTTGCTGACTTTGAAATGCATCACAAAGACACAGATATGCTCATGACAATGATTTCCAGCTACAATGGTGCAGTAAGACCCAAGACAAATGTCCTGGTAGAGACACCGGTGTACGGCAGCCCAAATGAATTTTAAACTAATGTTAATAATGATTCCATCTTGTCAACTAGAGAACAAAAACACACAAGAGCATCTGTCTTATAGCCTCAAAGAATGGTCTGAAGACTATATTGACATATTTTGTACTTAAATAAAAAAGTTTGTGATTAAATAATAGTCTAAATCTGACACAGGTTTTGTTAGTAAAGTTGTTTTCTTTACCGCTGCCAATATAGCCAGCTTGGTTTTCATTTCATTCCATTATATTTTGGCACATTACTGTACATGTAATTAAAAAATATTATTTATTGTCTTTACATGGAAGTTGTGTTGTCTCCCAACGATCGCATATATTTTATTAAAATGTAGATTTATAAGAACAATAGGCCTAGTTATTATTATTTTTCTCGTTAACTTAATGAACCAAAATGTAAAGTATTTTGTTTCTTTTCTTTACTTTGCAGCCTCCAAAGGGACAGAAGTTACTGGTGCGAAGACTGTGGGTTGTATATCAACGTTTCTATATTCTATTCTGGTGACTGCTGAAGGCAAAATAATGAGAAGGAAGTTTGATGTGGATGAAAAGGTCGCCACAAAAAATAAACTGGTTCATTTCCTACAAGAGGAGTTCAATCATAACCTGAATGTGTGCTTATAACTTGCCTAATCAAATGGACATTGATTTCACACACATTATTTTACTATCAAAATCATCTTTTGTAAAAAATAAAACAATAACAGTAATACTTTGTGTTATTTATTTTTCAATAAGCACAACCTAAAACATGATAATAAGATTAAAACTGCAATTTAGTTAAGCCTTCAATCAATCCCCACTTACTTGCAATGTTCAACATATTTAAATTCTAACTTAAGTTTTCAATCTTCTGTCTGACATGTCTATCTCAAATACTCATAAAGATACTATTTATTATCTTACATACATTAGAAAATCAAATAAATATTAAGCAAAATTACATAAAAAAATCATGAAATCTAAATATGAACAAGTACAAGACACAGAACGTTAACATGAAGACAAAATGTCTTATGTCTACTTGCACTCATTGTAATCCCCTTTAACAACCTTATTAAAAGCCCTGACCCTCATCATGACTACATGTATATTGTTTGTGCATGTAAGAATGTGATTTGCCATAGTGGTTTAGAAAATAAAAAAGAAGAATGTTTACAGCTGTAAAATTGTCTTCATTGCTCCCTTTCTACATATAAGCATGTAAACATATTGGTTTAAAGCAAGTGAGTCTGGCATTTTGTCTTAATTACCTGTAATCTTCTTATACTGACATTACATTGCTGTCCAGCTTTTAATAGTATTATTGATAACTGAATAATGTTCTTCTTTTTTTGGTGCTGTACACGGTTATTTCATGTTATTTCAAGATGCACGAACGTTTAAATTACAAATGCGTTGTAACATAAGTCAGGATGATGTGTGTTTGTTTATTGCGTTTATCGTCCCACCAACAGTATTTCAGTTATCTGGAGACGGTGTCCACTTGCAGCAGATATAGTGCTGCCTTCACTGTGTATAGCATGCCGTGAACACCTGGCATGATACCACACCCAGTCACCTTATCCAGACACCGAACCAACCAGTCATATAACTACACTTATAATTGCTTGAGCATTAGCAAGGGAGCTAAACCACTACCATTTTTAACGACTTTGGTATGTCGCAGCCCGGGATCGAACCCGGGGCCTCCCATACCTGGAGCCGACGCTCTACCAATCGCGCTACCAGGTCCAGTTTTAGGATGATGTCTTGCCTAGATGTTTATAATACCTATATAGGAAATTAAAAAGTAATGTGGTTCTCTTGACTTTGTAATTTCCAATATAGGTACTATAAGCATTTGTAAACCATAACACGAGAAAATCAAAACATTTTGAGAAAATACATGTTTACACATAAACATGAAATAGGCATTTATATAGTAACCCAATATTATTATGAAATAAATTTAAACAAAAACATTGCACTAGATTCTTTATACAAACATAGTAAACAATATTTTATTACTCTCAGTACAGGTCTGTACATTCTCGATTTTTTCCTATGTTTATCAAATCGAAACTAAAGTGATTTAATGCATATCTGTGTCTCTCTAATAGGCTTCATTAAATAAATAATAAAAATAATAATACAAAAATAAATAATAAGTAAGTATGAACAGATACGTTACAATTTTTAATCCCTTGCTGACATATTTATGAAAAATGTAACATTGTTAGTACTACACAGTTTTTTTTCTAAATGTTAACGTAACTGAATACTTTAAATAATTCAAAATTGATATACCAGTAGTGACTTAAATCCACAGATACCCAAACACAGGCTAACAATATTCTTTAGATTGTATAATGTTATATACAAATGTGATTTAACAGGCACATTAGATCAGTTTTTTTGCCTATGGTAGAAGGGACACACAGGTCCCCTATTTATTTTACAAATAACAGGGTTTTCATTCGAAAAAGTCAGTCTTCTGTGTTGACAGGTTTTATTGTTCATAATATTACACTCCTGAGAAATCCCTGCCAGGGAAAAGTTACTGTCATTCCTGAATGATCATTCCATAAGTAACATGCCTTCTTCTGTCAACCACATCCCTTCTTCTGACCGTTGTCTCAAAATCACTAAAACAATAAACCAATCAATCAAATCAAACACTCCCATGGAAAAATAACAACATACATATCTGTTATATTTAAAGAAAATAAGTTTTATGGCAATATAGGTTTTTTGCACTAGTGTCCCCGAATGATACTACACTATCATGTGTGTACACTACTCACGTAATGCAGGCTTTCTACTGCCTCTTTACAAAAAGTAAGAGAGAAGTAGGGCATGTTTATACAAAAAAGTAGGGCAAAGTAGCAAATTTCATAAGTACAAAATAGGGCTAAATAAGGAATTTATTACTAGTTCCATTTGAAATTACCATTATTTATTAGGTTATCGTCATGATGTTGCCCAACAAAAACCATTGTTCTGTCCATGCTTGAAAGACAGGCACCTGACCAATATGTCTGGACTGACTGGCCAAGAGACCATGTTGCTTTATAGGATGGACATTCCAAGGAGTACCCACTAGCACACTCCAGTACCTGGTGCCTATTCTCTAATGATTACGATACCAGGTCCGGTGTAGAATAATCATACTATATGTAAATGCACAGAAGCAACATTTGGAAAATCAGTTTCAATTTCTGTTAACTTCAAAGTCATATAAGGAAAATGGCATAAACCCTGGCTGCCATGTCTTTTGACATATCAATATTCTTTTAACAACTTTCCATTCCCTCTGTCTGCTGAAGCGCCTGACTGAGGAAGTTTGGTAAGCTAGCAGTTTTAAAAGAAATGTCATTTAAAGATTTTTTATGAATGTTTGATGGTGGTGGTGTGCAATCACAATAGCTTATCTTGAATGTATGCGTAGGTGAGCTGAAAATGCTAATTTCACCAATTGTGACCAAGTTGCTTTAAAAGATATTAAAACTAAAAATAATACATGCATCTGTAATGTAATCCTTACCATGTGTATTGGCTGATTGGTGGTCTGTGTGTCAATGATCTTCCATTCTGATGACCGTTGGCCACATAACTGCAATTTAAATAAATTTGCTAAATATGTGATTATGTGTGACTTATTTTGTTTTTATTGAAAATTTTGCTGTATGGGTTATTTGCGGGGAAAAACCCCAAAACACATCTTTACAAATTTAAAACTGCAAATAACACAAAACTTTCACAAATTAAAAGGTCACTACTCTTGATATCAGTTGCAAGCTGTTCTATGTAGGGCTGCAACAATTCATTTGCAATAGGATTTGATCAGATATAGTCCCCTTCAAAAAAGATTTCCCCTAAGCTGGCAAGTCAATCCTTTCGAATTAGTAATAATTTTAAAAGTATAAAAAATATTCACATTGGTAATTATTGATTTTCTGGTGTAAATTATCTTAACCCTTTGGTTTCTATACTAAAATTTACACTCTTTATCATGAAAATCATTTTTTTAGTGGCTTGAACACAGTTAAGTGACAGTAATATTCACATTTTGACTTTTTTGTGAGCCACGCATCATACATGTATTTCAAATACATCATAACAGTCTGGCACATAATTGTACAATTTATGAATGACACATTAAGTTGACATAGCTGCATGCTCAAACATGGATCAAATGATATTAATAAGATCATAAAGCCTCTAAAAAAGAAAATAGTTTGAAAACTGTTTCAACACATTGTTTCTTCCAACCCGAAGACATCATGAAAGGTAGCATGGTCACATATCAATAATATGTTTTCAGTGGTGGTGATATTGTAATCCATTATTGTGTCATCACCTTTTGTTTATACCGTTTTTCAACAGATATAACATGGCAACAATATTATGGTTACTAAGTTACTATAGTGATCTTCAGTTCAATGACTTTGAAGGAGGACCCCAGATTGGGTCAGCTGACAGACCCTTCCACATAAATGTTTTCATTACAACCAGGACTAAAAGCACGCAGTGAGCCAACAAGGTCACTGGAGTAAAGCTGACGACACATTCACTTGCTCACATACCAAACCTTTTATGAGTAAACTGATCAGTTATCAATTTTAAAACTGGTTGCACTAGCACTAGTTTCATTTTAAGTCAGCATATGGGCACAGATTATATTACGACTAAATAATAGACTACTTGTCATTATAAAGCAGCATTTCAGTGTGGTGTAGTGATTTTTCAAGTTAAAAGGATGTGGATAATGAAAATATAGTAAGTGGCTAGCCTCATTGTGAGCTGATGAACTGATCTAATAATAAATTTGTTGCGGACCATAAATTTCTAGTAGTACATATTCTACATATAGTTCTAAAACTTACTCAAAACACAAATTACACAACTATTTAGCTGGTGCTTGTCATGCATTACAAGAGGTAATCTGTCCCTCCCTTTCTCTCTAGGTCTGTTCCCATGGCTTGATCCAGCAGTGGGATGGTCTAAAACCGTCTATGGTAACAAGGTGACTTCTACTCTATAAATATAATGCATCCTAATATAAAGTAACTACCATGTTAAAAGAAAAAAAAAGAATGTTGTCGTTATCAAATCTGCTTTCTTTAAAGAATGGCCGGCCAGAATGTAGGCTATAAAACGACCAAAAACGGCAGTTTTATTTGATTACGAAAATACATGGGTACGAAAGACAAATATCCGTTTATACTAAAATGTTGTTTACACTGTCAACTATGACAGCATAATGAATTTGGAAAAGTAAAATATACACATGTTGAAAGAAAAAGTAAATCGGTTGCGTTAAAATAAACTATAATCTCTCCGATACTCTGGAGCCGTATGCGAGCGAAAAGTGAAAGTTGAACGGTAAAAAAAAAACAACAACAGTACTGTCAACTAGTGTCGAGGAAACGGGCTAATTCAGTGCAAACCATCAAATGTGCTCCCCAAATTAGGGAGCTCAATAGCTCAATAGCTAATGAATCAATAACATACAGCAATCATACATGTTCACTAGAAAATGTGCATACATAGAATAACAATACTCACCATCGAAGACGGCATCTTGTCAAAACATTTTTCAACATTGCGGGCGTGGCTTCGTATGTAAAGTAGTTGGTTCTCGGCCAAGCTTCGACATATGCCGTAAACTATCGGTTTGTTGTTTAAATTGTCGATTGTTGTTTATACTGTCGATTTGTGTAAAAGATTATTACACGGTTGGGGACATTTTTTTTGGCTTGTTAATAACAATAATGTTTAAGTTGATGCTTTTATTATTATATTATGGCATAAAACATTAAATTTGAGTTTTCAACTAATTTACTGCGAACGAACTAATGGGTATCTTTTAGTTATAACTTTGCTGTACGAAAACAACATTACCACTGGGATCAATGAAAAGCATTATGATCCTAGACCGAGATCAGCATCAATTACAAGCACTAGAGGGCGTGTTTCAAGACAAATTGCATTGATAAAATAGCAGAAGAAACTTATATATTAAGACAATTCTTAAAAATAATGTGTCTCTTTATGTCATTTACCCAAAAGCATATATACAAAACGATCCGTTTAAAACTTGGCCTCAAGCCCGTAAAGTAATGAAAAAACAACAACTAAATTTGTAATAAATAAACCATCGTTTCATAGCAAAATACAGCAATGGATAAAATAAATTCATAAATAAATCAATTAATTATACATTATGCATGTAAAAACATAATTAAATGCACATGTAAACGTAAACAGATCTTATTCGATTTCGATGATCCTCAATAAAGCTCTAACACGCAAAGAAAGCATTTAAAACATGCGTGTAGCATTGATTACTTTTGTGTCCAGTTCCTGACCCCAGATGTATTAAATAGCTATATTCTTCTTAAAAAATATTTAAAACTTGCTTTTAATAATGAGTCATTTGATAGTTTGTAGTATTTTGGTCTTATATTAAATGACATACCTCTGCCACTTGACAGCAATTTGAGTTAAGTTATATCTTAACGTCAGCTCAATGTGCAATTATTAACCATATTATCACATAATTCACCTTTCCGCGAGTCTAAAAATAAAGTTTAAGCTCCGCCCTCTTGCCCACAAACAACCTGGTTTAAAGTGACAGATCTTACAGGTTATCTTACAGATCCGCGAAAATATTTTAATTTGATATCTCCCAAATGTAAAGAGCTTTTGATGGAGATGTTTAGATGAAGATTAAGACAGTTTCACCCAATAATGCATTCATGACACAAAATTATGAAAGAAAGTTGTTGTTGGCTACAGCGATATTTTACATTTCGAAGCAGAAATGGGCAAGCCTCATCCAATAAACTAAATTAAGATGCAAACAGAGAAGCGATTACAGCAACGTACGATTCCTTGCCAACCACAAACAACAAACAACCATGTTCCTATTAAATTGAACCAAAGGCTCAAACAGATTTAAACTGATCGCTTGTCAAAATCATTGTGGGACAATGTGTAAGTGAGAATCAGCATAACGCAGGTAAAATGTCAATCAACGCGATTTTATTGGATCATTCCATGCTAATACACAATGTGAAAAATCTATTTTTAGATCTCGCGAAATGGTGAATTACGTAATAACTTTGCTGTCTGAAAACAACATTACCACTGGGATCAATGAAATGCCAGGTCGTTCTATTTACTATTTCTTTGGAATTTCGTCTTCATCTATTGCAGTTTGAGTTGCATGATGTTTATATATCAACGCGTTGTGAAAGGTTACTGTAAATGTTTCTCGCTGTCTCTTTTATCTGATATATAAAATTGTGTAGTCTCACATTTTTTTTTAAATCAATGTACACTAATTATTTTATCGAGCACAAACTATATATTGTTGATGTCAGGCGTGAATTAGTGGTCTATAGAGATTATAAAAGCTAACAATGAAACTTAGTTGCGATCACGCAGATCTACAGTTGCTCGGAAATGTATAATATAAGATATAAACTGGCTATGTCATTTTGAATAATTATTTTTGCATATGTGTACCAATGTATTGAAACAGCATGCAGCAAAACATTAAATTCTGTTCTGTCAGTTATGGTCATTCAAATGTTATTTAAAATAGTAATAAAAAAAGGGTACCGGTAGCTCACTGATATATATGCAACAGATAGAGAAGTCCCTGGGTTAAAACCCAATCACTTTGACAAATAAGTCTCCCTTTCTGAGATTTATTAAATATAGATTGTTCTCGATATCGTTTTAAGAAAATGACTGGGTGTCGATTTTTAAAATAATTTAAAGAAAATCGACAAATACACTGTAAGTACTCTCATCACCATTTGTTAAGAATTGGATAACATACCAGAGGTTGAGCATAGGAATGCAATCCCTGTAATGTAAAATAAAAAAATATTAACTGACAAAGTCATTTTAAAAGTATTGCACCCACTCTCTCTGTCTCTCTCTCTGTATCTCTCTGTATCTCTGTCTCTCTGTATATATATTCAGAGACACTACCAAGTTACTAAGTTTCTTATACCAGGATAGGCTTTAAAAATAAAGAAGTTCTTTTGGTGTCGTAAAAGACTAGAACAAAGTATGGTAAGTTCACGGGAAAATGTGACCCTTTCAATGTCTTTCTACTCTCATTGACTGATTTTACGAACCGTACATGTACCACGTGTTTTATTTAAAGTTTAGATGTGACCTTGATTTTCTTCTTTCAAACTGTAATTGTGTATGTTTAAAGTACTGTGATAATCTATGATTGTGTAATGTGTCATTCCAATACGTTGATAAACAAAAAACAATCCTTTATTGTGTCACAGCGCTGGGAAATGCCTTCCGATCTACTGGTTATTAAAATTTAAAAAAAGGTCGATAGTGTGAGGACCGACATGAGATTTTAGTCCTTCCAAATTTTTTAATTGTCACGAACATTTTGCAAAACCAAAATATGTTTAAAAAAGGATTACTTTAGCGACCAGTTCCTGCCCCATGATGTGCATAACAGCTGTCTCCTTCGTAGACAATATTTAAAACTTGCTTTTCATAATACGTCATTTGATATTTTTTAGTATTTTAACCCAATTATGACATACGAATAAATCTCCCTTCTTTTGAGATCTAATTAATATTGATTGTCCGCGATAATGTTTTAAGGAAAGGACAGTGTGTCGATTTTATAAGTACTTTAAAGAAAGTCGATGAATACATTATATGTCCGTTTATCACCATTTTCTAAGCGACAACGAAAAGTATAACTTGCCTGCGGTTGGGAAAGGGGACTCTGTATCTGAAATGTAAAATATAAAATATAAACTCTTGATGTATTGCTTTCACTATCACCCTGACCACGTCGTCCGTGTTTAATATATGTACTGGAATTCAGACAAATTGCAAAGTTCCATTTACCCGGATAGGCTTTAAATATAATATTGGAGTCATAAAACACTTTAACAAATGTCATATTGTATATGCTTGTCGGTAATAGAGATAAAGACCACTAAGAGGATACCAGAGCACTTTTGATTGTCTAACTTTTACATGTGTATATAGTGGTTTAATGGAGATACCTTTAAGAAAAGTTTCCTCGGTTGATTTTTAACTACTTCTTCTATTGAATTTTGAGTTACTAATAGAACGGAGTGTTGACAATTTAAAACAATAAATGCCAAGATAATAAGAACTAATCGAAAAGGCCGGCTAAAATGAAAAACAGACAGAAAGCTATTATTAATATTGTGTTCACCTCATGAGTTCGAAACAAAGTGACAGATGTAGGATCAATTGAAATCGTTAAATGCACTACATATTTGGCAACGTAATGAATCGCGGTTTGTATATACAAGCATTATGAACCTAGACCGAAATCAGGCATCAATTACAAGCACTACAGGACGTGTTTCATGACAATTTGCATTGATTAAATGGAAGTATAAACTTATATATTAAGAAAATTCTTAAAAATAATGTGTCTTTTCGTGTCATTTATCCAAAAGCATTTACAAAGCGATCATTTTAAAACTTGACCTCAAGCCCGTAAAGTAATGGGGAAAAAAACACAACAACATTTGTAATAAATAAACCATCGTTTCATTGCAAAATACAGCAATGGATAAAATAAATATATAAACAAATTAATTAATTATACATTATGCGACCGGCCGCAATAGCTCAGATGGTAGAGCGTCGGCTTGCGGATCGGGAGGTCGTGGGTTCGAACCCCGGCCGGGTTATACTAAAGACTTTAAAGTTGGTAGTAATGGCTTCCCTCCTAACGCTCGGGGCTACGGGGACAGCATTACGCCTGACTCGTCGGTGTCAGTATAATGGACCGGCCGGGTTCAGTCCCTGGGCACCTCATAAGTGCCCCTGTGCTGTAATGATAGAAATGTCGCTGCGCAGTATCGGCAAAAAAAAATGCCGGCTAATCCCATCCCAATCCTATACATTATGCATGTATAAAGGATAATTAAATGCACATGTAAACGTTTTAAACAGATCTTATTCGATTTCGATGATCATCAATAAACCTATAACACACGAAGAAAGCATTTAAAACATGCGTGTAGCAGTGATTACTTTAGTGACCAGTTCCTGACCCCAGATGTACTAAGTAGCTATAGTCTTCATAAAAATATTTTAAACTTGCTTTTAATAATGAGACATTTGATAGTTTGTAGTATTTTGGTCTTATATTGAATGACATATTTTTTTTCACTTGACAGCAATTTGAGTTAAGCTATATCTTAACGTCAGCTCAATGTGCAATTATTAACCATATTATCACATAATTACGCAATAACTTTGCTGTCTGAAAACAACATTACCACTGGGATCAATGAAATGCCAGGTCGTTCTATTTACTATTTTTTTGGAATTTTGTCTTCATCTATTGCAGCTTGAGTTGCATGATGTTTATATATCAATGCGTTGTGAAATGTAGCTGTAAATGTCACTCGCTGTCTCTGTTATCTGATATATAAAATTGTGTAGTCTAAATGTTTTTAATCAATGTTCACTAATTATTTTATCGAACACAAACTATTTATTGTTGATGTCAGGCGTGAATTAGTGGTCTATAGAGATTATAAAAACTAACAATGAAACTTAGTTGCGATCACGCAGATCTACAGTTGCTCGGAAATGTATAATATAAGATATAAACTGGCTATGTCATTTTGAATAATTATTTTTGCATATGTGTACCAATGTATTGAAACAGCATGCAGCAAGAAATTACATTCTGTTCTGTCAGTTATGGTCATTCAAATGTTATTTAAAATAGTAATAACGGACATAATTGCAAAAAGGGTACAGGTAGCTCACTGATATATATGCAACATATAGAGAAGTCCCTGGGTTAAAACCCAATCACTTTGACAAATTAGTCTCCCTTTCTGAGATTTATTAAATATAGATTGTTCTCGATATCGTTTTAAGAAAATGACTGGGTGTCGATTTTTAAAATAATTTAAAGAAAATCGACAAATACACTGAAAGTACTCTCATCACCATTTGTTAAGAATTGTATAACTTACCAGAGGTTGAGCATAGGAATGCAATCCCTGTAATGTAAAATAAAAAAATATAAACTGACAAAGTCATTTTGAAAGTATTGCACCCACTCTCTCTCTCTCTCTCTCTCTGTATCTCTCTCTTTCTCTGTCTCTCTGTATATATATTCAGAGACACTACTAAGTTACTAAGTTTCTTATACCAGGATAGGCTTTAAAAATAAAGAAGTTCTTTTGGTGTCGTAAAAGACTAGAACAAAGTATGGTAACTTCACGGGAAAATGTGACCCTTTCAATGTCTTTCTACTCTCATTGACTGATTTTACGAACCGTACATGTACCACGTGTTTTATTTAAAGTTTAGATGTGACCTTGATTTTCTTCTTTCAAACTGTAATTGTGTATGTTTAAAGTACTGTGATAATCTATGATTGTGAAATGTGTCATTCCAATACAGAAAGTGACAGATGTAGGATCAATTGAAACCGTTAAAGGCAATACATATATGGCAACGTAATGAGTCGCGGTTGGTATATACAAGCAATATGAACCTAGACTGAGATCAGGCATTAATTACAAGCACTACAGGACGTGTTTCAAGACAAATTGCATTGATAAAATGGCAGTTGAAACTTATATATTAAGAACATTCTTAAAAATAATGTGTCTGTTCTTGTCATTTACCCAAAAGTATATTTACAAATCATTGACTGAATTTACGAACCGTACATGTACCACGTGTTTTATTTAAAGTTTAGATGTGACCTTGATTTTCTTCTTTCAAACTGTAAGTTTGTATGTTTAAAGTACTGTGATAATCTTTGAGTGTGTAATGTGTCATTCCAATACGTTGATAAGCAACACAAAATTGCTTTATTGTGTCACAGCGCTGTGAAATGCCTTCCGATCTACTGGTTACTAAAAGAAAAAAGACGCCGATAAAGTGAAAACCGACTTGAGATTTTAGCCCTTCCAAACTCTTTAATTGTCACGAACATTTTGCAAAACCAAAATATGTTCAAATAAGGATTACTTTAGTGACCAGTTCCTGCCCCATGGTGTGCATAACAGCTGTCTCCTTCGTAGACAATATTTAAAACTTGCTTTTCATAATACGTCATTTGATATTTTTTAGTATTTTAACCCAATTATGACATACGAATAAATCTCCCTTCTTTTGAGATCTAATTAATATTGATTGTCCGCGATAATGTTTTAAGGAAAGGACAGTGTGTCGATTTTATAAGTACTTTAAAGAAAGTCGATGAATACATTATATGTCCGTTTATCACCATTTTCTAAGCGACAACGAAAAGTATAACTTGCCTGCGGTTGGGAAAGGGGACTCTGTATCTGAAATGTAAAATATAAAATATAAACTCTTGATGTATTGCTTTCACTATCACCCTGACCACGTCGTCCGTGTTTAATATATGTACTGGAATTCAGACAAATTGCAAAGTTCCATTTACCCGGATAGGCTTTAAATATAATATTGGAGTCATAAAACACTTTAACAAATGTCATATTGTATATGCTTGTCGGTAATAGAGATAAAG
The DNA here is from genome assembly GCA_007844125.1 of Sinonovacula constricta. Classification (NCBI taxonomy): domain Eukaryota; kingdom Metazoa; phylum Mollusca; class Bivalvia; order Cardiida; family Solecurtidae; genus Sinonovacula; species Sinonovacula constricta. Next base: position 46,685,404 of record CM017570.1, read on the forward strand.
ACCACTAAGAGGATACCAGTGCACTTTTGATTGTCTAACTTTTACATGTGTATATAGTGGTTTAATGGAGATACCTTTAAGAAAAGTTTCCTCGGTTGATTTTTAACTACTTCTTCTATTGAATTTTGAGTTACTAATAGAACGGAGTGTTGACAATTTAAAACAATAAATGCCAAGATAATAAGAACTAATCGAATAGGCCGGCTAAAATGAAAAACAGACAGAAAGCTATTATTAATATTGTGTTCACCTCATGAGTTCGAAACAAAGTGACAGATGTAGGATCAATTGAAATCGTTAAATGCACTACATATTTGGCAACGTAATGAATCGCGGTTTGTATATACAAGCATTATGAACCTAGACCGAAATCAGGCATCAATTACAAGCACTACAGGACGTGTTTCATGACAATTTGCATTGATTAAATGGAAGTATAAACTTATATATTAAGAAAATTCTTAAAAATAATGTGTCTTTTCGTATCATTTATCCAAAAGCATTTACAAAGCGATCATTTTAAAACTTGACCTCAAGCCCGTAAAGTAATGGGGAAAAATCCACAACAACATTTGAAATAAATAAACCATCGTTTCTTTGCAAAATACAGCAATGGATAAAATAAATATATAAACAAATAAATTAATAATACATTATGCATGTATAAACATAATTAAATGCACATGTAAACGTTTTAAACAGATCTTATTCGATTTCGATGACCATCAATAAACCTATAACACACGAAGAAAGCATTTAAAACATTCGTGTAGCATTGATTACTTTAGTGACCAGTTCCTGACCCCAGATGTACTAAGTAGCTATAGTCTTCATAAAAAATATTTAAAACTTGCTTTTAATAATGAGACATTTGATAGTTTGTAGTATTTTGGTTTTATATTGAATGACATAACTTTTTTCACTTGACAGCAATTTGAGTTAAGCTATATCTTAACGTCAGCTCAATGTGTAATTAATAACCATATTATCACATAATTACGCAATAACTTTGCTGTCTGAAAACAACATTACCACTGGGATCAATGAAATGCCAGGTCGTACTATTTACTATTTTTTTTGGAATTTTGTCTTCATCTATTGCAGCTTGAGTTGCATGATGTTTATATATCAACGCGTTGTGAAAGGTTACTGTAAATGTTGCTCGCTGTCTATTTTATCTGAATATAAAACTGTGTAGTCTAAATGTTTTTAATCAATGTTCACTAATTATTTTATCGAACACAAACTATTTATTGTTGATGTCAGGCGTAAATTAGTGGTCTATTGAGATTATAAAAGCTAACAATGAAACTTAGTTGCGATCACGCAGATCTACAGTTGCTCCGAAATGTATAATATAAAATATAAACTGGCTATGTCATTTTGAATAATTATTTTTGCATATGTGTACCAATGTATTGAAACAGCATGCAGGAAAACATTACATTCTGTTCTGTCAGTTATGGTCATCCAAATGTTATTTAAAATAGTAATAACGGACATAATTGCAAAAAGGGAACCGGTAGCTCACTGATATATATGCAACAGATAGAGAAGTCCCTGGGTTAAAACCCAATCACTTTGACAAATAAGTCTCCCTTTCTGAGATTTGTTAAATATAGATTGTTCTCGATAACGTTTTTCAGAAAATGACTGGGTGTCGAATTTTAAAATAATTTAAAGAAAATCGACAAATACACTGTAAGTACTCTCATCACCATTTGTTAAGAATTGTATAACTTACCAGAGGTTGAGCATAGGAATGCAATCCCTGTAATGTAAAATAAAAAAATATAAACTGACAAAGTCATTTTGAAAGTATTGCACCCACTCTCTCTGTCTCTCTCTCTGTATCTCTCTCTCTCTCTTTCTCTGTCTCTCTGTATATATATATATATATATATATATATATATATATATATATATATATATATATATATATATATATATATATATACTGCAATTCAGAGACACTACTAAGTTACTAAGTTTCTTATACCAGGATAGGCTTTAAAGATAAAGAAGTTCTTTTGGTGTCGTAGAAGACTAGACCAAAGTATGGTAAGTTCACGGGAAAATGTGACCCTTTCAAGGTCTTTTTACTCTCATTGACTGATTTTACGAACCGTACATGTACCACGTATTTTATTTAAAGTTTAGATTTGACCTTGATTTTCTTCTTTTTAAACTGTAATTGTGTATGTTTAAAATACTGTGATAATCTTTGAGTGTGTAATGTGTCATTCCAATACGTTGATAAACAACAAAATCCTTTATTGTGTCACAGCGCTGTTAAATGCTTTCCGATCTACTGGTTATTAAAATTTAAAAAAAAGGTCGATAGTGTGAAGACCGACATGAAATTTTAGTCATTCCAAATTCTTTAATTGTCACGAACATTTCGCAAACCCAAAATATGTTTAAAAAAGATTTACTTTAGTGACCAGATCCTGCCCCATGATGTGCATAACAGCTGTCTCCTTCGTAGACAATATTAAAAACTTGCTTTTCATAATACGTCATTTAATATGTGTTAGTATTTTAACCCAATTATGACATACGAATAAATCTCCCTTCTTTTGAGATCTAATTAATATTGATTGTCCGCGATAATGTTTTAAGGAAAGGACAGTGTGTCGATTTTAAAAGTACTTTAAAGAAAGTCGATGAATACATTATATGTCCGTTTATCACCATTTTCTAAGCAACAACGAAAAGTATAACTTGCCTGCGGTTGGCAAAGGGGACTCTGTATCTGAAATGTAAAATATAAAATATAAACTCTCGATGTATTGCTTTCACTATCACCCTGACCACGTCGTCCGTGTTTAATATATGTACTGGAATTCAGACAAATTGCAAAGTTCCATTTACCCGGATAGGCTTTAAATATAATATTGGAGTCATAAAACACTTTAACAAATGTCATATTGTATATGCTTGTCGGTAATAGAGATAATGACCACTAAAAGAATACCAGTGCATTTTTGATTGACTAATTTTAACATTTGTATATAGTGTTTTAATGGAAATACCTTTATAAAAAGATTTATCCGTTGCTATTTAACGTCTTCTTTTAATGAATTCTGAGTTACTTATAGAACGGATCGTTGAAAATTTCATCACAATAAATGCTAAGATAATACGAACAGACCGACAGGCAGGCTTAAATGAAAAACAGAAAGAAAGCTATTATTAATATTGTGTTAACTTTTAAGTTCGAAACAAAGCGACAAACATAGGATTTATTTTGATTTTATTTTTCATAAATTTTGTAAACAGTTACCAAAAAGCTGATGTGTCTCCTTTAATATTGCTCATAGTTATTTTGACTTGCCTAAATTTTCTATAAAAACGATAAAAAACAGCGGGATCGAATAATAATTTTCTGGTCGATAGGCAATCATATAAATTTACCTATAAACCTATCTGTACGAAGCCATTAATTGAGCGAGCAATGCCCGGTATCAGGCACATAGGTCTTCGTCAGTGGATGCTAAGTAGATTTGAATGTCATAAGCATACGTTAAACACAAACCCTGAAGTTACAGACTTACTATACATTTTATCGTATTACTGTTATTTAGAAAGTGGCAAATGGCAAACTATGAAATAGAGTTTAAGAGCAGTATTTGTTTTTACAGGCAAGGACACAATGCAATATATCCAAATTTCAGATACTACCACTTGACCTAAATTCTGTGACTAATTCAGCATACATTAACGGTGTACAGGGCAAAAAGTGCAATACCAGTTCTCAGTTATGAATAACGTTCAGAAGTTATACGGCTGAGATGATAATTTCTATTGAAACATAAAAAAAAATCTTGACAGTAAAATAAATTAAATATTGGAACGAACTTGAACATGCAGAATATATTTGGTATTATATATCTAAATGAATATTTCAGGGCTGTAAGCAAGTATTAAAATTTGCGTTCATATGATCTCATCACGATATATTTACCAAAGTCCAAAGAAAAGGTCGGGGACGTTAATTAAATGTTCTACTCATTAACCGAGACGTAACGGTACGGTAATAATCACTTACCGTAAACGTTTTTTCATCCTGAAATATATATATAAAAAGCACAACACATTATTCTGATTATAAATTGAAACCATTAAATGAACTAAATATAGGGCAATATAATGAATCGCGGTTTGTATATTCAAGCAGAATGAACCTAGACCGAGATCAGGCATATATTACAAGCTCTACAAAACAGATTACATTGAAAAAGTGGCAGTAGAAACGTATATATTAAGAAAATACTTAAGAAATCATGTCATTTTCCCCAAAGGATATTTACAAAACAATCCGTTTAAAACGTGACCTAAGGCCCATTAAGTAATTATAAACAAACTAAAGTTGCAAAAAAAAAATCGTTATATTGCAAAATACAACAATGAATGAAATACATATGTGAATAACACAACTAATTCTATGATTTGTAAGATTCTACAAAAATGGATGCACATATATGTTTAAATTAAACATGAAAATATATTTGCCAGTTAGAGTTTAAATATAAAGACGGAGACCCTAGGTGTTATAATACTTGACAAAATAACCAGTCAACACACTAGGTATAAAACCGAACAACATGTCATAAGGGACAACGACATGACTCAACTAACCAAGTAAATACCTTAATAACTAAAAATAACAAACTTACTTTTTTTTGCATTTATAAACACAATATATACCTTCACTTATGTTATGTCATACATTTTCTTGTGAAAATAAGTGAACTTTCAAAGTCATTCATTATTAATACATGTCAATTAAAACAATATAAAACAAAGATACAGTAAAAGGCTACATTTGTCCTCACAATGACATTACCTAGGCATTTGACATTATTCCTAAATATTGTTACATTTGTGTGACACAAGATAAATTTAATTTACAGAAAACAAGCTTTTGACTGATGGACTAGATTAAATTTTGAGGGAAGAGGTACGTTCGTTGGAGTGCCCTTCCATGTGTGTAAGTGGGTGTGTTTGTTTGTTTGTGTGTATGTGTGTGTGTGTGTGTGTGTGTGTGTGTGTGTGTCACACAACACTGTTGATTACAAGAAGAAGATGACAAAGACATGCCATACATGCTATTATTATTGATTACAAAAAATGTACCCTACATGAAACTTAATCTGATTCCTATTCTTGACTGATTGATTTGACCTATTATCAAGTTACTGAAACTATAATAGTTTGTTTTTCTTTTACCTTAAACTGACACAGGTAATACTCCTTTTCATTGTACCTATTTATTAACAATCAGCTTAGCACTGGATTAGGTCAACATTGATCACTGCTCAAGACTTGCCCAAAACTCCAAATCAAGACGAAAACAAAAATCTTGCTACAAGCTCAGGTATGGTACTACACATGTTATCATTACCAATTGCCAAGGCTCTGTATCACGAACGAACTTAAATGAACATTTGATGAGTCTGTGCCAAATGTCATCAACGGATAACATAAATGTGCTGATATATTACAAGCAGAAACAGTATGATTGTATTGAATTTGTGTTTATGTATTATATTTTTCGTCCTACCTCGTGTTGCAGTTATAGTGCTGCCTTCACTATGTATAGCATGTCATGAAGCAGCATGGCGGTGGGGGTTGCAGCAAACTCGGGCCTGGGGGGCGCAATACACGATTTAACCCACTGGCGGGGGTTTCTGCCCCACACTTTTGGTCCGAGCTTACCAAATAGCAATCACATTGTCCCTAGGAGGTCACCTTGCCCGATATAGTGTCACTGACGGGTGTTCTCCCACCCCAGCTATGCGATAGGGCAACCCATTCCCGCACCACGAGAAAAAAAGAGCCCCTACAGACCACCACCGTCGACGGCCTAGAGGGGCTGTTCTGGCATCTTATGAGCCTTCTTTCCATTTGGGTATGTACAGAGCTTACACACCGACACTATGAAGGGGACAGACAATTGCTCTTGGCTCTTGCTCGGCTCCACAGAGAGCTGCGACCAGTCCTGCCTCAAGGACTTTTGCAGAATTCACCTCATGAAATTTCGCAAAGGCGGCGGCCCGATGCTCTGCACATTCTTAATGGTAGGTGTCAAAAACGACCCGTTGCTGTACGTGGCCTTTGGCTGTAAGAGGGAGGCGTCAAAACATTACATGTGGCAGCAGGGAGCCTTTGCTTATGAATTATTGCGTATGACTATCGAAATGCGCTATTAGAAAGAGGTCTTGGACATTGATAATCCATTATGCACTATGGACGAATGTATCGAATAATTATTTGCAGAAATGCCCGACTCTAAGGGTCAACAGTTCATCGACATGTATGACCAAATCCCTCCACCATTAAACATTCCAGCTGAAAAATAAGTTGAGGTTTTGAACGACTTCATTGATGACATTGAAGTAGATAGTGCTATCACGGTATTCTCTAAAGTGAAGGTGGTGACAGAGAACTCCCTTGATATTGGTGACATTGAGAGCGCCGAAGATATGTACGTTAGAGCCAGCCGACTGGCCATGGACGCCACATGACAGACGCAAGAACAACACGGCCGCTCACATCTCTTCCAGAGGGCAGTTTCCTTATGCGAATCAAGTTCTTGATGGAGAGAGTCAAGAACTACTGGGCAGTCGAAAATAAATTCGACCCAATCCGGGCAGAGAGGAAAAGGAACAAGCGGTCGTTGAGCTTTCCCCAGATTCAAAGCCGGGCGCCCTTGTTGAGGTTGACAGAGTGATTTATCAGAACGCCTATCCGGCCACGGCGGTGGTGTATGGGCTTTACCCCTTTACAAACTCCCCCCCCCACAAAAGAAAAACAGCAACAAAACAAAAAAAAAACACAACCTTACTCCTCTAAGTGATGGCGACCTAAATTGCATAGCCCGGCGAGTTGTCTAGTATTTCGAGGGTGCCCTGAGGTGTTACCGTCTCACAGAAGCTAGCCGGCAAAAATACAGAGTGAGAGAAGGGTCCACAAGATAGGCGCCACCATGGACAATGTAGCAGCACTCGAACCCATCTTTAAAAGAGCAATCGTCCTGCGTGACATCTACAGCACTGTCAAATACCAGCAATGTCGGTGGCAGGCGGTAGAGTTCATCTGCCATTAGAGCCACGCCTAGTTCAAAGACATCCACTTCCCGGCTTCAAGAGAGGTCCATACGTATGGGGGCGACGTCTGGAAAGCCATTTGACAAGCAACCCAGGGTGAGACGATAGCCGTCTGTGTGCTTGGAGGACAAGCCAGGCAGCTCAGCGTCGACCAGTGTGTGCCTCCGCATGTACCGAACTCAAAATGTCCACAAACGACTGCAGAGCGTGTGTAGATTCTTGAGGATGAGTCCCTTGCCGAGAAAGCCTTTGGCGAGAACCATGCAGCCAGCATCAAGGCTAAGATACTGAGAAGGCTTGCGCGGAGCACGGCAATGGCGGGCTATGGGACTCGGTAGGTTACGACATCGATTTGAAGGGCTGCTACCCAGCAATCTTCCAGGGGCACGATGAGACCAAGCCTTATTTCCAAAGGATCGGGCATCCTGTGGCCATCAATGGCACTATTCCGGAAGACTATGGTACAGGCTTCGCCGAGGTCCAAGAGTGGGAGTTAGCGTCAAAACCCCACCCGCTCATCCCTGCGTGGTTTGGGAATCAGTTCATAGGGAACGGTTTGGCCCGGACGCCCCTGTTGGTCTACCTTGTGTGAAGTGGCCTGCTGAATTATTTCATGGTCCAGGAGGCTACCATCGGAGAAGCAAACGGAGGTCTGGCTCCCGAAACCAGGGCTGCAGCAAAATCGGGAAATATACCCAGGGCCGATAGAAAAATGCTGTCCAGGAGACTCGTGGCCGACCCCGGAGACTTTGACTTCCTGGTCCGCGAAATCAAGCCAAAGCGGCACGCTGGTCGGGGCCCCAGTTAGGTGCCCGATGGGCCACGTCCTCACCTACGTCGACAACACTCAGCCGCATTACGCCCAGCGAAGATCCAGCATGCTTGCGTACGCCCACATCAACCTCCTCAAGCCGGTTCACGCCTTGCGAGGTTGTCCAAGTGGAAACCGATTTCATCTACGTAAAGAAAGTAGCCCTGCACAAGCTGCAAGTGGTCGGTGCGTTTGTTGCTCCACGAAAAAGCAACATCAGAAAGGACTGGTGCCTCTTCGAAATAGAAACGCTGCCCGCCGTCGTCTCAGCTCAGTGGAGAGACAAGCAATTGTACGCTTCCTCAACGGCCGTCGAGCTCTTCCGAGCCAGTGACCCCTTGGTCTTCACTCCGACCCATCGTCCGGCCAAAGGGATGGGGACCCGGGGTGTAAAGGCCCACACCTATCACAGCTACTTCCGCTGGAGCAAACAAACGGAGTGGACCCCAAGTAGGACGGGGCAGAAGTTCATCCCGAGGGCGATCATCTGGGACAAGGTGTGTACCGTGCCTCGTCCTTACGTCGAGACATTTCTCGACTGCCTTGATAAAAAGGCGTCAAGATCGTCTGCAGAGGCGATCAGAGGCATCCGCCACCAATCGCGGGAGAGATGCTGCACGACTGACTGCGCCAGAAAGCGGACCACTATGAGGATGCCGAGGCCGACCACAGAGCGAAGGACTCTGCCCTCAGGGACCTGAAAAGAAACAATCGGTCTCCGGCCCGACACAGACCAGCGCTGAGATATGCGAAGGGTGCTCCCCAGCTGCCTTGGGTGGGATCGGTTTGTAAATGCATGTAAGCCTGGCGACCTCGTACTGACATAATTTGTACCTTTAGTCGACCATCTAAAAAAAAGTCGGAAGCCGAATATTCAGGTGGCGATTCTGGGCGCAGACCGAAATGAAGAGCTTGTTCCCAACGACATCGTGGAGGTCCCTGTCGAGGAAACATATGTTGTTATGCAAACAGATTACTTGCGTCTGGGGCATTACATCACAGTTCACTCTTCCAAAGACTGACAATGCCGAGCAAACTTCCAGAATATTGGTAAACAGTTCCTTGGGAAGACTCATGATAACCAAAGGTGGTGTATATTTGGCGGAAAATGAAGCACATACAGAATTAATTAATCTGCTTTTCTAAATAGAAATCCGCGAGCCCGGTCTCTCCGAGTGCAAATATGCTTAATCCGATCTCTCTAGCTTGCTGGTCGTCGAACGGATGGTAGAAGTCGGTCAGCTGGGACTCGGGCCCAATCGGATCAAGTTTTTTGTTTGCCTTTGGTATGACCACAGCATACTCCTACATGCCACCGCCTACATCCTGGAAAGTTTGGACGGCGTGGCCTTGCCGGCGTAGCTCGTCGTTGATCCATGGTTGCGAGCGCGGCCGTGACGCCGACGATGGTTATGCTAACGTCCCGTGGGGTTAATTCCAGTTAAGGGTAAGCCCCTCCAATTGCTGCCTTGCCTAGGCGGCATAGCCGATTGCGAGTCCCGCTACCACGGCTCCGTGTTAGATGAAATTGACTGCTTCCTTTCCCTCTGCAGTAACTTGGGTAGATATTAAAATACAGTGGGCCCATTTAATGGGGTCATGTCCATACGAATCGCTGGCACCCATGTTCAATTTGCAGACAGTGGGAGGTGGTGGCGCTACAGCGGAGCACTTAAACATCCAAAAAATTCCAACTAGGACTACTACGACTATAGCGACCATCAGGCATTGAGGCGCAGCTTTATCGGCTGCTCCGCCTCCGCCTACGCCGCCGTAATGTGCTGCAAATCACCTAGGAGTTTATTTTGGCCGCCCAGCAGCGACCTTTTGTGGTTCTTGCTCCTAGTCACCTTCTCTAGCGGCGCCCAATCAATCCCCTCCATCGGCTGTGGTAGGCTCCGCTATCTTTCTCTGTAGTTGCATGCTTGGAGGCTTTGCAATGTTTAAAAGTGGCTAGCACTGCCGTGATAAAAACTAAGCACGAGCCAAAGGGGTGGTATTCCTCGCAGGTAATGTTAATTAGGGAATGCGAAAAAAACGGATCTGCCTCGAGATCTGTGATCAGTAAAGCCAGTCGATCAGTCGGGATCGGGAGCAGCTGACCAACCAAGATGGTGTAATTCTAGAGCGCTTTGGAGCCAGAGTCTTGGTCATACTAATTGTGGTAAAAAAAGAAGAGCCGCTACTTCTCCTCCAACGCAAGCGGTTCATGTTTGCACGGCATAAGTACTTGGCTGAGAGGTATTTAACAGCAGCTTCGCATATTTCGTTGTTTCGAGATGTTCATGCACGGCAGGCCTGTCAGCTGCGGGGATGATGCCATTTTCACGCAAGCACTCGTCCAAATTATCCCAAGCCTTGCAGTGGAAGATAGCAACCCAACTCGTTTGCTCTCGGAGGTCTTTGTGGACGGCGTTGTACCTCTGCGCCAGGACCCAGGCCGATTGCTTGGCATTGCGACCGCTGAATGCCAGCACGGAAGTCATATCTATTTTTATTGGTGAGCTGTTGGCTGACACACAACGTCGGCTGACCCTGAAGTGCTCTGTAGATATCGAGCAACAAGTCATGAAGCCGTTCACCTGGATCTAGAACGTAAACCTCCTCGTCTGCCCACAAGCACGGGCGCTCCCGCTATCCTGTTATATCAGGGTTTGGGACAAAGTTTGCGACATGATCGAAACGGTCGTGGAATGGGCCATCGATGAGATTAAGCACGAATTGCGTTTTCCAGTCATGCCGCAAATTATAGCCGAGTAGTTTTCTTCAGTAAATAGCCAAGACGAATCGTCCTATCTCGATATTGAGCTGAGCATCCATAAGGACAAAGAGGTATATGTTCACTGAGCTGAGCCCGAGCTTCCACTTCCTTAGCGACCTGAATTGTGATCCACTCGCTGGCGTTTTCGACCCGGCGGTCGTTGCCATGCAAACCGTCGTCATCGGTGGACCTAAATTCCCGCCAGAAGTACTTACCTAGGTCGCAGGTAAGGAACCCGAGGTCCCTAATCATCATGGCCTCTTCGGGATGCCGTTTTATTCAACCCGCTATACGCTTTCCGACCTCGTCCCAAGCCTGGTTAGGGCGCATGCCTTGAGCGTAGAGCTGGTTCGGGATGCCCCTCGACAGTGACCTTCACCTTCGTGATTTTGGGATTATAGAAGCCTTCAGTTTGACGTTCAAAGGGCTGAGTCGGTTCCTCGAAGATCATTAACAGCCTGGGGACTTTTCCGCCACTATCCTGCGGTGCCGGAGGACACGGTCGTAGAGGATCGCTATCTTTCCCGCTGGATGTTGTCGGCCAACTCACTGTTGGTCATCATCTCCAACTCCAATTCAATACCCTCGATTGAGTATTTGGCATTCTCATCGCCGGTCGCCCTGACAAAGAGCCTGTATTTATTGAACGTAAGTTCGTACTCGAGCCTATCGCCGAAAGCAGAATAAAATAAAGTCATATGGCTCTCCAAGATTTCGAAATCGAGTGGGATTGAGAAACGTTTGCTGTAAGCCTTGGCAATAGCGGCATCCTTCGCTTGAACAGTCTTGTCCCGGGCGAGTTGCGCTTCGGTTATTCCTGTTGTCAACATCCTGATATTTGGCATTAGCCCGCTCCTTTTCCACTTTTTATGGGTCGATAAAACATCCGAACAAATCACTGTCGTTGATAATCAAGACTTCAATAATCACTTGATTTTGAAAGCTAAACGAGTTGTTCCTGGAACAATGACATCGTTGGTACCAAGATTCGAAAACCACACTGTTGAATCTTATCGATTGCGGAGGGGTTGTCCGTGATTACAACCGACTTGCGGAAGGCCATGAGGCCTAGTGGTTCTCTCAAGCACCGGTGCGGATTGAGCTTTCGGCCAAAAGCGCTTTGAAACATATTGTATTGAACCAAGCTACGAGTGTCTTTAATACAATGTCTGAAAAGGGCATCCCGCTGGAAAACTTCGGTAACAGGACGCCGTTTGATTAGGCCACGGACGATATTGCAACCACCTCACTTTACACTGAATTACTTACAGTAACCTTTGATGAGATTTGCCACAAATTGAGTGTGGGTCAACCTCCTGCAGGTCGGGACTACCAACAATTTACGATCGACGACAGGGGTCAGCTCCGTATGAAGGCCTTCACAGACGTTGATCTGGTCAACATACAAACTAGAAGACTCATAAAGCTATCCATTATAACATCAAGGGTAAGGGTGCTTGCGGCCAGGCCATTGTCCTGGATGAACTCCGTTTCTTGGACTAGGGGTTTCGCAAAATGACTCCTGCAATACCAATCTAAATGTCGCCCAAATACAGAGGACTGATGGAAAACTGGTCGAAGTGTTGCGCGCTAGTGCTGGCAGAAGCATCGGCGAAGTAGATTTCGACAGATCAGCTTTCGTCATCTTTAAGATGGAGGAGACCGCGTTGAAAACAATCGAAGCCCCACCACTGAGTGTATGGGGCTTGGACGGTTCCGAGCTTATGATGAGATTCCGGGAACACAAAGACCCGATAAGGCCATGTTAACCCACCGCGAGAGCTGGTACAAAACCAAGTCAGACTCTCCGACATAACAGGGAGAATGGTACACAAAGAGCGACGGATGACTCCGAATACCTGACAAAGCTTTTCATACGCTCTCCTGTCGAAAGTTTTGTTCACGGGATCCCAGGACAAATCCTGGGGGGGGGGGGGGCACATTCCAGTTCCGTCAGAATGCGACGGAAGTGTTGTAGACATGGAAGAGGTAGTCAGACTGAATGAGGATGGTGGCACACCTCTCTGGTTCATTCAGGTGGTCGTTGAATGGAAACCTGCAGCTCGCCATTGCGCATCACACGGCGAAGTTCAGCTAATTCTGAAAGAACTTGATCAGGTTATTAAACCGTGGCCTCTGTTATGATCTTGAGCAGTCGGTAGTGTTGCCAAATTTCGGGCAGCCTAGCAAAGAGGAACTGGTTTGGGCCTGCCGTGATCTTTATGATGGACACGTTTTTGGCGTTTAGGTTCCGTGGATAACCCGGCTATTGAAGGTAAAGGCCTCTATGAAGATTTTTTTATCGTGCGCAATGTTTCAGCCGATCTACATTCCCGACCTATTCTCAACAGACCATCGACAACAGGAACGGAGTTTGAAGATCGGTCTGCGGTTGATCATGTACACGGTTAGCTGGTTCAGCATTATAAACATCGAGTATATATACTAATCCAATGAGGTAACCTTGGTGCACCCGGAACTTTGGGCTTTTCAGCAGCCTCAAGAATACCTCAAAGTCAGCGCCTCACTCCACGGCCTAACCCTAAGGCTTGATGACCCTACCGGATTACTCGATCTAAATTTTTATTCATCGCTAGGGTCCGTTCGCATCTCGGAAGGGCTGCTGGAATTTCTAGGCTGAGAGCAGACTAATCGTCCCTTTTAACCAGGGCGAAGTGTCCAAGGGGACCGTTCTGAAAATGTCAACAAGCAAAGGATGTTGCTTATCTACCTAAAAGAGGCGAACCCCGCTGAGAACGCATTGAACGTATCCCCAGGTGTCTGCTCGCTGTTGTTGCTGTCGGAGATAAAATTCCTAATTCCGGGCGCAAGCTCATGAGACAGGGGACAATCTTTGAGCACACAATCTCAGTTATAGGTGAGCGTGGTAACAGAATAGACAACCACGGTTTGCCAATGAGTGTCGCCCTTAAGTTGAAATGAGAAGCTTTAATGGGTGTGGTAGTGGGTTGGGTCGAAACCAAGTGCAGACTACGCTTCTCGGCCGTACGTAGATACAGTTGCTTCCCTGCAGAGTGCGCCTGATCTGTCGTCGCACTACATTGAAAAGAAGCAGGATGGTCATGTATTCCTAATGGAAATGGGGTGGGGGTAGGGGGGTGGGGTCGGATCATGAACCTCGGCGACGTCGAAGTACTTACGGATGCGGTTCCGGCGAGAATGGTCGCGGCAAGGTGTAAGCACATAAAGGGAAAATTCCTCCGGAAAAACTGTGACACGACTATGGAAGGTCACTTTAATCTTAAACATCACCGGACAGCGATTCTGGATGTTCCAGTTCGTTCAAACGATGCTGCATACAAAAGGAAACGTTGACGGGCAAATTCCCAGGCCCATAATTACCATATAGCGGCTAATGTCAATGGTCAAACTCGGATGGTATTAGCTAGAGTAAAGCGGGCTACGTCATGATGAAAAAAAAACGAAATATACTAGCAATGTCTTTGTCTACTGCCCAAAGTAAGTAGGAACTACAAATATGAGGGAGTAAACATCGAACCGAGACATGAAAGACGGAGACGTTCCAACGGCTCCTCCTTAGCATCCCTCTCTGCCCACTGGAGTTGACTGACACGCTTAGAGTTAACGCGAGAAGCCGTAAAAAGAGCCAGCCTCAGCAAGAAATACAATAGTTTGTTGAACGCCATAGATGGTACCGATGCTGCGTTGGCGTCCGTTGGCGCTGGTCTTGGAATCGGAGGTGCATTTATAATCTCGATGGTCGTAGCCATTCCGATCTCTGCAGGGCTCGAGATTAGTTCACTTGGTTGCACGGGTCACTGTGCTATTGGCAAGGTGGCTGGCAGGCGGCTAACCAATAAACTCGTTAAGTATTGACGCATCGAGGCGATGGCCCGAGCAAAGTCGAATACCATCTCCTACATCATGAGCAAAGCACTGGCAGATGGGACCATTTCTGACGTCGAGTATAGGCTTGTTCTATTTGAGCTCCAGAAGTTCGAAGATCTGTAACGGGAGGCCCACACCGAAAAGGTACCGCAGGAGAACATGGAGGATCCTCGAAAAAACAGATCCTAGACGAAGGTCATAAAAAATCGCTGGTGGAGCTTACCAAAAATTAAAAACTCCCTCTCTCTGAGGTGCATGTGTAGTACACACAGTCTATATGTAGATCATCTCCATTATACCAGGAGTAGAGAAAGTGCGTCGACTTTTTGCCCGCCGTTGATGTCTAGAACGCTTGAAACGATTGAGAGCTTAAATAGCAGCCGACATGTTTCACTACTACTCTGTGCTAACTCGAGCCTAGAATGAGCGTTGTTTGCATCGTAGACTTTCTACATCAAGTACCTTGTAAGTAGTTTACCAAGATTGTGTTTACACGAGCGTACATTTATTTATACATACCTGCATTTGGTTACTGCTAACATGCTTGCTTTTAGAAAAATGGATTAACTGTGTGGAATGATAATGGAAAATGTGAAGGATATTTGTGTGGAATTACATAATCTAACCTTGACTGGTATTATTTAGTTATTCGCCGTGGTTAGTTAACGAAACATGTTAACCAGGATGTTATTTAGTGATGGTTTGAGGAGGATATAATGGACATTATAGAAGGAGGTAAGTTCATAACGAGCTCGGGGACGTTCGAGTCAGCCTCGCTGACGTCTTGAACGGCCAGGCAGACGTACAAAATCAAACTGGCCAGGGGTTTGAACCCACGACCTAAAGAAAATAAATTAAAATTGACCACGGACATTAACTTGCTGGTCTTGAAAAAAATAATAAAACTGCCCCACGGAAGCCAGCTCATGTACTCTCACATACTCTCTCACAATTTAGCCTTCGGCTTGTCAGCTGATTCTGGTCACCTTAGCTTAGCAGTGTCTAAGGTGGTTAGGTTCTTAGCTCTACATAGGTGTGTGTGTGTCATGTTCAGCCCTATGGGGGTGTATGTCAATGTATTTTTTTATAAATGTGACTGTTCCTAAGGTAACGTGAGAATGTAATGTGTCTTGTCATAGTGAGCTCCGGTAACCGTCCGTGTCCCTCTCAGGACAACTGCATACTACCTTTTAGTAAAGTTAAACTTACGCTTGTGTCATTGTGCAATGCATAATCACGCGAGATCACGCGATACCTTTTGCGAAGCAAAATTGTACCCCCATCTTAAATGGCAATCTCTTATCTAACACATCATACGTTGGGTATGTATTATAGGCTTGGACCCCTCTCCTGCATATCGGCAACACAGTGACCCCTACAATGATTGATCTATTCCAGAACATTACCCCTGTCGCCACACTTGTTCTTGTGACCTATATGATGCATCCGCTTGAGCGTTGTAACGAAGAAACTGCAGAACATATTCTCTTCGAAAGAATAAGAGAGCCGAGGACTAATTCCCACGAGGCTGTGGGGGAGATCTTTGGTTCTTTATACGGCACAGCCTCTCTAGGCCGGCCATGGTGAAGGGCCGTCCCCGGGAGGGGTGGGGGTGCTTCTTTTTTTTTTCGGGTTGCGGGAGCGGGTGCTGCGGGTCCTATCGCATTGCAAGGTGGAAAAGAACGCCCCTATCCGGGTGGTATGCTTGTCCCGCTCATCCCTAAAAAGTGGGGCTAGCGGTAAGTTTTGCCCCAAAAAGTGGGGTAGAACCCCCCCCCCCCCCCCCCCCGCCAGGGGATTAGAACGGGTAATACAGCCCCCAGGCCCGAATATACTGACCACACACCCCTGCTGCTCATGGACACCTGGCATGATACCACACCCAGTCACATTATCCTAAAACCGTGCAAAGCCGTCGTGGAACTACCATTATATTTGCTTGAGCGTTACCGTTTTTGCGACGTTGGTGTGTCGCGGCTCGGGATCGAACATGGGCCTCCCGTACCTAGAGCCGACGCTCTACCGATTGCGCTCTACAAGGTCCGGTGTGTTTTTGTGTTTCGTCAATTCACTGACAATTCCTGAATATTATACATAGGCGTTTGCAGAACTACAATTCTTAAAAAAGCTGAGAAATTCTGTATTATTTAAATTAGATAAAGAAACACAGTGTTTTTATCACTCACCATCTTCCTAAAAGGTACCATTTATGACGTGATCAAAGTGAGAATGTACAGAATGCTACGCCGAAGACATGGTACAGCTACATCGCAAATTGCAAAATAGTATGGAAAACTACATGTACAGGGTGCATTAATCATTATACCTAACAGACAAAGAAGAAAAAACTATTCACATGTGTCTTATCAAAAGTCTACATATAGTATAAATATCAATAATATATTGACATTTCCTTTTCAATTGAAAAAAATACTCCTTTTATTAAAACCACATTTTATGAAATCGATTTAATAGAGAAATGATTGCAGTGAAACCTCCGGAACCTGTTTTTCTAAATATTATACTTTTATGTGAATTAGGATAACAACTACTGCTGCGCTGGTATTGGTTGCCGTACCCCGAGTAATACAGTTGATATTGTCGGAGAGTATTTTCCCGATTTTCTAGAAACTTTACAGTGTTTGGAGTCGTCTTCGCTACAAATCCAAACTTGAAATTTGTTTTTTCTAAAACCTTTTGGATGGTAGATACTGACAGAGCAGTTGTATTATTCGTTTTCATCTTGTGCCCTTCTTGGCGTAGTCTTAACTATCGGAAATATATCTACAACTCCATTGGAACTTACTCCTGTTAGGCTTTTACGTCCTTCCATCATGACCGTGATAGTAGGAAACTGAGGATCGCAGTACAATATCTTAATGAGACAGCGATGCGACACTTTACATCTTTAGAAATAAAAACAATACGCAGTGGAACATCAACGTGAACGCACCATTGGGAAGCATAAAGGAAATCATTATGCTGTTCGAATTACCGACCTCTGACCTGTTGAATATTTAACCCTTTTCGTTGTATTAGCAATGTACAGAATGGCAGGCTACCATACATTTCTCTAAATAATAGTCTCCACTCTGCTGTCATATGTTGGACAACTCGCTCTGGGAAAGCAATCTATACTTTGCTTGATGTTATACGTCACGTCTGTGTTCGAGCACAATATCAGTCAAGCATAATCCCTATCTAAACCGTGCGACCTACGGTGCTTATGCACACCTGACCTGACGCGTACGACGGGTTTGCCATCCGGCAACGGAGCATTTCTTCATATGAGGCGCGCACACGCTTCACGACGACGAGTAGGCGCAGGCTCTCCATCGTCTTTCCGAGCAGGCCTGTGTTCGTCTGCGTTTACATCTCATTGTCGCTAGTAGCATTTGTTGGTGTTCATGCGAAAATATTGCTCCAAACAGGGCTTCTGCCGGAATTGACGTCTATGTGGATCTTAGTAAGCTTCATCGTGAGCGAATTTTACAGCTGTACGTTTTTCTAGTTTAGCATTTATAAGTTCTTATCGGGGTGGTTCGGCACCAAGTTAGAACCTCGGTAAGCGACACACCGACATGTAAGATCAGGTTGATACCTAGACATTTATCACCTAGTCACCTAGACCAATTGCTCTTGCGCCAACGTATACCCATTGTGCGTGTTCCACAGCTCTTTAGGATTATCGTTGTCAACGTTTAGTGTCATCAGGATTGCTTCGATTACGTAGGCATCATTGATAAGCACCGCTGTTACCCACCCACTACAAATACTAAGCGATAGCGGTTTGCTCATTACCAGGTAGAATATGCTATCCTTGTTGGGATCATAACCTTTTACTCGTGGGATGTTTGCCTGTGTGGTTTTATTTGTATGTTTTAAAAAATGGGTTCTAGCATTTGTTAAATAACTTCATCACAGGCATCATAGACTTGAAAGACGTACTTTTTTCTGGAGAGTACATGCTCTATATACTCCTAGACACCGGTCTGCTGTGCCCTGCTCAGCTGTTTTTGAGAGCGTATTGTTTCTTAGCGCCGTTGAGGGCCTGTTTTCTTCTGCGAGCTTTTCCCGGATATAAGGCCAGAACACTTCTAGAACTTGTACCAGGTCTGCTTAGTCAGGCGCACAGGAATGTGAAAATCTATCATAGCTGTATCAAGGAATTGAATATCCATTAGATAATCGGTTCCAATCGCTTGCTTTGCTGGAGGATAAGCATCGAACTCATACTGGATGGTCTCCATTCATATATAATTTTCGTATTCTTTGTGTCATTGTTCACTAGGTACACATATTGCGTAAATCTCTAAATAAAAGTGCAATGGTAGAAATTCGAGCGACCCCGCTATTTCTCCTGATGGATGACGTTCGTTGTTTGCAGAGGATCTACACAGAGAGAACTTATTATAGGCGACGAGTTTCCGCCTAAAACACGGATGCGTGCCAGATCCTGAGTCAATCCAGGTGAATTTTGCAGGACTGATTCATGCACATTTTACTGCCGAGCTCTGTTAAGCTCTGGTTCAGCCAGTGGCACTTATACCCTTTCTCAATTTGTGTACAAATATGTAAGTGTACACATCAGTTGAACAACATACTTCTGTCAATGTGTCTAATTCTGAATTTAACACTTTTTGTGCCTGGCTTATCCTGTAGGTGGGGCGTCCAGTGCGATTGACCCTCTCCTCGGCGGGTATTACGGTCGGACTGTCTGCTGCTGTTACCTTTGGCTAATCAGTGGTATATGTCTCAATATAAGCAATCCTTATATTTCTAAAGATTGTATCTATATATGTCGAAACATCGATACAAGGCGGAGAACATTTTGCACGAAATGCAAACCACACTTTCAGACAGAGAAACATTTTAATTGAAAGGAAAATACAGATGAAACAGTAATAATTACTACTTTTATTAATGAAATCTAATTTCATTATTTGGTTACTATTGCTCTACTGTAAGACTCATTTTAAAAAATCGGAATGAAATCATTCTTAACATGAACACGAACATAAATGTGTTGTGTACAGTAGAAAGTGTCTAAAGTTATATCATAATTATATTGCAAGGTATAGCACACTATGTGGAGAAAAAACTATTTGGATTATTTGTGTTTCAAAAGTTGAAAAAGGAACAAAAGTTTTGTTTCAACTTAATTTGAGCATATGTTAAAAGGTGTTTACAGAACTTACAAATTAAAAACCAACAACATTTTTGTATGCTCCGTGTAAATAAATCATATATCCTATAATGATAAGTTTCCGGATATATTGTTCGAAAATATAGACATGTCTCATGAACTATTTGAGCTGAGCAACATGTTATAAGAGATACCATGCATCTAAAAATAGTACTAATTGGAAGGTCAGAAATAGTGTAACTATACAGTAGTAGAACATATGGCGATCTATTGAATTTATGACGCTATTTCGAATTATGCAACTATGTGCAATGTGAAAACTTGTAATGCTAAAAAGTGCATGCTATACTGTGTCTTTATAGTATCTTAAACAAGCAAAGTCTTGGCCTGGGACTTACATATTGCTTAGTGAAATTATACATGTACACAAATTTAATATGTCGGTATTCATGAACATGGGCTCATTTTAGATGGGCTAATGCTATTATATTATCCCTACATGCACCATATGTTATAATCAATAGTAAGATGCCCAATTGATTGTTCTCTTTAAAGGTGTAGCTTTGCATATTTAAAACATTTTTTTGATCATTGATTGTGTTAGGTTTCATTAAGTTAAGGTGAAACAGTACTACAAATTAAGTACATTCCTTATTTGCTACGAATTGTGAAGATCCACTTTATAATAAACAGAAAAATATTCTATGCCAGTCAATTGCAACACAAAACAAAACAATTCCGACGATGGAAAGAGGGATCGATGAGAAACAGCAAGACTTTTTTTCTGGCGGGGGAACATACATTTTCTGTATATTGATATAACAAAATCGCAATAAACTAGAACAAAACATAGTTACACATGCAAGCATCGGCAAAACATGCAGTGTTCTCAATAACTAGCAATATGTTATGTCGTCGATGCTGTGTTCAGCATAATAATTTACAGTTGCTAAATATTCTTCATTGTTGTCATCTTTATCTCGTATTGTGTTATTGACATACGATAATTAACAACATATGGTTTATAATCGTTTATAAAAAAATTCTTGAAAATTAGTTGCTTTATAAATGTGTTCATTTTGTGATACAGTAACACCCCAGACCACCCCTGTTAAGACCACCTTCTGTTTGACTAAAAGTGTTCGTAATAGTCAGTTGGCCTGAACAGTGAGTGTGGATGAACGCGTGGAACTGACATTCAAGTGTCCGCCTCGTCTCAGCATTTGTAAAAGCAGCTAACACACACTTCTTTTCAATACATGTTTATCAGAATTATGCTTTGTCATTTATATAGAATCATTAAAACTAGAATAATGTTTTGTTAAGAATGCAAAGATAAGAATGAGCCTGATGATGTGCATTTGCTTCTATAGGAGTTGGTCCTGCGCTTAGTGAAACTAAAACGACTTTCTTGTAAACATTTCGTTTGGCAATTCTTGTAATGCTGAGTAATAGCAGCAGGCCGTATAATGTTTCTTGATAATATTACCAGCACGCGTCATTGCTTATTTCACCTTGCTGTCTTTTCTTGGTCTTGGATATACAATATGATTACTGCAAGTATAAATGAACCCTTTTATTATCAACATTAATGAACATCCATGGATTCATGTAAGATTGATTAAATGATTTTACATGTACTGTTTGTTACATTTGACATTAAGATTTATATTTAATTTATTTCTTTTTAAAAAGTGTTTTTTGCATGTTTAAATTCATCCTTTGATTTATGAGAGTGCGGGACCTTATTAAAATCCGGTGACACAGTACCTTCCCTGTTGTTGTTTTTTGTTAATAAATAATAAGTGTGTTCATTTATGTGCTTTATCTTTTCTTGACTTGAAGATAATCATGGTGAAAGCCAAACATACTTAAATCAACATAACGTTGTTTAATTAACTTACAAAACAGGATTATTCGCATTCGTTTACTAAAAGTAACATATATAGGTAAATTTCCATATCTATATGAACCAGTGATTGAACAAGTGGACGTGTAAATATCATGTTTATATTACAAAAATGCACATAGTTTCTGTCTGTGTTACCTTTGTTTTAAAAATCAACTATATCAAACAAACATACTTATTTAAAAGAAAAAAATGTTTTCCTACAACTGACATAGTTTATCGACTTGAAGCCTACCAAAAAGTTTTTTCCTAGATACCCTCATTGTACCCAAACTCTTATCGTGTACATCATATTTTAGTTCGTGAGGTCCTATAAACTCGATTTACTGTCATACAATAGACGCGAGTGAATAAACTGCTTTGTTGTAGGTACAAAACGTATAACTTAACAAATCAAAGGCGCCCTGAATGTAAAATATGCTATTTTGAATTTATTGCACTCTTATATATTTTAATAGTAATACCACACTTGTTTTAAATCAAATACAAGGGAAATTAATTGTTGGCATATACAGGATTTTATCTAGCACATTTACTTAGCTTAAAGCAAGCGAAATTGACAAGTTTAATATAATAAATATTTGCATCTCTTTTTCATTGGTTTATTCAAACACATGTACTGAGATTAGTGATGAGTTGTCTAAGTAAAACTTGTGGAACGGGAAATGTGTACGACAAAACACACTAACACCAGAGTAATATCTTGAGGAATTAAACAGCAGTAAGCAAGATGGAAACAGACAAAAATGATCTTTAAGAAAAATTGGCGACTTCAATGTACCACCATGTATTCGCGCATCGTGAGCCTAATGCATTTCGATGAAAGAGCTGACGCATCAACTACAAACGGTGATGACTGAATGTATGGACACATATTCTTGGTTTGAAATAAAAGCAAAGGTAATGTAAGATGGTCAGTCATATAAGCTATAGAGCAGATTCAGAAAGAAAGGAGTGTCAGAAAGTCGTTGTTTGAAGCGTACGAGTTGCAAGACTAGTCACATGGTTAACCAAGACCAATCATTTCCATACGCCCCGTAGACAGGCAACGGTTTCGGATGTCAAACTATCTACTAATAAACTTGAAATATCGAAACACATATGTTATCATACTCATTTGCCCAATATGTTTATCAATATGTTATGGTAAGCAACCATTTGCAGATGATGAGATACCTGAGCCCAAAACACAATTGCAAACGTCCTTTACATACAACATACATAAGCTGTCATGTTATATATAATATATTTGGATAAACTTGGAAAACAGTTAGATTTTACCTATTAACAGATTTAAGAGGGGAACCACTTTGAACATCATCAACGTTTAAAACTACAAAGTGTTTATGCCAATCGTTCATTACAAAGTAGTATATACTCTTACCTCAATAGTGGAGCTCGTGTTAAAATGCTGAAACAGAAAAGAAGGAGGTATGGTTGAATAAGATTAAACTGTTCACATATTATATAGATATTTCGTTTTCGTTTGAATTGTACGTATTTAATGAAACCCCATTCTATAAAATCGGTTTATATATGGTTATCGATTTTTTCCCGGATGCACGCGCACCTGTTTGGGGTAAGGCGAATTAACGCATCTGTAGCGTGAATAAGAATATATGACAAAGTCCTATGAGCATTGGACCATATACCAACATTTGAAAAGGCACTTTCCAGAGGTATTCACGCGCAAGCCAAACGTAAAAGTAAGAACAAATCTGTGATGAGTCATTTAACAGAACAAGCAAACCCGAAAGGTTAGGTGGCAATATGTTAATTGTTATGTTGTTGTTGTTGTTTTCATTCGATTGTTATTATAAGATGCTGAACAAATAATACACTACTAAGCTATATTATGTTTATTTTCTTGTCCCAAATAAACGAAAAAACTGATTAACGAAACAAAATACAATCTTATTTATGTTTTGTCTGTTTGTGTGTGTATTTTATGTATGTGGATGCCACTTGCTGGTTACATGATTTTCCGTAGGCAGTTCTCTCTTTATAAGCAATGTCAAAATAGTCTTTGCAGATAAAATTACCAAATAGAAATCCTTATTAACTGTATCGAAAAATGTGTTCGACGAAAGACTTTACACAGAATAACATCTTGAGCAATGAGATATCAGTAAGCATGAAGAAAACAGACAACAATATTCGGCCGGAAAAATGACGACTTCAATGTACCAACAAGGATTTGCCTGAATGGGAATATATTTAAGCTATCCGATTCGCCTTTGAACAAAACATTAACGTATCATCAAGCATTTCTGGAGAAGACACTGTGGTCTACTCAGATTTGCTTGAATTCGTCTCTACATCAGGAAAACTAACTTTTAGCTAGAAATAACATCATTTACAGAAAAAGTAAAGGAAAAACTATCAGCGCTTTACCTGACCTTACATGACGCAGTTGACGAATACATATAAGTCAATGGCTACACAAGTACTTTGACAGAACACATTTTTAAAATGCACAGCAAAAAAGTATTATAGCACCTATCCACCCTAATTTGAATAGGTAAAATAAAAGAATCTAATTGGCGACAGTTTTGGAATAAGTTGCACGCACAGCACACAATTGAACACGTATTGCAAGTAATATCACAGAACATTTAATTGTCTGTATAGTTTTTAATGTGAAACAACTTTCTTGTAATGCGTTATAATTAAGTGACCGGCAGTATACACATATGATTTAATCGAAAGTGAAACAGAACGATGACAATAAAACAACAACACGGTATGTATATTCGTAGAATCTTAAAAGGTAATCCAGACTTATCATTTCCTGTATATTTTGTAGACAGAAAAGATTCAAAATGTTCACCCAATTAACAAGTGATTAAACATGTTGATTCACGAGCTATTTTCTGGTATATTGCTTCAGTGAAACACATGTTTTCAACATTTGTCATTTGCCAATGACCTTGATTTGTTGCTTGAATTGTTTCAAATGTGTCTTTCTACGTTTAATGAACATATTTGCCATTATGTTCACCTTAAAGCACAGTCAGTAAAAAGTCTGAAAACAGCTTAAAATGTCATTCAGTTATATCACTCAATCTTACATTAAAATAATCAAAGGTATCACGAATGTGGGTTATTCATCACAAGATTGTTTAACCAAAGGTATCAACAACAGAAGGGTACGATCACAGCCAATGGGCGGCCCTTAACCCAGTAAGGGCTTAACTGACAGAAGGACAGAAAGCCGTGTTCAACAATCCACAGTTTGGGCTGGGTGTCCATGAAGCCATAAATACAGTGTATACTGATAAGATGATGTATGATTTGGACGGCGAATGAGCCGCCCATAAAGATGAATGCTGCAAACCGACACCAATTAATAAGCTAAGATTGCGTCGGCGGTGTCTGTAAAGGACTGGTAGCCAGAAGTGTCAACACACAAGCCTTCGTGACGAGATTGAACTCGTTCACTAGCGCCGTCAAATATCATTAAATCTCATTTGGCTGGGTACTTGCTGACCCAGACGAGTCGTTTACGATCGTCCTTTACATGATTGGCATACGGGTAGGGGCTTAGCTTCGACATGGCGATCGCAGCTTAGCGGGACTATGCACTTACTCTTCCGGAGAGTTCCTCTAGGAGCTACAGCCGGCTTTTTTCTAGCCTATTTATTTTTCTGTTCGTCTAGGGTTTCTGTATGCGTCTTATACGCCGATTGGCGATTTTCTTTCTTTATGACTTTGGAATTCTGTCTGTCGTCGAAAACAATATGTTACTTGACAGCGGAGACAAAGAATGTGTTAAGTTGTGCCAGTGCAAGGGATTCAATTGCTGGTGTTTGCTGTACTTAGAAGTAAGTTAGCGTCAATGCCTAGAGCGGCACGGATGCTAGTCAATGGCGGATCTATGCCGTCTATGTTTTTACGCCATGCTTTTACTTCTTGTAGAGACTAACCCATTTCTCAACCTCGCAACCTATAGTAGTTTGAATGGCGACACTCTTTCGGAACCTTGAGTTATGCAGGTTATGTTCGATGATCTGCAGACATTTGGGTTTAGGATGCTTTTTTACGTTAGCTAGTGTGTATAAACGTCTAACCCTATTTCAGTTAGGATGCCAACAATTGCTGTCCTGGTATTACGTGCCGCATCCTGAGTTATAAAGTTCTTATTATCGCCTGTCAAGAGTTGTTGCGTCTTAAGAAACGTATAGTCTGTGTTAGTAATTTTGATAGTATCTTTTATTATTTCGTAGTTGTTTTTTAAGTCGCCCTCGAGATAAATCTAACACTTACATTGTCCTTTGACAATCCTCTAGTGTCGGTGGCAAACACTGCCATGGCGATACTTTTCTATTTAGTGACCATTTTGGTGTGGTCGGAACCATCGGTTTCTGATTCAAGGCACCATTAGAAACGCAATCCTGCTAGAGTTTTCCGCTATGCACTAAGGCTTGGACTATAAGAGGAGGGGCCTAGAGATACTTCAAACTTGTATTGACGAAATTCTTGTTTGCAGCATCGGCCGATATATTTGAGTGCTTAAACTTTTAATCCGGTGTGCATCGAAATTCCTTAACCTTTCATGACACTCTGTTAGCCTTTTCGAACAACGTTTTCTTGTATTACATCGATGGTATGTTAAGAACTAGTCCAGGGGTAAGCGTCTGTGAAAACTGGCGGAGATCTGACATTTTATACACGATTGCCACCATCTGGTGATTTTCTGACGTACAAAGATAGTCTTGTGCCGCTATGTGACTTGCCAAGTAGACTTGCGAGAAGTCAAAGCTGTATATGTTTACTAACTTATTGTTTTAGTCCTTTGGCTTTGATGCTGGAGGGGTGGGTTCAGTTGGCTCATCCGGTTATAGCTATATACATATTGCTGATTGTTATTCAGATGGTGGTCAATATAAAAACGGTGACAATAGACTTCATAGTAAACACAGAACCAAGAGTCACCGTCAAGGAACGTGCAGTCTTCAAATGGACATACTGAGGAGCTTAATCCTGGTTGTTAAGCGCTAGATCCTCGCATTTCATGATGTTTCCCAACAAACAACAGTGTAAATAAAACTATTCCATCACGCCTTTTAATCCACGATCTGATTATCGGGAGGTTGGTCGTGAAACATTTAATATTATGGTCTCTCGATTGTTTTCATCCCAAAGACTTCAGGCTGTGTTAGCCTAAATTGTGTTGCGGATTTTCTACCATATCAGGTACAGCCTGTTTTACTTCTCTTTTCTGCAATCTTTGAAGACAAACTAAAACAGAGTGCTACGCCACCGCAAACTTTCATGCAAAGCGATTCCCTCTGTAACATCAGCCTGAACGCACCTATGCGGAGCTTGAAGGGAATCTTTAACCTGTTCAAATAACTGACAGACGCCAGAACGAAGAAAATAACTACGATCGAGATATATGTTAAGGTCATTCCAACTAGCTGTACACTCAAGAAATGTGCTCGTATCCGTAGTGAAAGAAAGCAAAACCTTTCTTCGCTGGACATCGCTATTGACACCTCGAACTAGCCGCTGCGGCTTGCAACACCTTTGCCTGCGGATGTTCCTCTCTGGCTTGACCTGCTTAAAACTGACGGCGACAGTTTACCTGATATGGTAGTGAGGGCATAAAGATGTAGCTGGCAACGGACTTTTTATCTTAATATATCTGATATAGTCATTAAAATACCTGCCTAAGAGCCCCCTCCACACACACACACACACTTGCTATTAATTACGGGCAACGGCTTGTGGTAAAACAGACCATGTGTTTCTGTGAGACTGAATACGTTGGCATGTTACAGCAAATCATAATCTCTATATAGCAACTTGGTGTGGATATGTATCGACAATGTTGACTTTATTCCTATCCCCAGTGGTCGGTTGTACGAGTATTTCGCGGCAGACATGTCAGCTGCTCGATAATGGTCCAGGTAGAACAACAACAATAACAACAAACACAATTTCTGGATTGCAATAAGTACATTAACGAACGAACAGACACGCTGGGAAGTCCATGTTGCACTGCAAATAAGGATTAGTTCGAGGAGTGTCTCTGTAATAATTGCATCATCCCAGCAGGCGAGAAGCCCATGGTCCGGAAAAAAAGCTCACCTAGCATGGAAAACTACTTTTGAAAAGTGTTCCGCCATATATTCTTATTATAAGTTGCAATAACCATAACCATGAGTTAGTTCTACTGTTGACTTGCTATGAAAGAGTGCCCGAGCAATTTGCAATTTAGAATACAATGAGACTAAATAAGAAATGGCATTCTGAAAGCGATAAACTATTCATTGAGTTCATCAATGCAAGCAAATCAGGCTCAATAGTATATGAGAAAAGCTGACCAGATGGAGTAGAGATGCGAAAAACAAGATGAAAAGCTCTATAACACGTATGAGGCATGGTGATAATTTTGCATATTAACAAGTGGGCAGGCACTGTGCTGCCAATTCCTGTCGATCGGCTAATGGTTGATACTGAACCAGATCCTTTCGTCGGGCACGCGCTAAGCACCACCGCTAGTGAGTGCATCTTCGCTACGACATGTAGTTTGCCTCATATTGATACGAAAACAATCACTCACACTGGACTAATAAATGCTCTATCAGCAACGCACTGTGTACGTTGTGCAGCTCTTTTGGATAAAGGCCACTTGTTTATTTATATCATATTTATAACTCACCAGGTTTGTTCCGATGGTGGTGGCGTCATTGTTGGCCCTGAAGTCGCCACTTTGGCAGCGTGCCTGAATATGTTGATCTCTTAGCTGTATAAGGCTTTTGAGGGCGGCAACCGGGATTCAGAGAAACGGCCAAAGTCTATGTACTCACATGTTCAAACCTTCCGAATGAGGAATGTCCGTTTGGCAGGGTCAGGGTCATACATTGGTCGCGAAAGCCTCCCTAGACACCATTTTGTCTGGCGTGGTCAGTAGAAACTGCATGCTGTCAAGGAAGCGCAGCTGGTTGAGAATGAAGGTGCTTATTTGCTCGTGTTTGAAGGTAATGCGGCCGTCTTCCTTCATTATTGAATGCATTAGCATCAGGATGACATTGTCCCGAAGACCACTGGAATGGTGGAGGTTTTGGTGGTTGCTCCACCATCGACCAACATGTTCTCTCGCATCGCATACATGAATTTCTACTATCTGGATAATTATCCCGTGGCTAATAAACCCCTTCTCCTAACCAAACACGATGTTCTTTAGGCGGTTGTGATTCTCGAAGTTGAAGCGGTGGCTGGGTGGCCCTGAGTTAGGCGTTCTTCACATTGAATTCCGCCGTTCTGCTTTTCAGGACTGCTGAGAGAGGGATGTATGTACCACCTTACGTAGACTAGTATTTCGCTTCGCTTTGTCCAGTCAAAGGGTTTGCCTTGGTCACTAGCCACATATCAGGAACTTTTTGTTTAAGGATTCAATAGCTTTCTCAAAGACTTCATCGGTTTAGCCGATCTACAGATTTGGACATAAGCTACACAGAGCTCTTCCTTAAATTTAAAATTTAAAGGAAATACAAATGTTGATTGAACAATAGATACTACCGTAAAAATAAAAACAATTACATGAATACGTTAATAATTGCTTTAACGTGTACCATATTTTCTAAATTTCTAGTATTTTGATTACAAACAATAAGATTTGTTAAGCAGATGTTTTGCTTAATTGTGTCAACACAAGTTTTCAATATAAAAATATGTTAAATGTAAACCGAAGACAGCATTTTGCTTTTAAACTCACTCACATAATTGACCACGTCTTGCATGTTCCTGTTTTACCCACCCCAGTTATTATTATTTCCTGTAAAATGAGTACATTTAAGGCATGTTTCTATCTCTTTCATTGATTTATCCATATTTGTTCTGATGAAATTGAACGACCAATAAATCAAAATCAAACCAAATATAAGAACACACGGGAAAGTAGAGTTATTGTGGGAATATTTGAAAAAGCACAGACGCTCCACCTCAGGTTAGCTAGACATTGTAATTTTGTATTATAACATAGTGTCTTCATTGGCTTAAAAAGTTTTTCTTCGGGTAAACATGTCTGATCAGAAGGTCAAATTATACAATAAAATGTTAGACTTAGTACTTACCAACGTCAGTTGCTCCATGTGGTCGGTGCTTTCTTCCAGCAAAGAACTGAACCCAGCTAATAAACCTGAAAGCCTATTGTTCCGTCTGAAGCAAAATTCGGTTCCTTTAATCGTCTGTTTAGACTCGTTGCAGAGGGTTTCAGTTTGTACTGCTATTTTCTTGCTGCGATTTTTTAAGACAATTAAATGCGCATTTCTCTTGCTGGATCGTTTTATGTCGTCTGAGTATTTACTGAGATCATCCTTTGCCTTTACACATGCATTTCGTTTTTCATTTGCCTTTGATGTAATGCGTTGATGCGAAGCGGTAAGGTCATCCTTTCCACGTGTTCTCATTTCTTCTATTTTGGACAAAATTGACTTGGCAAATTCTTCTAGGTCTTCCAAAAACTTGTGTTTGTCCATCTCAATATGCTTAATGTGCTTGTCAAGCGTTTCAATGATTTTATTCACATGGTCAAGAGCAGAATCGATTTGACCAGGAATAGCTTGGATGTCTGGGTCCGCACTGAGTTCGGCAACTGATTCGCCGATGTGCTTGACATCATCACATTTTCTGAAATCAAGATTGAACAATGTTAAAATATGTCCCAGTGAAATACCCGCGCTACATGAGCGTCTGTAATAAATATTCAATATATTTCGAAAGGACCGACGTGGTCAGTACTTTATACGCTACTCCTAGTAATGCTGCTGCTACTACTGATGCGTCTACAATTATTTATAAATCAAATATCCTCTCCTTCTTGATGTTTAAATAAAATACCAAGATACCGATTTGTTGAATATGTCTTATGGAAACGCGATGCTAATTTCGTTAAAATGTTGTTGTCAAACTTTAGCACGCGTTTCTTTATATATGCTGGGACTTGTGCAAATCTATGTTATATCAGTTAACATTAAACTAGACGAAGTAAAATCAGCATGATTGCAGTTACACTATAAAAATCGGACATTACAGTTAGCAGAAATACATACGAATAAATTTCATCTAGAACGAGCTGTCCTTTGAAGTCAGTTACAATTATGTGCGCATAAACTAAATAAGATTTCCCTGAAATAAGTTTTGCTCTTTCGATTTTGTAGAACCCTTATGAAATAGTGTTAAACATCATTTTCACTGTCTGGAATACCGTAGCAATAAAGAATAGGAGAAAATATTAAACAGAAGAAGATGCCTTATAATTATATTAAGATCAGTTGTCGTATAAAGGAAGTTAATATCAGTAAAATTGCCGAAACTAAATATATTTCCGGTAAAAGAAGTTACCCTCTGTCGGTGTCCTGGAAACATTATGCAGCATCGTCATTATTCATATTTTGACTGATTAGAAGTTAGAATACATAAATTATGCCCTATGTTATTGCTAAAATTGCTAAGAGTTGGACTTACATAAATATGACACATGGTATACGCTAAAACTGATGACGGGTCAAACCGACAAGTGAATTGTTTGAAGTAAAAATATGTGTTTTCTTCTGTTGTATTATTATCTTCATTGTTTAAAGTTATTACAACTATCAATGTTATGGCTGATACTGATACTTCTACTACATATTCGGATAGACAGCATGTTGGTTTAAGTAAATACTTTGATAAGAAATCATTCGCTTATGACAAAGTGAGACAGAGTCGATTTCAACGAATCAAATGTAATAATGATGATCTCACAGAAATACCAGATTGATTAGAAAGAGCTTGATATGTTCTTTAGTTTCAACTAGGCTCAACATATCCCGTTTTCAATAAGCAATACTAGAATAACTTAAACACTTATCAGTGTCTTAACAGTTAAATCAGTAGTGCATCGACTCCAGGTACGGGAGGCCACGGGTTCGATCACTGACCGCGTCATACCAAATTCGTTAAAATGGTAGTGATATAGCTCCCTTGCTAATGCTTAAGGTCAGTCGCCACTAAATAAGTGTGTTCTATATTCTATAGTGAGTCGCGAAAAGATGGAAACCAATTGCACCATGACCAAGTTATAATGGACCACATAACCATATATAAGTGAAACGAGCTATGTATTGTCTATCAGGAAAACCCAGAAATAAGGCATTTTTTGCAACTTGTAAGAAGGTTCAGCTTCATAGACTGTGCATAACGCCAAATTGACAATCGGTAACCGCCAAATTTCAATGAAATATGTACTTCCTTTAAAAGTGGATCAGTCCATAATTGTGCATAGGGGTTAAACACTTTTGCTTTCTTTTAAATCTACATAGTTTCAGCTTCCTTTTCATACCAAAAGGTTTAGATTATTTTCAAAATAGGAAATGTAATGCCAAAACGAAACAACAGATTGTTACTAAAGAAAAAAAAGTCCATGTCACACATTCTACTTCCGGTCGGTATTTAGTGTAAAGACCCCTCAAGCAAATATAAGGATAGTTCAAATAATGGTTCGCCCAGTGGACGATTTACCCAGTAACCTAACTGTCCCTTTAGATGTTCTTTGCGCAAATGGTGGTGCTAGTTTTCGGTTACCATTCTTATACCGTTTTTGAAATTTACGCGATATGTATGTATTTAGGTTATGTCATGTATATTAAACATTCTGGTGTGTTCTTTGTTTACGAGTATGTTATGTCAAAAAAAAACTTTAAAAATGCAGATGTTTAATGTGTTTTGTTGCGTAATTATATAAGTATAAGTATACCTGTGCTGTATGCTAAAAATAGTCGATAGAACAAATCTACCTCTATCGATATAATATAATATGTTTGCACTATTGCTGCACATTTAGCGGTTGGATTCTGTGTGCGGGCCAAACAAAGGTAAAGTATCCATTGTAACTCACTTTCTTTTCTTAGAAAAGTTTACTATGTGGACTTGCACGGATGTTTGTGAAGCTTTACGTTTTCTATTAGACAATATTTACATAAAATGCGGTGACACTTTATTTAGACAAGTAATTGGTATCCCTATGGGAACCAACTGTGCACCATTAATTGCAGATTTGTTTTTATACTGCTTTGAACGTGATTTCATGTTAACTTTATCCCCTTCAAACCAAAGCCACATTATAGAGGCTTTCAATTTAACGTCACGCTATCTTGACGATATTCTAACTATAGATAATCCTTGCTTTTCTTAAATGATCCATCTGATCTACCCTCCAGAACTTACCCTTAATAAAGCAAATAACTGACATTTAAATGCAGCATTTCTAGACATTGAGATAAATATTTCCAATGACAACGTCTCTACTAAAATCTATGACAAGAGAGATGATTTCAACTTTAGTATTGTGAATTATCCATACCTTGATGGTGATTCACCTCGTGCTACCTCCTATGGTATTTACATATCACAACTTACAAGGTTTGCACGAGTTCGTACTAAAGTAGAAGATTTCAATGATAGAAACCTGTTTATTTCTTCTAAACTGTTACAGCAAGGCTTTCGTTTTCATAAATTAAGAAAGGCGTTTTCAAAATTCTTTCACCGCAATGATTTTATTGCTTCTAAGTATAATAGCAGTATGAAAACACTTATGCAGAAAGGCATAAGTCATCCTGCATTTTATGGAAATGTTTTATACAAGTTAAAGAAAGATCAAGGGTCTCAATAACTTTTCTGACCACTTTACAAAACTTATCAGAAAATGTATTGCAGACGGTTACAACCCGGGAATCCTTCGATGTACTGCATTGCTTGCAATTGACCCTTTTACAGTCAAGAACTTGCATTGCTTTTAAATTACACGATGACCGGACAGGTCGTTGAGACTATATGAAAACAGTCACTGTTGGATTTCTTGTCTCTTCATCTCTCCAGTCATGCCCTATATAGGTGGGACAACTTGAGCAGTCTCCATACCCTTTACGTGAGATTGCACAGTAGGTATAACATCGGGAATTTTTGTACCTTTATCATATATAATGTCAACTGCGGATAAATCCTCGGCGTTTATGATATGTTTTTTAAACGTATTAACTCTAAACAATACTACGTTTTATTTTGTTGATTTTCTAAAATTCTACTTTTTTTCCGTATTATTTACATTTCACTTTTGACACTTTTGGCATATGACGTCATGGCATTTATGACGTCATTATATGGTTCTTATAATATATCAGCGCTTGTACTGCTTTATTTTATTTTAAACTACTCTCTCATTTGGAATATTTTGGTTGCCGAGGTTTTTATCTACTGTACATATGTTGTTTTATTAATAGTTATTTTGTATGTACATATGTTCACTATATCTGTTTTAACTCCCGATGCAGGTGCTTACTGTTAGTTGTGTCACTTTGACGGGATATTTTTATTTACACTGTTTGTTTGATAGAAAAACCTTCAGGAAGTGCGAGGTTGGAGCGCTCCACAAACCAGGTTTAAGCACCCCAGTTTTGGCCCTTTTGCCGACTGACCGTTCCAAGGCGGTAACTGATGGTTTTTCTTTTTGTGTGTTATGTCTCGTCTCTGTGTTTTTGTCATATTTACATTTACCTTGTTTGCCTTTGTCTACAGGTAGATAAAAATTTAAATAGCTGTGAAAACTTTGATAGGACCTTTTCGTATTTACCTATTGATTTATTTTACTTAACTTATCCTCAGATAGTACAAATACGCACTTATCTCTATTAACATAATGCGTGTAAATTTAGATATGTCCTACCTAAGCGGATCGGTCGAACAAAACTACCGGTCCCAGCATAATGCCTTCTTTGTTCTATATAAAGTTACCATGGGATCACTAGTACTACCTCCAGCTCGAACAGTTGCACTTGTTGTAAGTCCCAATCCTATTTACCTGTATTTCCACACCTTATGGGTCGAACTGCAATCTTGGTTCATTAAGACAGACTGGTTATTAGTTCAGTCAAATTACTAGTGATATTTTTTTCACACCTCCGCTACGTGCGACAATTAATGTGTCGGTGTTAGTATGCTCTCATTAACAGCTGATGTTAGGTTTAATAGATATTATGTTGTGTTAAATGATGTTAAATTTCATAAAATGGTATGATATTTAACGAAGAAAAAAGACGAAAATTTATTGTCATTAAAAATGACTTCCTGATATGGCGAATGTTGTTTATATTCGTTGTCTTTAGTTCATGTAAGTAAATAATATTATGCTTAACATAATTATAATACCATGTTATGTCTCCAACCCATGATCGAACCGGTTCTTATTGCTATCCTTAAGCAACCCTAGTATTTCGTCCTCTCAAAACAGTCAGTGAACTTTACACCACATACCTCATAATAGTATGTCAGTATTGATTTTTGTTAAGTGATTTAAGTTTTTGGGGAACATTTTGTCTGGCCTCACAGATTCTCGAAAACGGGACCGATTTATAAAGGGATTGACATAATATAACTGTGAGATAAACAAAAAAAAAAAAAAAAAAAAAAAAAAAAAACTTACTTGTGATTAAGCAAATAGCATGTTGTGCACACTATTTCATCGTGGTTGCGGCAGTAGAATTCTATCACTTTATCTGGATGTTTCTCGCATCTCTCCGTGAGAATATTCTGGACTTTCTCATCAGTCGTCTTCAGAACATGATGTCCAATGCAGAAAATATTATGAGTAGATAGACAGTCGGCGCACAAATATGTCTGGCACTCAAAACAAAAAACGCCCGATTTGGTGTCTTTACCCTGTCTCTCACAAACTGTACAATTATTATCCAAACTTTCATCAGATACTATTGTAAGATTACCGAACTGTGCCATATTTTAAAACACACGAATTGAATAACGAAAGATAACGTTTAATTAGCAAGCCAGTTAATGCAGCACATACACATAATTTGAACTGTCTGACTCGTTATCCAGCTGAATCTTGTTGAACGTTGCTTACAATCGGCAAAATAGTTTGCTGAAAGGACCTACTCATGCATGCGGTCATTCGATATGTATTGAGAATGGCTCTGTAACACTACATTGACTGACTTTTAAAGCAGGCGGTAAGTGTATTTGCCTTGGTAGTTACACATTAAAACATTGATCTTTAATACGTAATATTACAGGTGTTACAGCTTTGAAGCGTTTTAAATGTGAAATGGTTACCTTATGTGGAATAATAAAACTTATGTTTCTATTGATATCGGTTTTGGAATGAACGAATTAAATCCATATCCTGCTTTGCGGTTCAACTTGTATAGGTTGGTGTATTCTAAATATTAAAATATTGGTCTACTAAATAATACACACTAAAAATTTAAGATTGAGAAGTTCAATAGAAAATATAAGGATAGACAAAGAAAACAAAACCTCCTTCAGAAAGGCATGCGATTTGAAGAAATTTCGTTATCAAACGGATAACAGAAACAAATTATTGCAAAAAAAGTCCCGCTGAAATGTGGAAACTTATTAAATAAAAAAAAAAACTTGTGCCATCTGTGAGATCTACTATTTGATGAAAGAGCAGATACAATCGATATAAGCTCCGTGATCATTGTTAATAATAGTAACAATGAGAGCTTATATAGTGAACTGAATAAGCCATTTACATATCAAGAAGTATTGTCTGCTATAGATAACCTGCCTAATGGGAAATGTAGCGATATCGGTGGCATTCCATCTGAGTTTTATAAAGTGCCTATCAAGGAAGTGACCCCCATTTTGCTGTTCACGTTAAATTATATTTTGTCTACTGGATGTTTACCGAAAAGCCTGGCATAAACGTATCATTTGCCCTGTCCATAAGTGTGGGTCCACTAACATACCTAGTAATTATCGGCGGATATATCTTACTACAAGTATGTATAAACTATGTTCTGATATTATTAATACAAGACATTATAATTGTGCAGAGAGGTATAACATGATAGATGAATCTCAGTCCGGTTTTATAAAATGTTATTCTACAATCGATAGCATATTCTTTTTACATGCTATTGTCCAAAAGTACCTTTCTAAGAAAGGCGGCCGATTGTATAGTCTGTATGTTGACTTAAAAAAAGCTTTTGATAATATTGATCATAATAAATTATTCCAAGTTTTAATGAAACAGGGGTTATGTGGAAATAAGTTATAAAATCCATGTATACAAATTTATAGCCATGTGTAAAATACACAATACATGTTGAACAGACAATGTTTGTAATGCAGATGCACTATTTTTAACTAATATTTTTTCTTGTAACATTGGAACAAGAGAAGGTGTTAAAGCAAGCTCGTCAATTTTTCTGTTATTTATCAATGCATTGACAGTACTGTGCAAGATATCAATTGCCTCATGTTGGCAGATGATATAGCCATTTTTGCTGAAACAATTGATTTTCAAAGACAACTTACAGTTGTTGAGCAGTTTCGCTCTGAGACAGGCATGGACGTAAAATTATACAAGACATAAGTTAGTGTATTTAGAAATAGCGGGATATTTAGAAATTATGAAAAGTGGTAT
Organism: Sinonovacula constricta; assembly: GCA_007844125.1. Lineage (NCBI taxonomy): Eukaryota > Metazoa > Mollusca > Bivalvia > Cardiida > Solecurtidae > Sinonovacula > Sinonovacula constricta. The sequence goes on from CM017570.1 coordinate 46,722,464, forward strand.
TTCAAAGGTCAGCGAGTTAATACAACTTCACTTTACAAATACATAGGACTACTGTTCACACCAAGTTTATCATATAATGCCGCCCACGAACAATTAGCTGCTCAAGCACACAAACTTGTTTTCTCACTTTATTCTTGTCAAAAAACATTCGGATGTTTTCCTATAAAATACTTCTTTAAATTGTTTGACACTATGATTAAACCGGTTTTGTGCTATGGTTCACAAGTGGGGGGTATACTAACTAAGCTGATATCGGAAAGGTTCAGAAGAAAATTAGTAGTAGAGTAAATAAAAAAAAAAAATAAAAGCATGGCATTCTGAGAGTGTGGACGCCTACCGCTATGTATCACTAATATGACAAATTGTCTAAGGTTCTGGTGTAAGTTGTTGCATATTAATGTCAACAGATAACCTAAACATTGCTATGACACGCTGAACAGACTAGATAGTGTGGAGAGTACTTGCTGGGCTACAAAGATAAAACAATTGTTATTTTAGTAGGGTTTGGCTATGTATGGATTGTGCGATACGGGCGAAAGAAATGTTGTAGCATTTTAGTTTCTACTAAGCACTGATAAATGTGATATAAGAAAATACGTATTTAATTTCATTTGTTGATTGCCAAGATGATGCATAACAATTAAATCCTTTCTTGTTTTTTTGTTTCAAGATCCACAATAAACGACAGAAACAAGCTAATTTTCAATATTACGTCATACAATAACCATTGTCAACTATTATCTGAGGTATTTATAAAGCATTGACAACAATAATGTCAGATATAAAACAATATGAGAATGATATGCTATTTATATTTATATAATATGTTTGTATGCATGCATTTATTATCTAGTGTTTATAATATTGGAACAGTGTAAATGTTCTTGATTTGTATAGCTTTGGACACAACTCATGAATTGTTAACACTGAACATTTTGTATATTTGTATTATGGGCCGGGGGCCTTAAATTCTTTGAATAAATTCTCTGAACCTTGAACTTTGAACCTTTATTTCACCTTTCCAAAAAAGTGTTTTATTTGGTTCATGTTCAAGGGTAATGGACTTATGGGCTTTCAATATAAGGCACAGCCTTTCTGAAATCCATTGCGATGAATCAGAAGAAGAAAAATCCTTAAACGATGAGAGATTTCAATCATGAAACAACATCTATCTTTTAGGAACTTATTGGACGACGACTGCCGTAAGATTATAGGTCAAGATAGATGTGTCTGCGTATATGTGAAGTCTTATTGCATGCTAAAGTAAAAAGGTAATTACATTATGTTATATATTATTATTGCTTGCAATAGCATAAACGTGCATGATGTGAGCTCATGATCATCATATAGTTATCATTAGCTATTGATTTATAATGAAAATTAGGACCAGCAAAAAGCAACAAGGATGCTTTTACAAGTTGAACGTATATTTTGATACGGTTATATTTCAACACATGTTTATACCTACTGTCTATTTATATAAAGATCTATTTAAATGTAAACAAGCTTCTTGAACGGATATTAATGTGCAAATAAATGATTGATGTATGTATTCAATTTATGAAAACAGCAACAGCAAGCGTTAAAACCATCTCATCTGTTTGTCTAATGAATATTCTTGTATTGTATTGTTCAAGATATGGTTTACAAGTAAAAGCGGTTTGAAATTTCTTAACAAAATATTTGATTGAGTGGGTTACATGATTTTTTTTTTTTAATTTGCAAGTACAAGAACCAAATGTCCATCTTGAATTATACAGTGCACTGAAGATGCGTGATGGTAAAACTAAGTCTGTGATTGTAGGTATACGTGGTTGAGTAAGTACTTGACACTATTTTTGTATCCCGCACAATTTTACATAACAACAAGAGAGTTCACTGGCGCAAATCAAGTAACGACCGGCATCGTGAAGAGTCATCAACGTGCAGGACACAATGGGGGTAAACTCAAAGAGTAAATAGAATAGTCATATAAGTCAGTCAGGCCTGCGGCCCTCGAAGTTCGATTAGTGCGCATATTAAAGCAGTTTTATTTCCTACTATTTGCAGCACCAAATACGATTTCTAAGTACATGTATTACAGGTGAATGGTCATTTTTAATCTTTTGGAGATTAGAGGTGGTTAAGAATATGTAGTAGCCAAAGTGTTTAAAGACAAGTCTAATAAAATAAATTAAAACTGTTTAATAATTAAGGTAACAATGTCTCTCGTGGTTATTAGCTTCATTGTTTTATTCATTGTTATAGGAAACGGGTGAACTGTTTCATATTTATTTTTAATTTTACTTATATTACTATGTTCCTGGACCCTTTGCAACTACAATAAAACCTTTTACAAGAGGAAACTGCTGCTGCTGAGAGGTGTTCCTGGGCAGAGCTCATGATTGATTCTAAATTACAAGATCCTTTATAATCTAAAATAAAGATAAGTTTTCAAACAAACTGTTTGTATTCTCGGCGAAACAGCTAATCTATAATCATAGTATAGGAAAAAGGGAGGGGTCAAATGGAGCGAACAGCCTATATATCAATATATTTGTCAGTCTGGGGACATGTTTCCACAGTAAGACTGTACATATTTAGAAACTTTAAAGTGCCGTTTTCTGCATTAAAGATGCTAAAAATGAAGAATTTCTTTTACAGAAATCAGTCCATTTTAGGAATACGTGCTTACTAGTATTTTCTGTAACAGTGAACACATATATGACAACACTACTATCAGTGCCATTAAGATATGTCACACCCTAAAATATTAAAACCACCAAAATCCCCACCATTGATCCTCCACTAGATCAACCCATGCTTACGAAATATATATATATATTATTGTAGATTTAATCACTAAAAGTAGTATTTACCACTAAACTTTTAATTTTCAAACGATTAACACTGTTCTGAAGCAAGTGTTTTATTGTGTGTGTGCATGTGTACCTAACTGGTCACCTATGTAAGGGACACAGGATAAGCCCCTCTACTAACACGAGCATTCATCCTCCTCTGTCAGTTTGCACAATTGGTACACATCCCAATTACTCCTCAGGTGGTGCTCAGCAGACGTTATCACAGCCTCTTGGGACATATTTATATGGCCATTTGCCTTTAACCCGAGGTAGTGCTCAGCATAGGTTATCAAAGCCTCTTGGGACATATTTATATGGCCATTTGCCTTTATCCCGAGGTAGCGCTCAGCAGACGCAATCACAGCCTCTTGGGGCATATTTATATGAGATGGTGCTCAGCAAGATAAAATTCACTGAAAATGTAGAGGGAGTAAAGGTGCTGCTACATAGAAGCTGAAGAGGTGGTTTAACTAGATTCACAAACTAGGATGTATCGGTAGCATTGAAGAGCTTAGAAAAGTATGCAAACATGCAAACATATCCATACAACGTAATTAGTTGCTTACGGTAAACTACACCATGCCATATATACATAAACGATTTGGAATTGAGATACTCAATAAGTTTATAAACTTGCTGGCCCACATTTTTATGTGTTGGCAAATTATATTATGTTTGATGTAGGAAGTTGTGTAAAGAGAATTTCAATTATCTTAAATAAATTGATTTTGTACACATGACAAGCCTATATATCTATACCAATGATTAATGCATATCATAAATGTACTCCAAACCTCGACTTTACGACATACCTGTAACATGTAATTAATAATCTTATAATATGTGTACTCATGGCTAATGTGTATTGGATTGTTTTATGGTTTCAGGTTTCAGGGTACATAGACTGAAATCGATCATTGATTGCGTTTAAAACAAGGTTGGCTGTTTTGGTTACTGCATTCTAATCCATGAGGTAACATTATATACACTCGTCAGTAAAACATTGATTGCACTCGATAAGCACGATCAGTTGCAAATGGAAAGACTTGTTAAGGACAGTGTGCGTTTATACACTAGAGCAGGTTTATTTCATGATGAACAACACATAAAGCTATGCTATTATTAGCTAACACACGATTGTGCCAGTTTGATAGCAGTTTTGCATAATATCCGATTTACAAACAGAACACGTTTTGGTTTATACATTTATATTTATAATGACCAAGAGGAAAATAGAAAATTAATGGAAAGACAGCACTATTATCATAGCAATATTAAATGGGCCTCCTCCGCGAATGATTGGAACCCGGGGTATTTTGTTTTATAGCCCAATAGTTAACTTACACATCGTCACATTCCTTATTCTGCATCGTTTATGCATCTTAATGTATTTTACAATGTTCACACACAGGTTGAAACATAAACTATGTTTTTTTCTTAGGTCGGACCAATGAGAGGTAATTGACAAATTCATTCGGTTCAGTTTATTTTTATGCAGTGGCAATTTACCTCAACACCGGGTAACTTTCAGCGAATAATAACACGCTATCCTAGAAAAATGTATTCTATCAAGAACATGGCTTTGGTTAAAATATGTTGTAATATAGATATGTTTCAATGCAATGATTCAAAACAGCTTACAATATATGTACAGATTGCTGACTTCTTAATATGTTTGTATACTTTTGAAATCTATATGATTTCGTACACGTTGTCTCTTGTTCAATTAAAGTGATTTATTGATCAAAATACCCTTATCACGTCTACAAGGTTCCAGTTTAAATATGTTTAAACAAAAACAAGTTTCGTTGAGGTTAGTATTTATGTCTTCAGTGTCTGCTTAACTATCCATCCGTGATTTGATATGTTTAACATATCTGCGAATGTATTACCTAGCAATGATACCATACAGACCTAACGACACTTTGACTCGAATGCTTTATTCAAACCTTATAAAAGCTTTAAATGAATGGTACATCTGAACACTACGTTGCTATTCATTAGTCTAAGTGAGTAAATTCAAATAACCTTTAATGGCTTATGATATACATCCATTTTCCGAATGATAAAATTATACAACTGAGTAAATATACCAATGTTGTTATTCTAATTGAAAGAGGTACTAAGGGTGCTAAACAAAGTATGTCGTCTTGTCCGTCGTATTATGTATGTAATATGTATCTATATTGTGGTTTGTAAATATGGTCAAGAAGGTTTTAAATATGTTGACTATTTAAAAATGGAGAGAATCATTGTTCATCGATATATGTGTACTAATATATAATATAAAATATAAATTAGTCATATAAACTAAGAGGTGTTGACGTGATTGTTAACTGTTTTCGGCCAATAACTGTCTTTTGTATAGATAAAATAAGTTATTGGTTGATACCAATAAAGGGGATCTACTTAGGTTTTGCTCCCACTGGGAAGCTTTCAAATCTCTTCACTCAAATTCACCGTTGTTTACATTAACCTGGTATAAGGACATCTGTTCATTGACTGCTTGTATGATACACATAAATGACCTGCAGGGGCACTTTGTTGGTTGCTGCAAATTGAAACCTGAATACCAGACACGTGAATCTGCTCAAACATAGTTTGGTAAAGACATGCCTTAAGACTTCTTAAAGGTTCAATCGTTGAAAAAAATGCACGTGTCATCAATATAACTCTGGACTGTAAATCACCTGTAACTGTACCTACTTAGCCACTTACCGCGTATGTTTAAGTCCAGGTCGAGGCAAGAACTTTAAAATGGGGACGTTGTTCAGCTTACCTGTGCTGCGCCGGTGGATCAACGCAAACAATAGTATGGTTTGTTTTAAGACATATGCTGAACGTCGTCAATATGCAAAACAACATAGACAAAAACAACAACCAATGGCAATCAATCATACTTACTTGTTAAAATTCCAAGGTGCCAATCGTGGTGGTATTTATTGTCGATTGTTACAAGAAATATATTTTAAAGATGATGCTTTTACTTGCTAATGAAGCAATGTCAAATTCTTTGTACTTCATAGACCATTAGTAATAAAATTGTATCACTCTCGTAAGCTTAAACAAATAATATATTTAATTATTATGTTGTTAAGAAGAAAACAAGACTCAACATGTGGATTAAGCTGTGTAATGGCATTAATATATTGTGTACACTTGGATAGCTATTACATCTAAATTGATTATTAAAATATATTAGCTTAACATGACAACTTGCAGGATAAATATCACTAACGAATCGATCATACGTTTTTAGGAAAACTGGCGAAAATATGAAAACTTAGGAAGGGTTACTGTGTTGTATCAAAGCATTTGAACTAAAGCATATCGAGTTGTACATGCTAAAGAAAGAAATATAATCACAATAATAAGATTAGTTCACACACATGCTTATGCAATACAGTCTATATGAACATGTATATCTATAGTGAAATTCTTTGCATCGATGGTGTAGTCTTAATGTACATTACCCTTGGCTCAATGTTCACATACAGGCTTAAACTAAATCTGTGCAATACTTTTGACGAGTTCCAATCGGTGCTTGCCAGGATTTTGTTTGTATTAGGTTTAGCATTGATTTTCAGCAATTAATATTTCCCATTCCTACAACACGGGCTTTATCTCAGGAATATGGTTTTGGACTAAATGTTTTATAATTTAGTGTTTTAATTCATTGATTCAAAACATCATACAATATATGTAACGGTTGCTAACTTCCCATAATATTTGTATACATTTGAAATCTATATGATTTCGTACACGTTGTTCCTTTTTTCATTTAAAGTGAATTGTTGATCAAACCACCCGTATCAAGACTAGAAGTGTCTACGGTATATACTTCTACCTTTAAACGAAGTCAAGTTTAGCTGCAGTGTGTATTCACATGTTAAATATCTGTTTAACTACCCATCAGTATATGTATCTGGCGATCGTGTATGTCAAAAGGCGGTAGTCTAAAATAACATACAAACTTAAACATAAATACTACTTAATGTCCTATGAACAGATTTCCGACAAACGTGTCCATCTCCAATGGTGATATGCCATACCATTGACATGTTAAAGATAACTGTGTATAGTTATCTGGCATTCCTATCGACCTAACGGCACGTTAACTCGCATGCTTCATATGCGCTTTAAATGAACATTTTACGTTGTAGATTAATCTCAGGAAATGACCTTTGGTATAATTATGTTTTCCGAATGGTAAACTTATATAAATAAGTGAACAAATCAATTGAAATATATAATGGAAATATGTACAAAGGCTGCTAAGCAACGTAACTCGCATTTAGTTGCTAGTCCGTCGCATAACGAATGTATTTTGCATGTATAGTTTAAAATTAAGGTAAAGAAGGTATTAAGCATGTTTGCTATTTAAGAAAGATGTAAGTTTGAAGAAAAGAAATTGTCGATATATATGTTATTCAATATATTGCCTTATAAACTAAGACATGTTGACATGACTGTTTACTCTGTAAAGCCAATGTCTCTCTTTTGTATACATACAATTGCCCATTGGTGCAAGCCTATGAAGAGGACCCTTTGAAGTTTTGCTCACTCTGTCAAGCTTTCAAATCTCCATTCAATACCAGGTTGTTTACATAGACCTGATATAAAGACGGCTCTTCATCGACTGTTTATTGACAAATATGAATGAACTGCAGGGGCAATTTATTGATTGCTACCCATTGCAACCTGAATACTATTCACGTGGATCTGCTCAAATATATTTTGGTAACGACAAACCTTAAGTACATAGGTTGTTTTTTCAATCGTTTAAAAAACTAGAAGCGATTGTATAAGAGTGAGGTCTTCATGCATGTTCAACTAATGAAACACCTCTCGTCTTTATTAAAAGTCACGCTGTTAATACATCGACATGTGAGCAAACTTCAATCAATTTAAAGCAAATGTATGGGACATGTTCTTTTTTCCTTTTGATGAGGAGGAATATGTTGCGTAACCGAACCGATACAGTTTGAAGGATATATAGCTCAGTGTCTATATATTTTTTAAAGAACAAAGCGAACTAAGTATGTTAAATATTACAGTAAGTGAAGTATTGAAATAACTTGTAAGTCTTATACGTTAAATGTGATCAGCCTAAATGCGTGATTTTATTGACAAGTATGTGTTAAAATAACCGAACCCTTTGACATTTTCATAAAATTAAAATGCCTGCTTTCTCGAATAGTTTGTCAGTTGATATAATGCATATGCACAGACATACCAACAATGACCCCACCCCACTCCACACACACACACACACACACACACACACGTAGACTAGCATAGATTAAATATTGTGTTAAGTTTATAATGAACTATTTAATATTGAAGGAATAAGTTTTAAAATTGTTTTCAATAAGTATATGCTATCGCTCCTTTTAAGCAACTCGTGTTAAGCGGATATAATCTTTAAAAAGAATTTGCACTTTTTACTTGTCTCAAGAATAAGTTTTAACAAAAAGCGTTAGTCACCCGTTGAGGATGTGTCTTTTACACTTGTCATCAATATAACTCTGGACTGTATAACAACTGCAACTGTACCTACTTAGCCACTTACCGCGTTTGTTCGAGTTCCGGTCGAGTCAAGAACTTTCATATTGGGACGTTTTACAGCTTGTCCGTGGTGCGCTGGCTGATCTACGCAAACATTAGTATCAGTTTTTTTTTAAGAAATGTGCTGAACGTCGTTAATATGAAATACAGCACACACACACACAAAACAATAGTTAGCAATCAACCAAGTTTACTTGTTAAACTTCAAAAGTGCCAATACTTGAGATACTCATCGATGAATGTTGCAAGAAAGATATTTTAAAGATGATGCTTTTACTTCCTTAATGTCATTTTCCTTGTACTGAATAGAATATTAGCAATATATATCAATAGCGTAAGCTTTAACAAAATAATATACTTAATTTTTATGTTGTGTAGAACAAAAACAGAGTCAACATGTAGGCTAAGCTGTTTATTGGGAGTAATATCCATTGTACACTTGTATAGCCATTACATCTCCATTTTTTAAATAAATATATAATGTTAAGATTGAGTACTGAAATATATTAGTTAAACAAGTCAGATTGCAGGCACAATATCACTAACGAGACGATCATGCTGCTCTAGAAAATTAATTAAATATTAAATCTTAGTAAGAGTTACTATGATGTTTCAAAGCATTTGATCTAAGCACATTAAGTAGTGCATGCTAAAGAAAATACATATAATCACACTAATAGGATTATTTTACACACATGCTAATGCAATACAGTCTCTATGAATGTATATATATTGAACGCCTTTGCTTCGTACATAACACTTATACCACTTGCTTCATTATATCACGACGCTTCTAGGATAAAATATGAAACACATTTAACGCTGATAATTCTAATGAGCACAGTATTTTATCACCATTATGATTATTATATTAGTTATGCATTGTGATCATTAAGACACAATCAATATTCTTTAAAACAATGCAATCAAATGAGATCATAACTATTTCTTCACCAGAAAAAAATATAACAGTACACTTAAGTGATATTACCTTACTCATGGTGATTATTGATATATATATATATATATATATAAATTCGAAAATGTGTAATTAACACTTAAACGCACACTGAACATGCGTATTCAGACTTCGACAAAGACATTAACAGACACGTTTTTATCATTACAGTCATTCAAGAACAATACTTATCTCATTGTTATACAATGTTGTAATACATAATGCAATACATCTACAAATCTTATTGCTATACAAACATTATAATACAATCAAACACACAAATCATCTCATGATATTTATCGTGCATTACATCCAAGTACATCAATGGTCATTGGCAACATCTTTTGAAAGCAAACATTAAATACACAGTCCGTTTGCAAACATTGTTTTATGTACAATTTATAATAACATACACAATACAGTTATGTATAGGCAACGCAACGAGACATCGTCATATACACATATCGAATTATATACCTTAACTAACTAAAGAAAACGTGACCGTTACTTAGAAGGTATTTGCGAGCGTTTGTATTTTATACAATTCCAATATATGTCATTAATACATACTAAGAAGACAAAAAAAAAAAAAAAAAAAAAACAAACAATATACGTAAGAAAGAAATCTTGTTCCAACGGAACGCATTTTATAAATGTGAACGAAACTATCAAACTACTTTACCGTGCGTAAACGAATATCATAAACGAAACAATATATTCAGTGACATAAGATTATTGAATCTATTTGTTAATACGAATATTGAATACGCACTCTTTATATTATTTATGTTTCATATAAACACAAATATTAACAACTCGTAATTATCACACTACTCAATATCCAAAGAATTGTAATGTTAAACCATAAGTACGTACGGTACAACCTATCGGTTCTCGGAGTTAATGGACTCTAATCAACTGTTTTTATTAATTTGAAAATTTCAAGCAGCTAGATTGTTTATAGCACATAAACTAGAATGCAAACATGTTACCACATGTTTATGACATGTTTAAACTATTTTTTTTCAATTTAAATCTGAACCTTTTTCTTTAAATAAAGTTAGGCGATGATTTAGTTCTTTAAGTTTTTATATGTGAAGACTTTTATAGTTGTTTCTGAGAATGCTTAAATATTAAACCTTATTTCATGAATTCCTCATTGTCTTAATGTAATCTAATCCATCAACATATCATAGTTTGAGTTAACCGAGTTCCAATCAACAGCAAGAACAAAGCAACGTACAGATAATTGTTAACTTAATTAAAATTCCACCTGTTCTCATATTATTGAATATTGCATAAATGGCGTTCTTGAAATGATAGTTAAACTGAAAGTAAAACCATGTGAGACGTTCTGTCACAATCAGAAGGAAATTCGATTTAACCTAACTTAAAACGATCTCATGCTTAGTTACACCTACGCACATGTCAAAATCGTTAGTCGCTAAAGACCACTTGACAAAAAGGAAATACAAAAAGAAACAAGAAATACCTTTAGCCGAGAATGCGATTCTAACAACACAATTCTTAGGTATAAATCAGTTCTTGCCTGCAACATAAATAAGAGTATCTTGAAAATACTTGAAAAAGCTGCACATATGGTAGCAAATGAAACAAGGAAAGATAAAGAACAAACACACTAGTATCAAAGCAAAAAAAAAAGAAGAAATATGCCTCGTTTGTGAATGAGTCGAACTTTTGTATGGCCATGCCATTGATAAATTGACTAAACTGCTCATCTCTTATACCTGCATCGTTTATGTAGTCTTAACTTAATTGAGAATGACTCATAGTAACACATCTAACTTATTTTAATACATGCAATTTCTCTCAGATCAGACATATCACCCACCCGCAGAGGGCTGAGTAGTTTCAAGAGTAAGTGCTTTATACGTACAAAACGTATTGTCAGCAGCATACACATACATTTTTGTAATTAAAACATATATACTCGAACAATATTGTTAATTTTAAAAAAAAAACTTCTAGAAACTCGGTCTAATTGTCAATCTGGTTGCATAAAAATATGAGGAAAAAAGACATATACCCAGTGATGTGTGGGTCAATTTAAATATGTGTATTTTAGTCAATTTTAATATAGTCTTAATGCTAGTATTTATTATAGTAAATATAAAATATATATGTACACACTTTACATATATTTGCATGATTTGTTAACCAATTTATATTCAATGAGTCAAGTCTAGAGATATACGCATTTTATACTTTTATACGATTTCTGCCTCGTATAGACAACACACAGTCGAGAATCCTGTGGGAGAGTAATGGGTTTACTCATTACCCATGGGGTGGGTAATGAGTAAACATTTTTAATGTTATCTAAATCCAACACCGATTTTTTTTCTCCTACACAATAGTTTTTTTTATAAAAGGTTATGGGCAAATTATTTCCTAAGTAAGGCATGTTTAATGCACTAGTTCAAAACACTTAAATATGTGTAACAATTGCTTACTTCTTAATTTAAGTATATACTTTTGAACTCATCATACCTTCATACATCCGTTTACTTATCAACAGAAAAAAAGCTTCTCCTGATCAGGTTTGCAAAGTGTTAATTATCTACCTTGATGCTTAAACCAAAACAAGTAAGGTAACTGTCATTCGTGTTGTCGTTGTCTATTTATGTATTCATCTGTATAGCCATTCATTTGTCTTCTATGTCAATAGACAGTAGTCTAAAATTATAAACAAGATTAATTGGAACATAAATATTACTCATTGTCCTTTGAACGGCTCTCCGACTTACCTTTCAGACTGGCATGAACATTGGTCATAATGTGAGCGTCAACATGGTTCATGTATTAACTAGACTACATTCCGTAACGAGTTACCGGCACTTTGGCATTCTTTCTTAAATCAGTTTTTCTATAAGCTTTAAAAGAAATAAAAATACATTGGTATTGATTAATTCCGATATACATTTACATACCCTTTATTGGTTGTTTGGAGAAATTCGCTAGCAGTATGTCAAAAATATACTACTGTGTATTTATACCAGTGTTGTTTTTTAATGTTGGAACATGAAGTTATTCTACTAAGTCAAATGTAGTTATTTGCTAGTCCGTCATATTACGTATGTATAATGCATGCTGATGCAAATAAGATAATTAAATCATTATAGCTTTTTAAAATATAGATTTAAAGGGCACGCTTTTGATATGGAAATACATGTTTCAAGATAACTTGCCTTGCAAACATAAGAACGATTGACGTTGTTGTCAGCTTGTTTGTCCCAACATCACCTCTTGTATATATGCAATTACAAACTGGTTCACACCTGTATAGAGAGCTGTTCGATACTGCGTCCCTTTGGCAAATTTCCAAGTCTCCGATCAATACACAATTGTCAACATTTAGTACGGCTGTTCATCGACTTGTGCATGTTGCCTGTATGCAGTTTGTCAACTGTAATTTATTTATTAGTGCACAATGAAACTTGAAGAGGAGGCAAATAAGTCTTTTACAGCATATTTTAATAACAAAATATCTTGACGATATCGTAAGAAGGTTTCATTGACTATATTTTAAAATCCAGCTTATCATCACATGCAATGATTATAACCCAGTGTATAATTAACGGAATCAATGTAAACATGCTGCTAGGGCCATTTACTCTTTTCTTCTGCTGCGTTCTCGTCTCCTAATCAAGCTAATACTAACTTTGATTATCTTGAATACCTTTATATCATTTTAAAAAACAGTGTTTATTCTGTTGACATCTAACCGCTCCAAGAAGGAATCGGTTGTGTTTGGTCTATTTTTATCTACTGTCCTTTCAATGTGGTTTGCCACTTTCTAATTTGGCAGCCATATGGAGGGAGGTTGTCTTCTGTTTTATCTAAGTTTAATGTATGCTGCTAATCATATTTCGTAATTAAAGTAGACATAGTACAGTCACATCCTGTACCATTTGGACATGATAAACTAAAGGATTTATATAAGAGAATATAGTTGCTCTTTCAATCTTCAGTAATGATAGTAAAACCACAATTTTGCAGTATTAAAAATGTAAATAAGCATCCATGTTAGATCATAAGGACAACAAAACTAAGTCTTTACTAAAATACTGATTCCACTAACATGACACAATTCTGAAAAAAATGTCATGGTGGTCTTGCAATTCAGCCGCGTGTTATTATATCTAGCACCGAAACTGGAAGTCCCAGTCCAAAACGGTTTTCAATGACAGGTTCTGCCCGATGGGCCCTAGATTCATGCCAAGTTTCAGCTCCATGGGTCCATAAAAGGGGCCAAAATGGCGCATATTTAAGTCCCTGCGGAACCCAAAACATAGCACTCCTTTAGACACTTCGGGGGACTCTAGCACCAGAACCAGAAGTCCTAGGAAAAACGGTTTTCAGTGCCAGGTTCTGCCTGATGGGTCCTAGATTCGTGCACTGTTTCATCTCCATGAGGCCATAACAGGGGCAAAAATGGCGCAGATGTTGGCCCCTGCGGAATCCCATATAAAGCACTCCTCTAGACGCTTCGGGGGCCTCTAGCACCAAACAGGAAGTCCCAGGCCGAAACGGTATTCGATGCCACGTTTTGCCTAATGGGCCCTAGATTCGTGCCAAGTTTTAGCTCCATTGGGCCATGCAAGGGGCCGAGATGTCGCAGATTTAGGCACCTGCGGAATACCATACATAGCACTCCTTTAGACTATTCGGAGGCGTCTAGCATCTGAACCCTAAGTCCGAAGCCGAAACGGTTTTCGTTGCCAGGTTTTGGCAGATAGGTCCTAGATGCGTGCTAAGGTTCAGGTCCTTGGGGCCATAAAAGGGGCCAAAATGGCACAAATTTATGCCGCTGCTGAAGTCCATACATAGCACTCCTATCGACATTTCGGCGGCCTCTAGCACCGGAACCGAAAGGCCTAGGCCGAAACGGTTTTCGGTGCCAGGTTCTGCCAGATGGGCCCTAGATTCGTGGCAAGTTTCAGCTCCATGGGGCCATAAAATGGCCGAGATGTCGCAAATTTAGGCGGAACACCATACATAGCACTCCTATAGACCATTCGGAGGCGTGTAGCACCTGAAACCGAAGTCCTAGGCCGAAACGGTTTTCGTTGCCAGGTTTTGGCAGAAAGGCCCTATATTCGTGCTAAGGACCGTGGGGCAATAAAAGGGGCCAAAATGGGAGATATTTTTGCCGCTTCTGAAATCCATACATAGCACTTCTAAAGACAATTTGGGGGCCTCTAGCACCGGAACCGGAAGTCTCAGTCCAAAATGCTTTCGTTGCAAGATCTTGTCAGATAGGCCCTAGATTCGTGCCAAGTTTCAACTCCATGGGGCCATAAAAGGGGCCAAAATGGCACAGATTTAGGACCCTGCGGAACCTCATCCATAGCACTTCTATAGATATTTTGGTGGCCTCTAGCACCGAAACATATGGCCCAGGCCGAAACGGTTTTCGTTGCCAGGTTCTGAAAGATGGTCTCCAGATTCATGCTAAGTTTCAGCTCCAAGGGGCCATAAAGGGGCCAAAATTGCACATATTTACTATTCCGGGGACTAAAACACCGGAACCTGAAGGCCCAGGCCAAAACGGTTTTCGTTGCCAGATCCTGCAAGATGGTCCCTAGATTCGTGCCAAGTTTCAGTCCAAGGGGCCATAAAAGGGGCCCAAAAGGCACAGATTTACACCCTGCCGAACCTCATACATAATAATCCTATAGACGGTTCAGGGGCCTCTGGCAGCGGAACCGGAAGCCCTAGTCCGAAACGGATTTCGGTGCAATGTTATGCCAAATGGGCCCTAGATTCGTGCCAATTTTCAGCTCCATGGGGCATAAAAAGGGGCCAAAATGGCGCAGATTTGGACCCCTGCGGAACCACATACATAGCACTCTTATATACATTTCGGGGGCCTCTAGCAATAGAACCGGATAGCCCAGGCCAAAATGCATTTCGGAGCCAGGTTCTGTCCGATAGGCACTAGATTCCTGCCAAGTTTCAGCTCCATGGGGCCATCAAAGGGGCCAAAATGGTGCAGATTTACGCCCCTGCGGAACTGCATAAATAACACTCCTATACACATTTCGGGTCCTCTAGCACCGAAACCGAAAGCCTTCGCCAAAACGGTTTTCGGTGCCAGGTTCTGCCATTTAAACTCTTGATGCGTGCCAAGATTCAGCTCTATGGGGCCATAAAAAGGGGTCATCATGGCGTAGATTTATGCCCCTGCGGAACCCCATACAAAGCACTTCTATAGACCTTTCGGGGGCCTGTACCACCGGATCCGGAAGTTCCAGGCCAAAACGGTTCTCGATGCCAGGTTTTGCCAGATAAGCCCTAGATTCAAGCCAAGTTTCAGCTCCATGGGGCTTTAAAAGGTGCCGAAGGCCCAGATTAAGGACCCTGCCGAACCCGTTACATAGCACTGCAATAGAACATTCGGGGGCATCTAGCACCGGAACCGGAAGGCCCAGTCCGAAACGGTTTTGGTTGCCAGGTTATGAAAGATGGTACCTAGATTCGTGCCAAGTTTCAGGCCCACAGGGCCATAAAAGGCGCCAACATTCGCAGATCTATTACCAAGCCGAACCCCATACATAACACTCCTATAGACCATTCGGGGGCCTCTAGCACTGAAGCCGGAGGTCTCAGTCCGAAACGGTTGTCGGTTCTAGGTTTTGCCAGATAGGCGCTAGATTCGTTCCAAGTTTCATCTCCATGGGACCATAAAATGGGGACACAATGGCGCAGATTTTGGCCCCTACGGAACCCCATACATAACACTCCTATAGACCTTTCGGTGTCATCTTCCACCGGAACCAGAAGACCTAGGCAAAAACGCTTTTCGTAGCCAGGTTCCACAAGATGGGCTCTAGACGTGTGAAAAGGTTCAGCTCCTTTGGCCATAAAAGAGGCCAAAATGGCGCAGACTTATCCCCCCTGCGGAACACCATATAAAGCACTCCTTTAGACCCTTCGGGGGCATCTAGCACCGGAACGGGTAGTCTTCGGCCGAAACGGTTTTGAGTGTTAGGTTCTGCAAGATGGGCCCTAGATTCGTGCCAAGATTCAGCTCCATGTGACCATAAAATGGGTCAAATTGGCGCATATTTAAGCCACTGCGAAACCCCATAGAAAACACTTCTATAGGCGACTGTGGGCATCTAGCACCGGAACCGGAAGTCCTAAGCCGAAATGTCTTTCGGAGCCAGTTTCTGCCAGATGGGCCCTAGGTTCGTGCCAAGTTTTAGCTCCACGGGGCCATAAATGGGGCCACAATTTGCAGATGTAATCCCCTGCGGAACTCTATACACAGCACTCTGCAGACCCTTCGGGGGCTTCTAGCACCGGAACCGGAAGTCCGAGGCCAAAACGGTTTTCGGTTCCAAAGTTCTGCCAGATTGGCCCTAGATTCGTGCAAAGTTTCACCTCCATGTGGGAATAAAAGGCTCCAAAATAGACTACTACAATAGACAATTCGGGGGCCGCTAGCACTATAACCGGAAGTGCTCGGCCGACACGATTGTCGGGGCCAGGTTCTGCCAGATGGGCCCTAGATTTGTGCTAAGATTCAGCACCATGGTGCCATAAAAAATGCGCATATTTAATAGCGTGCGGAACCCCATACATAGCACTCCTATAGACCCTTCGTGGGCCTCTAGCACCACAACCAGAAGACCATGGCCGAAACGGGTTTCATTGCCAGCTTCTGGCAGATATGCCCTAGCTTTGTGCCAATTTTCAGCTCCATGGGACCATAAAATAGGCCAAAATGGCGCAGATTTTGGCCCCTGCGGAAACCTATATATAGCATTCCTATAGACACTTCTGGGGCCTCGAGCGCCAAAACCGGAAGTCCCATCCCGAAATGGTTTTCAAATCCAGGTTCTGCCAGATAAGCGATAGATTAGTGCCAAGTTTCAGCTCCATGGGGCCATACAAGGGGTCAAAATGGCGCAGATTTATGCACCTTCGGAACCCCATACATAGCACTTCTATAGATATTTCGGGTTCTGTAGCACCGGTACCTGAAATCCTAGGCCAAAACGGTTTTTGGTGCCATGTTCTGCCAGATAACCCTAGATTCATGCGAGGATTCAGCTCCATGGGGCCATAAAAGGGGCCAACATGGCGCAGATTTAGGACCCTAAGGAACCCGAATACATAGCACTCCTATTGACAATTCGGGGGCGTCTAGCACCGGAACCGGAAGTCCTAGGCAGAAATAGTTTTCGTTGCCAGGTTCTGCCTGATAGGCCCTAGCTTTGCGCCAATCTTTTTCTCCATGGGGCCATAAAAGGGGCCGAAATGACACATATGTATGCCCCTAAGAACCCCATACATTGCAATCCTATAGACCCTTAGGGGGCCTCTTCGACCGGAACCGGAAGGCCTAGGCCAAAACGGTTTTCAGTGCCAGGAGTTGCCAGATAGGCCCTACATTCGTGCCAAGTTTCAGCTCCATGGGACCATAACAGCGGCCAAAATGGCGCAGATTATACTCCTGCGGAACACCATACATAGCAATAGTATAGATCATTCGGGGGCCTCTACCACCGGAACCGGAAGGCCTAGGCCAAAACCGCTGACGGCGCAAGGTTTGGACAGATAGGCCCTTGATTTGTGCCAAGTTTCAGCTCCATGGTGCCATGAAAGGAGCCAAAATGGCGCAGATTTATGCACCTTCGGAACCCCATACATAGCACACATATAGACAATTCGGGGGCCTCTAGCACCGGAACCGGAAGTTTCAGGCCGAAACGGTTTTCGTTGCCAGATTTGTGCCAAAGTTCAGCTCCATTGAGCCATACAAGGTGCCAAATTTCGCAGATTTAGGCCCCTGCGGAACGCATAAATAGCCCTCCTATAGACCGTACTGGGGCCTCTAGCACCGGAACCGGAAGGCCTTGGCCGAAACGGTTTTGCCAGATAAGCCCTAGATTTGTGAAAAGTTTCAGCTCCATGGTTCCATAAAAGAGGCCAAAATGTCGCAGAGTTATGCCCCTGCTGAACACGATACATACACTCCTATAGAAAATTCGGAGGTTCTAGCATTGGAGCCGGAAGGCCCAAGCCAAAACGATTTCCATTGCCAGGTTCTGCCAGATGGACCCTAGATTTTTGGCAAGTTACAGCTCCATGGGAACATAAAGGGGCCAAAATGCCGCGGATTTAGGCCCCTGCGGAACCCCACACATAGCACTCCTACAGACACTTCGTGGGCCTCTACCACCAGAACCGGATGTCCTAGGCCAAAACGGTTTTCGGTGCCAGGTTCTGCCAGATAGGTCTTAAATTCTTGCCAACTTTCACCTCCCTGGGACAATAAAAGGGGCCAAAATTTCGCAGATTTATGCCCCTAAGGAAACCGAACCGAAAGGCCTAGGCCAAAACCGTTTTCAGTGCCAGGTTTTGTCAGATAGGCCTTAGATTTGTGCCAAGTTGGCCCAAAATGGCGCGGATTTAGGCCCTTATGGAACCCATTACATAACACTCCTATAGACATTTCAGGGGCCTCTAGCATTGTAACCGTATGTCCCAGGCCAAAACGATTTTCTTTACCAGGATTTGCCAGATGGGCCCTAGACTTGTGCACAAGTTACAGCTCCATTTGACCATAAAAGGGGCCAAATGGCGCAGATTTATGGACCTGCATCCCATGTATATCACTGCTATAGACCATTTGTGGGCCTCTAGCATTGTAATCAGAATTCTCAAGCCAAAACGGTTTTCGGTGCCAGATTTTGCCAGATTGGCCCTAGATTTGTGCCAAGTTTCAGCTCCATGGGGCCGTCAAAGGGGCCAAAATGGCGCAGATTTAGGCCCCTTCGGAACCCCATACATAGCACTCCTGCAGACCGTTCTGGGGCCTCTAGCATTGGAACCGGAAATCTCAAGCCAAAACGGGTTTCGGTGCCAGATTTTGCCAGTTTGGACCTAGATTCGTGCCAAGTTTCAGCTATATGGGGCCATCAAAGGGGTCACAATGGCGCATAGTTAGGCCCCACTTCGGAACCCCTATATTTCTGCCAAGTTACAGCTCCATAGGGCCATAAAAAGGGGCCAAATTGGCGCAGATTTTTGCCACTGCTGAACCCATGCATAGCACTTCTACAGACAATTGCGGGCCTCTAGCACCGGAACCGGAAGTCTCAAGCCAAAACGGTTTCCAGTGCCACATTTTGCCAGATAGGCCCTAGATTCGTGCCAAGTTTCAGCTCCATGGGGCCATTATAGGGGCCATAACGGCCTAGATTTACGCCCCTGCGTATCGGCATACATACCACTCCTATTGACCCTTCGGGGGCCTCTATCACCGGAACCAAAAATCCTAGTCAAAAACGGTTTCCGTTACTAGTTTCTTGTTGATAAGTCCTACATTCGTGCCAAGTTTCAGCTCCATGGGACCATACAAGGGCCCAAAATGACGCAGATTTATACCCCTGCGGAACCCCATACATAACACTCCAATAGGCCTTTCGGGGGCATCTTTCACCGGAACCGGAAGTCCTAGGCCGAAACGGTTTTCGGTGCCAGATTCTGCCTGACTACATCATGCTTAACTTAGTTTTGCACCTTTTAGAAATAGGCCTTTTCGGAGATAAACAAATAAAATTAAGACAATGATAAAATAAGGAAAGTTAGTTGAAATTTAGGTATTCCCAGCAACTAGGATACAGGTCTTGACATGTACAAACTTAAAATACTAATTCATCACCTCAAGTCACGTAAAGAAAAACGAACATTGTATAGATTCAGATTTGAAAGAAGAATGAAAATGTTTTATGTTTAATCGTGCCATCAGCATGGGATGACATGTGCAATCTAATTTCTGTGTTTGAAACATAGAATAATTAACAAAAATCAATATATTTTTGAAACCTAACATAAGTGAAGAAAAGCTTTATGTTTTCGGGTAAATAAAGTTGTCCTGCTGTTTTGTTTTGACGATTAACGTTTATGTCTTAATGATTAATATGAAGAACGGATCTAACTATAATGAAGAGAAAACTACTGTATTCATTATATTTGCCAGCCTAAAATGTGCTACATTGTTTTACCCAGAAGCAAAATGATTGTTTCAGATTTGAAATTAGTAAACAAATAAAACACTTATTGACTGAACATCGTAGTGTCATTGTGATACTTAGCAATTTTATTGGTCATGGATGATTAATAAGATTCGACTGTCTTATTCTTCTAGATTCACTGACACATTGTAAATGTTTATATTAGATTTTACAAGGAGTCGAAGAAAAACGCCGAACAATAAAAACAGCTAGTGTAATTGTGATAATAATCCATCGGATCAGTTACGCAGATGTTAAAAATAGTTCAACATATTTTGCCTCATAGTTTGGTGTGTGTTATAGCTTTGCATTGGACGCATATGTCGATATAAAGAGCAATAATATTACATAGCCAGTTAGTGCTTTATTTGTATTTAAACTAATTTGACTGATGAAGTTTTAATATGTTCAGTTTTTATTCTGATTTCCGCAGTAGTTAGTATAACGTTTGAGCTATTAAGGATAATATGTATATATGATAACCTTTTTTTCCTAACATTCTGCAATATTCAGGGAATAGTGTTAGCGAAAATAGCAAAAGCCTCAGCAACTGTTTATGTCTATGTCCGTTTGCCTTTTTCTTATTATTTGCTGAATAAATTTACTTCTTATAAAATCCCATTCTGTCACTACACACCCATAACATCGCCACGAGTATCGACGATAACTTTCGTGTGCCAGCTAGCCTACGGACAGCCGGTGTAGTGGCATATAGTAAACATACATATATCAGAATCTAACAAAACCAATTGCAGCTGACTTCGCCGATATGGCCATAATCGTGTTGATACGATGCAACAAATAAAGAAACAAAAACAAAGAAACTGATAGCTTCATATTTTCGAACAGAGCTTACTACTTAATTACGGTTGCAATGTTAATCGCGTGTGTCATTTTTGTGCACTATATCATTATACATAATAACTGATATTAATTAATGACTCTTTAAGTCTCAACATCTGTTTATCAGCGTTGTGTACTGGTAAATAAAAAGAAACTACAGCATGTTTTGATTAATTGTAATTTTATGGTAAACTATAAAATAATCTAAAATAATTTGTATGACTGCTATGACAATATATTTTGTGTGTTAACATTTTTGTTCTTTTTGTCATTGTATTTAAATCGATGATTGGTTTGTATTTTTTTATTAATAAAATGTCATTGTAATCTTTTTTGTTCTGAATTTTTCGCCTACAATTTGGAGAATTTATCCATTTTATATAGATATACTAGTATGTATATATATTTAATAATATTCACATTTATATATTCATATTTTATATAGTAAAAAGTGGTTAATCTATATACTGTTTCCATTACAATTTATAACGGCATCATTTTCAGTAAACAAGGTTAGCAACTTTAATAAATATGCAAATCATCATTTGTGAATTCCGTTCAGAAGAGTGCAAATATTCTCGAAGAAAATATTAACTTAAGAAGAGGTGAAGGCATATATTGTTTCCACTACAATTTAGTAGGCAATAATCCTATCAGTTATACGAAGATATTTTAATGCATTATAATAAATATCGGCTACTTCAGTGTGAATAAGGATGCAGCATACGGCTTCTTAGGTACTCCCCTTTTTTGCACCAGATTTTTTTTCATTTTAACCCTAGATATACTTGAATTATGTAAAGAAATCATCGACTCTTTTGGACATGTATGTTGAGTCGTTTGAACAAGTTATATTATCATAATATTATGTGCATCATTTGTTCCTAGAACATAAGGACAATGCGTTCTGGGTTTTAAATTATACCGTAATTAAGTTTTAACTCTTATGCGGTGTGATTTTAGAGGAGGGGATATTTATGGTGGGATTTGGACAACATTACATTTTTTTCTTTATCATTTGTAATTTCGGTTAAGGAAATTTAAAATGAAAACAAAATGATACAGGGCAACACAGGACATCCGGACGTCAGGATGTTGTTCAACAAAAAATACGCTATTTAACGATGGACAATGATGGGGATCAAGTGAGTGCCTTGGAAATTGCTTACCTGCACATGTATAATACACATGCTGTACCATTTGCATTCCATATTTTAGGAGTTTTAAACAGTTCATTTCAGTTATGTTACAGTCTGATGTATAATAAACAACCAAACCAAATACACGCCTTGAAAATGTAGGAAAACACATGTACCATAGATGGCTCGAAGTTTCCAAGATTCGTAATGTGTAAATGTGTTACGAGGAATAAGTGATATGAAGTCTTTATGATCTTCTACCTACTCGAAACATCTTGGCAAGTTCTATTAAATAATTTGCGCGGATATCACCGGAAAGTTATTAATGATCGAGTTACTACAAATACGGCTAACTAAAACAACAGTCTCAACATGTATGCATATTTCGATGGCATTGTTTGTGTTTTGTTCTTAATATGTTTGCTGCAACATCGATATCATTTTATTGCATGTGTCACTGATACCCATCGGCATAGAAAATCACCAACATAGTTATTTCTAATTCCAACTATTACTGGCTACATAACTAAATTATTAATTGTATTATTAATATACTATTACCCCGTGCACGTGGCTTTTCTGTTACAATATATAGTATCAAAAGCGGCAAAGGTAAACATGTATCAATAAACATTTTGCTTACTATTAATTTACTTAATTTAGTTTAAAGAAGTACAGTTAAGTCTTCAACAGTGACAATATCTATTTTTAAATGTAGTTAATTAAATCTCGAATAAAAGTCGATACATTATCAACTCATTTCAATAAAGGTAAGTGTAGACAATGGTTGACGGTCGATTTATTTTTAAGGACATCCTTCAATAAAGGCCGATAACAGTAGACAATGGCTCTTGCCGCATGTTTACTCTTAAATAAAGATGTATTAACAATTCTGACAAAAGGTCGATAACGCACAACACATTGTTTTACTCTCCATTATTGTTAACTGTAAAAATAATCGGCATCTCTAGAAAAAAGGGCGATAACTCTGAAAACATAACTTGTACCGTAGTAAATGAATATGGGCCGATGAGGTTGCAGCGCTTTAGACCGGTTTTAGCAAACATGTTGAAACTTTTGGCGACTGACTGTGTCATAGTGATATCCGTTATATTGTTCTCGGTTAGCCTCATGTCTTGCCTTAGTACCTGTGTCACGTATACATTTAATATGCATGGGTATGTATGTGTCTAATTCTTTTGACACTGGAAATATAGCTCGCACGACTCAAAAGGCAATAATTTATACATATTGACAATACTCAATAGTATCAGATAAGCGACGATAACTTTTGAGCGACGGTAACTAGTGAAAAAAGTTTGAGTAGAATTGCGAATAATGAGGAGGTTACTTAAGACGAGATTCAAATTTAAAAACACGTAACTTAACTCCCAAATCGCTAGTCGGATACTCATGCACCAAGTCGTGTTAATATATTTAGATTAAATCGTATGAAGTTATCCGGTCAGGCGACAATATGGCACTTGTTCGTTGATAAAGGATGCTATCACTAGGTCATATGATGTCTGGATGATATAAGTTGATGTCCTCCGTACTCTGGGACACATTCTGTTCAGTCACATGACATTATCTAAAGTGATTACCTAACGAATGCATGCACGTTGTATAGTGAACCTGTGATGATATCCACAGTTCGTGTAGATGCAAAAGATGCAATGTTTATTTTCAAAGCATATATTAACGCACTAAAATAACAAACTATGCCATATTGGAGTCATAAAAACAAGGAAGGCTTCCCATAATGAACTTCGGCCGATATCGACACATTCGGTTCGCGACGTAAGCTTTCGTTTTTGCACGGTGAAAAAAAAAAAGAAAGTTTACCAAATAACCATTTTTTTTTAACCAAATACCACTAAATTAATTGTTCATGTTTAGGTTAAATGTTAAAATGGTTTAAAGTATGTCATAGAGGACTACTACTTTAATTAAAAAATAGGGTAATGCGACTTCGGCAAGTTTGTTTTTTCGAGCTTTTAAAGGAATTTTCATATACTGTCGTTTACTTTATTCACCAATATGATATTGTTATTTTTTAAATCACTCATGATATGAATTTTGTAATGAAAACAATTTTATCTGCAGTGAATTTATGCTTATTTGCATAGACATATGTCCAAAAACTTCAAAAACACTTGTTTGAAATCTTGTTCCATTTTATTTCCGATACACAAAAAGTAGAGTCTGGGAATAAAAAAAAATCTGAAAATGCAAAAAGTACACTTTAAAAAATAGTTTAAATGTGTATTTCATCAGACAATGCAAAAACATCACACATAATGCAAGTTTTAGTAAGTATGAACATTTTTCCCATTAGGGGAAGACTCCCTTAAAATGAAGTCATATAAGACATATACTTGTCTGTGCTAGTGTTGGCAACCGAACAGTATCAATTGTTGTTTTAATTTTGTTTTCTGCGTTTGTTTGTTGGGTTCATCGTCCAACCACGTTAATTTGGAGAAGGTGTTCGAGGAAAAGATATAGTGATGCTTTCAATTGCATGCTGTGATCACCTGACATGATGCCATACTCACTCATGTTATGCCGAATATGAACCACAAGTCGTATATCTAACCTTGTATCTGCTTAAACTTGTGTAAGTTAAGTTACCACAACCACTCCTAAAAATATTTCGAACTCTGAGCCTCACCTACCTAGGGCCAAGTTTCTAGTGTAATACCGGGTTGTAATTTATTGGCTGTATTATTGTAGACCTGTACTTGTACCGCAGTACCTTTTATTGGTCGTCCG
This sequence comes from Sinonovacula constricta, assembly GCA_007844125.1. Taxonomy (NCBI): domain Eukaryota; kingdom Metazoa; phylum Mollusca; class Bivalvia; order Cardiida; family Solecurtidae; genus Sinonovacula; species Sinonovacula constricta. The sequence continues at coordinate 46,747,635 of CM017570.1, forward strand.
CACTTTCAAACCCTGATCATGATAAAACCACCTACCAGTTTATACATTTGATGAACGCTATTAGCTTAAGCAATTTTAATTGTTATGGATGAAGATTTTATTTGAAGATATGTGTGTGTGTGCGTGCGTGCGTGTCTGTGTGTGTGTGTTAATTTGTAAACATCTTTTATCAGTACATTCTTGCATGTAACTTGTCCAAAACCCCCTGACGTAGCAGTAGTATCAGGAAGGGTTCAGTCTGTCTGACCAACGACAGTACAATAAGCTAAAGATCACCAAGTGTGAAGCAGCTGATACGGTCAGGTGATACTATTAACCTTGTCCCATTTAAATATATGTTATCGGCAAGTCATATGATGTCTGGTTGATAGATGTCCTGACTATCCTTGGACATAGTTCATTTCAGTCACATGATTTTGTATCTAAGTTGATGTACTCAACTTCCATCTTTATAAATATACTCTGTATTTATGGGAGATTGATCCATTGTTTCCATTCCCTTTATAATATAATTAAACGTATAATTCTAAATTGGAAACAAAACGCACGTTATAACGAAATTGTATCATACATATGCATAGTTTTGTATTCGTATAAGTAACCTAAATGTTTTGACCCTATTAGCATGAACTTGTATTTGAACCACAATAACTGCCAAAACTGTCGGCCCGCGTTTATAACCTGATCACTACAGAGGTATATAGTTTTTTTGCATACTGCAGGTATATATAATACAAGCTTCTGCAATATGATTGATAAGATGATGAATCATGTAAATGTATGCAATACGTTTGTTATGTTAACCATGACGTTCTAGGAACTAATTAAAACATTTTACTTAGGTAAAGAAGAAAAATCAAAGTCTCAACAGTGTATATTTTGATATTAAACGATTTATCTGTTTAGCTATAAATTACATTGTAATTTATTCATAATAATTTTGTCAGTTTTGAGCCTTTTTGTCGAATTTGGAATAAAGAAAAAACTTGCAGTCAAACCAATATACATTATAACTATATGTCTTAATTCGTAAGGCTTTAATTGAAATGAATGTTATAGATTTCATGTTACTTGTTTCATCTGTATTGTTGCTGATTACTAGCGTGTGCTCTCCTAATCTTTGTATAGGTCATTGTAGGACCGAGCAAGACTTGATCTTACTGTGCTACCATGGACTACTATTTCATTATAACAGTTTATAATGTCGAAATTGTATATACCTTGTTCATTGATTCTTTTGATATCTAAAGATGTCTTCATTCAATAAATGCTGAGCTAAAGGATGGCGTATAAGCATGGCGTTTATTACTTGCCTGCTGTTCACGCCCTTACATATTTAAGATCTTTTGCAACTCTTTACATTCTCATAATAGAAAACTAATAGAATTCTTAAAAAGATCACGTTCGCGTACAATATTGTAACCAGAGATATTATTTTAATTCAGTAGTCTGTGCATGTTAAAACTACTTCTTGAATAGTTTTTGTTTATAAAAGAATCAAATTCATCCAGGTGAAGCCTAATGCTATGGGTCCATCGATATATTGGCTTGGTACATAAACGTAGTTTTGCATAAGTAAATGACTTTGGTTTATGTACTTTAACTAGTGTAGTAAGCACAAGCAAACGCAGGGCTAGAAAACACATTTAGAATGAAGAGTCAGAAACAGAAAACACACATAACCTGCTAATGTTTTCTGAGTCAAATTGTGTATTGTCTTGAGCCAGAAATAAATAAAAGATACAAACTCTGCCAATGTGGTAATCGCTATGTTTTACCAGCATTCACACAATGACAAAATAAGTTTTTTTACGATTTCTTACATTTATTTGAAAGAAGGAATGTGGTCAATGCTCAATTGATAAAAAGCAACAATTACTTTTCAGTACAACGCCGATAATTTTGAATTCTAACCAGGGACTTTATCCAGGCACGTTATCACTATATCATACAAGCACAGTCTCCCTCAAAACTGTTGATAAACATTGGTGCTCGTTATAACGTCGGAGGACAAATTGTTGAAATAGTATTTCTTAAACCCTCTCTCTTGCCAGTTTCAATATAACTCTAAAGCAAAAAAAAAAAAAAAAAAAAAAAAAGCAAACAGCAACAAAAACGAAAACAAAGAAAAAAAAAGAAAAGAAAAATAAACCAAACAAAAACACAAAATCTACAGAAACGAATTTGCTTGTTTTTCTGTTTCCTTGTTTCTAAACAGAGCGAGTGTTTGTTTTTTATTACCTTGATGAATGTATACTTACCTGTTATCTATTGCTTTTTTGAACCTGACCAGCGGAATTAAAGGGTTATCAGGACAATGGACATCTTTCATCAATGTTTCGTTGTTTTAAGTTTAACAGCCTAGTGAAGCTCTGAACTACGTGCTTGAACATACGTGTATAAAAGTCAATCATAAGCAATACATTGATTGGCTAGATTAACATAATAATAATAATAAAGGTACATGTTGTATACAGTGACCAGACCGCTTTAAACAAATTGCAGTTTATGGCAACAAGTCCATGATATCGTATTATTTTGAACTAACATTATATAGATAATTTAGACAACAAGTTCACTTCTGTATAACTCGGTACAGAAAACCACATTAATAAAAAACGTTTAGCTTTTGTAAAATATAAAGTCCTGCCACAGTTTATGCTCTCTTTTCTGCTCGTATTTGGTTATTTTAATTATTTATATTTTGCTATTACTCTAATATCTTCATATATTAATTGTTTGCAATCTGAATGAACATTTAGAACGTTGCTCATAATTACGAGTTATATAATGCATCTTATTTTGATTTGTTTTTAGTTTTGTTCTCAGTTGATATGTTCGTGTTGAAATTTCTGGCTAGGAAGCAACACTTTTCCAGGTTTCTCAACACAAATAAAGAAATGGTATATACAACGTATAACGGATATATGAGAAAGGAGCTACAGTTATGTTATTGCTATGGAGGATTTTATTGCTAACAGTGATTATATTCTTAATAATCTAATTGTTATCACATTTTAAATGTCTATACAATTGTAGAACAACTAATTTAGTTGAACAAAGTTATTTAAATATGGATATGTCTTAATTTGTTTATATTTTCCGAAAATGCATGTTTAATTTTAAAAGCATTGAACATTGGCATGTTGTAAATTCTAGCATAATAATGTGGCAAAATAGGAGCTTAATAGGTCTGATAGAGTAGTGGAAGTAGGATGGCTCTTCTTTTGCTGGAAACCGCCACAGTTTTTAGTGGTATCGGGGAGGCTGTGGAGAGATTTGCTGGCCGAGGCTGTAACTAATTGTTTTTGACATATCCCAATACCGGATCTATGTCTAAGTGTACCAGCTGTAGTTTCACAGCATGGTGTTATCTCTCATTATTTGTCCTGTGGGTACGAGTGTGACACGGTTAAGTCATGAGCAATACCTTTGGCCAAACCTTTGTACATCATTAAATTTCCCCTGTCTACATTACATAAGTTTATAATACAGTCATAAACATCTGATTCAGCTAGCTGACAATTATACCTTGCGCCCATTTAAAATGTATGCTATCAGTAAGTCATATGCTATATTAATGATACAAGTGGATGCCCTTCATCAGTGGACAAAGTTCAGTTCAGTCACATGATGAATTGACGCACCTGCAGATACGCGCACTCAGTATTGATGTCATATGAAACTTTCCGCAGTGTTTTCATAACACAAATTAGAGAATGCAACTTAAATTGAAGCATTCCGCATTGGAGTAGAATCAGAAGTTATAATTGAACCTGTTGGTAAATGCAAAGATTTGTATTCGTTTTAATAACCTTAATGTAACGACACTACTTGTGTAAATTTAAACATGGCAAAGGTATGAGTGTTATTCAAGCACGTGTGTACTATGAGTGTACTTATATAGAGATGTCAGCGTCATGTTTCTATATATAAACTCGACAGAACTAAACTTTTTAATCAGTCCGGTTAAGGGCGTATGCTTGTTGTGACAACTATGATTAGCAATAAATTGTATAAAACTCAGCTCAACCGACACTATTTCGTTAGGAGAAAACATGTGATAAGTTCGTTTCTAGTAAGCTTAAGAATAAGATCTCTTTTGTTTTGATTGTCAGAAGTATATGTGCTCAGATTGTTTACTGATACATGCCAACTTTGGTGACAAAAAAATAACGTGCTTAGTGTGACTGATAACAGACTGCAGAAAGTGTTAACGGAGAAATGTAAAAAACATCCAGACAAGGTTCTGGAATATTACTGTCGCCAACATGATGTTGTATGTCAATCATGTCTTCTCGACCACAGGTATGGGCATATTCACACTCAGAGTAAAGATTGCTGTTTGATATTTCTTGATATGCTGTCAATGTATATGCATGCGAGGGCTTATGTTGATTACATCTGTTTTATTGCAGTAATGAAGAAAATGTTCCATGTTTTCGCTGTGATTCTGGTCGCAATCAGCCAAACTAAACGTATTGTAGTAACACCATATTTCTATTACGAACAATAAGTAAGAGGCATTCATAGGAAGTACATTGTTCGCTCCCTTTTTAACCTTTTTTCACTTTTGCATTTATCTATAACATATTATTAAACTATGTGTAAACATAATATATTAGTGTGATCCTTATGTCGAATAAGACAATCGACTTGATTGCAACAAAAAGCCCTGATCGTATATAAATGCAGAAATCCAATCTCTAAATTAGGTCTACGACTATTTAATAGAACGCCTTATTATCAGGACAATTATACCAAGCAAAAAATAAAATATTAAGGTATATTTGAAGATATAATGTCTTAAATGTAAATGGCCAACATTTGATGGGATAAGATATTTAAACTCTTCAACTTTCACACAGTATTGTATTGTCAAACGACATACATACATGTGGCAAGCACTCGTCCGAAATTCTGTCAATCAGGCGGATAAACTAGTTCGACTTTGTGATCTTGGATGTGCAATTAAAATGTCATTGGAAACCATGTACACCGTAATTTAATAGTCTACACTTTCAATTGATACATTAGTGATTTGTCCTAATTGTCGGTGTTTTTTACTATTAATTGCATAATACTCTTCTATCAAATAATATGCCAACACAATGAAATATACATCAACAGATACATTATGTTCATAACCGTCGGTCTTGTGTAATAAAAGCAATTTATACAGTGTCTACATTTATGTTAAACAATTACCAACAAGAGTTGCATGACGATAAATATATTGTTTTATACATATAAAATATTTGTCAGTTTTTAAAATCTATACAAATTTAAAACAAATAGTTGTTTCAGTCAAGACTTTATTTATATAAACTATAATAGATATATATATATATATATATATATATATATATATATATATATATATATATATATATATATATATATATAGATGTGTGTGTGTGTGTTTGTGTGTGTGTGTGTGTGTGTGTGTGTTTTATTTGTTTACATGTTCCAGTAAATGTTTTCTGGCAACGTACACTTTAAATGCGTTGAACATATGCATGTTGTCTTATTTGGCTTCGGAACGTGATCATACTAGGAGGATCCTTTGTCGTTGGGGTGTAGTGGGGTGGGGTGGGTTACATGTATATGTACCGTCCCGAAACCGCCTCAAGTAGCAGTAATACCAGGAAGGGTACAGTTTGTCTGACCAACGATAGTACAATAGGCTAATGATAATCACGCGTGCCTTATTGTTTTTCGACCTATCCACAATGACAACACAGTATCGTCTTATCTCTTATCTTTCGAGGGTTGGGTATGTGTTAGCGCGGGAATATAATAATGACCATTTCCAATGCATTTAAGCAAACCCGTGTAAGCCATTAACATACCTTTGTTTCCGGTAATTGATAAGATCATAACAGATTCAAGCAGCTGATACGGTCAGCTGATAGTATTTTGATATAACGACAGTACATTAAACTAATTATCACCAAGTGTGAAGCAGCTGATACGGTCAGGTGACAAAATTAACCTTTTCCCGTCTAATTGTATGTTATCGGCAAGTCATATGATGTCTGGTTGATAGATATCCTGACTAGCCTTGGGCATATTTCAGTTCATTCACATGACTGTGTATCTAAGATGATGTACCCAACGTCTTTATTCACAAATATAGTTTGTATTCATGGGTGTTGGATCCATTGTTTCCATTCCCTACATAAGAGAATTAAACGTATAATTTCACATTGGAAACAACGCGCACGTTATAACGAAAATGTACCATACATATACAGAGTTTAAGTAACCTAATTGACTCGTTTAGCATGAACTTGTATTTGAACCACAATAACTCCCCAAACTGTCGGCGTTTATTACCTGATCACTACAGAGTTATCTATTTTTTGCATACTGCATGTATTATACAAGCTTCTGCAAAATAATTGGTGAGACGATGAATCATTTATGAATAGCTCGACATCGGCCTTGGATCGACATTAGTCTTCATCGTTTTGCATATGAAGATAGTGTTTACACAGCTGACATTAGGCGTATACGCGCGCAATGTCGCAGCATTACCCGAGTTTGAATGTTTGCTTATTACTTTGTAGCTGCAACTACGCCTATCATTTTTTGTAAGAACACACTTGCTTAAAGTATTTTTCATTAACAAAGAATGCATTGCGTGATACAAATTTAAGTTACTTAATGAAATTAAACGTCAACCTAAAGAAGGTTACACATCTCATATAACACAAAAATATAAAACAACTAAACATAAAACACCCTTGCAAATAGTGCACGTATACAATCATCGATTGACATTTAAATGAAAAACAGCCGTAATAAAAACGGACATATATCTCGTCCATTTACATGATAAATATTAAAGAAATAATCATCATTACCGCAATTAAATTCACCTGATCACACATTATCATCATCATGATCCCATTTTACATGTATAATCACCACTAATCGTCATCATCATCATCATCAGCAGCAGCAGCATCACCGTCATTACGATCTATATCATAATCGTCATGAGCATTAGCATTACCGTAATCTTTATTACCATTTACATCATAATCATAAACAGCATCGGTATCACCCCATCATTACCAGCAGAAGCAGCAGTAGCAGCAACAGCACCGTCATTTGCATCATCATTACTTTAGTTACAGGTGTATGGATATGTAGTTTGTTTTATCTTGCCTGTTTATCAAGCAAAGTTTCTTATGCTTCTAATCTTAATTGTTATATATCTTATAATGAACAATGTTGTAAATTTGGACAACGGTGTCAAAATTCCTATTTTCGAATGCATAGTTCCCATATTGCGCTGTGATGTATATATGATTAATCGGAATTAGTGCACCGCGATTAAAAATCTGCATAAGATTTTACTTGACTTGCAACTATTTGCATGAGGGTCTACTAGCCTGGCTACGGCTTATTTTCCCATTCATGGCTGGAATGTTCTATGCCAAAATGTGGTCTAAAGTGTGCACTACCGGGTACTTAATTTGTGTACCCATTTAAGGACAGAAATGTATTGATTTAAAGTAAATCGTTTTGTAAAATGTTTCTCCATGCGCGCGGGTCCCTTTCATACCATCATAAAGTTTTACTCTAATTCAATCCCCAATTTTAAGACATGATCGGACACCCCAACTAATTAAGTTAATTGGCAGATTTATGACACCTTGTTTGTCTAGTAGACAGGAAGTGTAACCGTGTTTTGGCGTCATGTCCCCTTCGCAAGAACACATGCATCCGCTATGCAGCTGTGTTTGAAAATGTCACCATATGGTAGTCGTGTGGTTTATGACATTCACCTTTTAAAGAGAAATATACATTGACTTACCCGAGGACACAAAAAAGGACAAAACACTAAGGTCTACATTATCTTTATTGGCTCATTAAAGGACGTAACGCTATGTTTAGCAGTACCAACAATTGGGCACCCTTTCCCCACCCTTCTTTTTTCGCTAAGGAAGAGGAAACGTGGATGCAGGTATTTCTTAAAGTAAATACTATATAACTTGTCGCTTATTTTTGGAAATAATGTTATCAAGAGAAGACACATCAAGGAACACAGTCTAATGTATATTTTCATCTCGTGTTTATTGCAAATGTATTATTTCAATAGCTCGTCTATTCTTTTATAGTTAATCCATACCTTAAATATAAATAATTCCTTTATAAAAATGTTGATGATTATTTAATGGACTAAAGAAGTTTGTTGGGACATTATAAGTAAAAGCATGCGCAGTCTGAAATATTACTACATAGTACAGTTTCCCCCCTCCACTCTCACTCCTTTAGAACTTATCATTATGCCGCGATGGTAAATGTCAATAACGTTGATTTTTTTTTCATAGCACACGCCGTACAGGTGTACTTATCATTTTTAATCTGGCAACAGTACCCAACGTTCACACCCTCTCTATCTTCTTAATGGCGGATTGAAAACAATTATCGATCGATATCATGTTACACAGTCTCGAGGGAAATAATGGGTCGGTCAATTTGAAACAAAAATAGACTTCAAATGATAGTGACCGGCGATTGTTTCCCAGAATTTTCTTTGATGTTGCAGTGTAAGCCAGGAAGCCCTCCGCGCCAGAAAGAAATTACACCGCATTTATGTGTTACAACCTTGGAGAAATTAAAATCACAGTGATGCAATTAGCGACCCCAAGTTATAAGTGCGTTAGCAATGTTGTTAACAGTCGTTAATTGGCGCTAATATGTGCAAACCGAAAAAAAACACACACACACACACACACACTTGTTTTCTAAGAAAGTTGTTTGTTTTATGCGACTTTTCGGCAAAACAGCACGTGTTCATTTTTATATGAGATAATCATTTTAACGATGAAATGTGACTGTAGTGAGTAATACTTTCTTAAAGTTCTTGGATATTACACGTTACTGTCAGCGAGACGTTAAAACCAAAGTCCACCATATTGGAAATATCGGAGGGGGGCAGTTTGGCAGTGGGGGTGGGGGCAAACGCTGGGCCTTTATATTTAAAGGGTATGGGGGGACGTCCGATCTGCACTTACAGGGGCGGGGGGGGGGGGCAAACGTCCGGGGGGGGGGGGCAATTATCCAAGGGGCAAATGTCAGAGAATCTGCGTTAAAGGCTTTCATTTTTCATTGATTAAATTCCAAATAAGAATCCTTGTCGCAAACATGTTCTTTTGAACTCAATTATATGTATACGAAAACTACGAATAATCCAATAATGTAACGTTTTTATAAAGTTTTTTTTTTTTTTTTTTTTTTTTTTTTTTTAAATTGAGTGTGTCATCGTCCGAGTTCTTAGATCGTATCACCATTACGCTTTGTTTTGCGGAATAACACGTCACAGTGAAGTTACCTTTTAGGATACTGGATGTGTGCGGACCATATTTGACAGTTATTTCTCGTTTGTTTATTCCGGGATATGACGTCTTGCGAAGACAAGTAGGTCAGGTAAGGGTTTTGGGTTAACGTGTTAAAATAACGTTATATTGACAAATTCGTCAAAATAACTTATATCCAATTAAAATAATCAACGCGAGATTTTTCGTTAAACAATTAAAACTTAGATGATTTTTTAGTCGTACGAAATTACCACAATTTTTATTTCGTTCTATGTTTGGATCAAAAAGTTATATTTCTTCTTTAAAGGTTTAGAGAGCTGTCATTTTCATGTGTGCTTTATTTGACTATCTTCCGTGATTCTGTGTTTGGACAACACAATTGTTGCAGAGTTGCAATTGTGTTTGTGAACTATTTTCGTTTATTTAGGATCAGCCTTTGTATAACAGAGATGTCGTCTGTAGCAGGTATGCATTTATGTGCACTTATAGACTTGTGTGCTTCCTTGTAACGGGTCTGTTGGTGGATTTTCGTCGATTGGCATTCCTTCCATACTGATTTTCTTTATATAGGCATCTTCTCAATATTGCACTCTCTGAATTTTGAGGATTATGTGCAGGCGCTGGTTGTTTAGGGTGGTTTTGTCTCTGCAATTTCCCTCCGAGTGGCTGACACTGAATATCCTCGTCGCAAACAGTCTACTGCCGATTCCTTTATATGTGATCGAAGACTTTTGCCTCTATCTAGAATGTTTACTTCTTTCGACATTTTGCAAACACACCGGAAGTACTTTACATTTAGAAATGTATTAAACGAAATGTTTTAATCAAAATCGCAACGGAGCGAAATGGAACGCTTGAAACGATAGAAACGGAAGAAACGATAGAAACGATAGAAACGTTGGAAGCGTTTGAAATGCAGCGCTGGAAGCGAACAAAACGAAATGGAAACGCAACGGAAGCGGAATGGAAACGGAGCGGCAAACGCTTCCAACTGAAATGGAAACGAAACGGAGTGGAAACGGGAAAATTGTCAATTTCGTGATTTTCAGTACTGTTCATGTTGTATCGGTTTTAGGCACCCCTGGCCAGATATGTGTCTTATGGGTTTATAACGAAACAAGTGGCATCGGATGTAGGCACACCTAGACTAACGTGTATCTCACACACATATAATCGAAAGAAAATGAATCGGTTGTCGGCACACCTGGACAAATATGTCTCTCATGGCTTATGTACGTAACAATGAGTATCGGTTGAAGGCACACCTGGGAACATGTCTGTCTAATTGGCCTATAGAAGAATCATTTGGCAAAGGTTGTAGGCACACCTGGACATATATTTATATAATTGGCTTATGTATGAAACAAATTATATCGGTTTAGGCAAACCTGGATACATATTTTAGAAAGTGATATCGGTTGAAGTAAAACCTGGGCAAATATATTTGTGTTTCCGTAAAAAAAAACGAGTGATTTCGGCTTAATGCACACCTGAAATTTATATATTAAGAACGTTGTGGGCGGTCCTTAATACTGACCAGCAAAGCAAGATTGTGTTTTTTAGGAATTGCTCGTCGTATAGGCTAAGGAACTATTTCCATAAATTATTTTTGAAATATTAAATGCTTATATATGTCTTCAAACATGCACATTGTGTTTGAGTCATTGGATTAAATCTTAACCATTTTAGACAAAGAAATCTTAACATCTAACTAATACATCACACGTTAAGCTATTAATGGATCAATAACAAACTTTAACGTTAGACATGTCTTAAATGTTTATATACATTCAGAACAATAAGTGTGACGTATTACACCGAATTATTTAAACGAGGATACTGTTTGGAATTATATGCTTCTATGTGAAAAACAATATTTAACTTGAGTTGAATCTAGATGTATGCCCAATGTATATCTATGTTTCAGAACATGTAAAGATGTCAAGCATATCGGCGAATCGGTTGATGATCTAACTGCTGATCCGGACATACTAGCTATTCCTGGCCATCTTCAGTCCGCGCTTGACCAAGTGAATCAATTCATGGACGCGTAAGATAACCATGTAGAACGTATTCGAAAAAAAAGAAGAGATGTATTTGAATGGACTAGAATAATACTTAAGGACCATTTTGTCAAAAATAGAAGACACGAGGAAACGCGCAATTCATGACATCTCTAATACACATCATCAACTTACAACCAAGACAAAAGAAAATCGACAGGCATATAAAGACATCAAGGCTGATCTTAGTAAATATGCCTCAGAGATAGATAGGTCTAAAAATAGACAGGCACATTTAATTGTCTTAAAGAAAAAGTGTCAGGCAATAGCAAGAAAAGCCGAGCCTCTTTGTGAAGAGTCTGAACGGATGATTGAAGAAACATTATTCAGCGTCATACTTAATTTGGGGTTAGTTGAAGAATTATAAACATGGCATTCTCACTATTCGAGCTTGAAAAGCAAACGTTTGATATCGGGACTCCACAGGATAAAGTTGAGTGTATAACTATCTGTGGCTGCTGCTGTCTAGAGGATGGGACTATAATGCTGCTAGATGTTACAAACAATATACTGAAACGTTTAGATCCAATAAACAGCACCGTCATTGAGGTCCTTTCATTTCCGAAATGTGATGACCTATCTGGTTTGTGTACTGTTGGTCCCCAGGAAGTGGCTGTAAGTATTTATTAACTAGTCATCAAGTACTACCTAAAGGCGCCAATACTGATGATGTACTTTAAGTAGAAAGCATGTTCATGTCTATACTTATTTTAAATAACTTCAGTTTTATGTAATCCTGACATCGATCAGTACATATGCATGTACGAAGCAAACATCAAACACCAGTATCATAACCTTATTTTTTTTCCTATAACATAAACTTATTTTCCTGAAAAAAATATGCCAGTTAAATCAATTGATTAAAACAGTGTTTATCTATTGTAGTAAAATGACAATAGTAGTAATGTTAAACGCAAGTCCAAACACGTGACTAAGGTAAGCTAAATGTCATTGTTACTAGTAGTTCTCAGATTTATTAAAAGCCAACCGTTCAAGTAAAGTCAGCTGAGACTCGATCGTTTTAGGCAATCGGTTCTAATGAAAGCACAAATATGTTGTAATGAGTTGACCTACTCTAGCATATAATTCAAGTGTTATATAGATTGCATGTGTGCCCAACAATTGACATCCCTGGGTTTTGCGTCCATTTCCTGATAGATATTCACTACGGCGAACTGCCCACTTCGACCGCTGATAACAATGGGTATAGCTATCTGCATCTTCAAATAAATAGTCCGAATGCGGTGTGAGATAAATTGTCTTTTAATTTTCAGTATTAGGATATTAAAGCGAATGTGTACGAGTTCATTTCAGACCAAATGCATTTTTGCTGAAGTCAGCTAGCACACAGTGCGTCCACTATTTCTCGTGAATTCGCACACAGCCATTATCATTATTATTCAGCAGGAGCTGACTTGAATACCATTGACATTGTTCAATTAACCGTGACTCAGTTATTCGGAGAAGTGTTTGAAGCGGATACATTGCTGCCTCCACTGTATTTTTTCCCAGAATACCTCAAAAGTTAGCACATACAGTCACAGTGCATTGATATTGATTACACAACAGTCGAAGTATAAATATGTTTGCCATATAGCTTTGAGTTTGTTTCTATCTTTACATTTAGAATGTTGTGTTCGATCACGCCAAAGAAGATGTGTGTATCAGAGAAAATCATGAATCACATAAATAACGTAATTAACTTATATGAAGATGTCATACTATTTATATGTTTAAGGGTTGTTGAAGGACAGAAGGAACATCATCAAAGCACACTTGATCTAGTATTTTGTTTAGATACCTAATGACATACCGCCAATTTGATGAAAATAATATAACTTGATTCTCTGAAACGACAATACTAAAAATCGATGATTTATTTGAAGTGCTTCAAAAAGGAAAGCCAATGGGAATACAAAACGTATAACTTGTTGAACTCCAATCATATAATTCGGTGAAGCTCCATAATTTGGAAAGTCGGATACACTATTATTCTGTAAACAATGTAGACTATTCTTAATGTCAGAAAATGTGTATCCCTGTAGTGTATCAGTTCATTAAAGCTGATTTTTTAGAACTCGCTCAATAAACTGTGTTATTCTTTTGTAAATATAGGTATAACTTACAACCTCACTTACGCCGCATACGTTCCTAAAGATACCTATTTGTAATGGTGTCTGTCTAGTTTCATAATGCGTCTATATACGGACCCTGTTTTGAAATTCATTATGATATGATAGCGTGTAGTGCCTTTAACGGTTTCAGCAGATATTGGTCAGAATAATATTTTTTTTTTATATTTCAGGTAGCCAGATGGGTAAGTAATGTTGTCCATAACCTATTGTTTTGGTTAATGAGTAGAGCATTAATAAAGTTTTTAAGCATACTATTTATATTAAATCGGGACCCCGACCTTATCTTTGGACACTATATAACGAATCGACCTAAGGGATCACCGGAATTCATATTCGTTTAGTAAATGCTCACAGCTGGGAAATCCTATTTTTAATACAGTAATGATGCATGCTTTAAATTTATTTTCATTGAAATATTTTATTATTTTTTTAAAATCACGATGTTTTATGGTTCTAATAGATAATGATACGCCAATGGCATCGCTTGAACAGTGATATTTAAAATAGATATGTTTTATTTTCACTTTATGTCTTTAAGGAAATGCGAAGGTAAAGCTCTGTAAAACCCATTATGAACCCCAGTCGGTCCTTTTGCCGACTGTCCATCGCAACGCGATATGTCTAGTGTTTACTCTGTTGTCCTTGCTGTCACATTTGTAATGTAACTTTTCAAAAGAAATGAAAGAGAAATACCTTTGCCATCTAAGTATAAGTGGTAGAATTTAAATTTCTGATATGCTTTATTTTGTTAATGCTGGTAAATATGCATTCGACTTATACACTGTATTTCATGTTCCTCAATTTACCACTTTCTGCATACACATATTAAAATCAAATGTAGCCTATGTCGGTGTATAAGCTCAGAATTAAATTTTCATAGCAGCTAACTGTCAAGATGGTCACTTACAGCGGCCTTCCCGTGTGATAAAGTGATTATAGCAATTCATGACTTCAAAGTGATATTTTAACTAATTGATCTGATTACATAAGCGACAAGACATTTAAGATCTTATTGTCGCTTGTTTTTACAGATATAGAGGTAAGTCAAACTAGATATGATCAATGTTTGCATAAACCCATCAGCGTCTTGCTAAACGTACACAAGGAATATGGAAACGTTTGTCATGTTGCTTTAAAATTAAAAGTTAAGCCAAATTTGATAAACGCTAATATTCAGTTTTATTTTACGTCTTCCTATGTTTCAATCTCTTCTTATTTTATTTCTAATAATATAATATTATTAATAATTGTTAGACATTTCTAAGAGTAGTCTCAATTATATATCGTGATGAATTGTCATAAATCTGTTTAAGCAAAGAAGAAAATTCTTAATCCAATCCCTTCAAGTTAGCAGCCCGTTGAAAATTGCTGACAAATTTAAACAAACTAGGATCAGCTTACGTTTCTGATACTGTTTTTGGTAAGTGTGACAAGAAACGGTCAGCATTCATTTGAGAAAGACGTTGTATAAGTAGTGAAGAAACGTCCCTGCATAAATATTCATTTAAATACCATTTAATATTTGAAATACAAACGATTTTAGAGCATAGGATAAAGTGAGACAATGAGTAATCTAGTTGAACTGTAATTGATAAGAACACATTCTGTAACACACCTTATTGAGACTGATTACTATTTTAATTTAACGGCGTATCAGTTTAATGTTGTTGACTATACTCTGTTTATTATTTCTCCCGTGACTGGAAGTCCTTAATCATACGCATTGTTATGTAACGAAAGATGTCCGAAATATGACTCAGTCGGACGGTGCTTGTAGAAACCCTTTCAAATTACAACAGACGGAATGTAGCTTTGCTTTGTGTAAAGTACAGGCTACTATGAATAATTCCTATGAATGGTAGAGAATAAAGAAAAAGGTAAAACGAATAAGATATTTCCCAATTTTAGCTTTGTGTTCGACAAATTATGTTGCGTGTAAACCCAGGAACTTCCGTTTATTCATCTATGTGTGTTTTTGTACATGTTCTACCAGAAATCAACACACATTAAAATTCTTACCTATATTATTTTGCATGCGCATGTATTAAAGTAACAGTGAAAGGTGGTGCATATTCTGATGTATTTGTTCTCGTTTTGAAATCTGATAGTAAACCACTTGGGTAAGGTGAACTATCTTCATTGAAAATATGGTCACTTTTGGGTATTCTTTTATTGGTAATTGTAGATCAAACATACTTGTCTTGGTAGAATCACCGAAGCAATTCGGCTCGTCTGAAGAACTTCTCTACTTGAACATTTTCGCCTTGCCGGAACTCGAATCATAGTCCTTTTACAATATACACGGTCTAGTGAATATGCAGCATTAACAACTGCACTTCAACTTACGTCGTATTTCTAGGCCGACGCCAACCTCTGAACGATCTCAGGCATTTGTTACAAACATCTTGATAGTTGTCTGCTGATTATCTTAATCTCTGGACAGTCAATCGGCGTTTGTTGTCCAATTATTCCCAGCACTGTAAACACTCGACTCACTGAATGTGCATTGAATCCTCTAAATTCCACCTATTGTCCAGATCTTCTGTCTGGTTCCAGTCCCCTACAGAATGCAAAATGCCGAAAATGATAAATAGCTTAATGGCATTTGTCTCATCGATTGCATTTGTCCACAACCAACTTATTTATTTCCTGCTGATTATGTTTATCCCTGGACAGTCAATGGACAGTCTTGTTCAGTTATTCCCATTATTAAAAACTTTTGGCAAACTTGGTGAGCAGGGAATCATCTTATCCATGAATTATGTCTAGTTCCAGTCACACACTGATACTGAAATCGTTCTTAATGGCAGCGTACTAGAACATACCTGTAAAAAAGGTGTTATTCAAGTGACTCTGCTCCGTAATTATGCACATGAGTTATATAATAAAAAGTCATGCCCAATTTGTTCGTGGTTATTACGTACAACGAATACAATCATAATTTATACCTAGCGGTGGCATTAAATGAATACCCGTATTATTTCAGTATTTTTTATCATTAACAAAGACACATTAATCAGAACGTACCATCTAAAATAAGACAATTATATATATATCTGACTTAAAATTTTACATAATCTTATATTTACATTTATATTTTGTAACAAGCCATTTCCAAAATTATCTCTGAAGGAAACCTTTCCGCCATCTTGAAAGGACAGGACAAATAACGTTTCCTTAACGTTCATGTCCGGAAGAAAATCATCACTTTTCTTACCCAGACGAAAAGTTGTTCTTCTATGGCAACATGTAGAATCTTAAAGGAGGGGATTAGTCCTGAAATTGTTACTGGATTAGCTATTTTAAGAGCTAGCCCTGTCTTTACGACCTTTAAAATACATGTTGTGCACATACGTTAATTTGTTGTGCATGGTAGTTCTTCGCGTATTTAGCTAAATTGCTTTGTTATTTCATATAAATTCATTAATTTTGAAATTCGTTAAGGTGCTATATATTTAGTGCATTTTACGGTTTCAACAGACCTTCGTCAGAATAATATGTCATGTTTTTTTTATATTTCAGGAAAGCGTAAGTGAATCTGTAAGTATTTATTTCCGTTCCGTGTTTTATGTTAATATTTAATTAATTACTTGTTTAAGCATTTTATTTCACCTAGGCCATGACCTATTTTTGAACTTTGGTAAATTGACCAAAATTTGTTTAGTTAAGGGCTACATTAATGACATATTTATTGTCATATAGAACAATATATGCTTTATGTTCTAGTTCATTTAAATAATTAATTTCTTTTACCAGCGAGATTTTTGGGGTTCTAAGAGAAAGTATCTTGTCTCCCAAATACAATGTGTATGATGTTCAAAACTTAGCTCCAAGAACTCGTCACCGCCATGACTTCAACAGTTTATTTAAAAATGATATGTTTTCTTTTCACTGCATGCGTTTAGAAATCCCTTGGAAAGAGCGAGGTAACAGCTCTTAAAATACATACAAGTTTGTATATAACGCATGCTTATGGCATTTAAATAATACTTAGCAGCAGATCGTTACTTAAGGTCAGCGTATCTTCGACTTACGTGCCTGATGCAGAGATCCGCTAGTTCAATTAATGACTTCGGATAGATAGTTTAAATAACTGATATGATTACCTAGAGACAACAACAATTACGATTTAAGAAAATCATAGAATGATAACGCCGCTTTGTACCGGTATCGAGGTTTAAGGAAGTCAATTTAAGTTTTAGCAATATTTAAAGAGACACATACATCAGCTTTCTGGTAACCGTCAAAACAGTTTATGGAAAAGAAGAACAATAAATTATATTTGTAACTTTGTTTCGAACTTTTTTATGTTAAACCAATAGTATTGATGGCTTAGCTTGTTTCATTTTAGTGTGCATATTCCTTCTACTCGTATGATTCTAGTATTATTATTACAAAAATCGTCTGAGAGTAGTCGAACGACGTTATTGTGATAGATCGTCAACAATCCGTTCTATCAAAATTTATATATCTAACCGATTACAGTGAGAAGCTCTTTGAAAACTACTGACCATGAATGAACGAGAACAGGTTTCCTTATGTGATACTATTTGTAACCATGTGTCATGAACAGAAACACAAACTTTAATAAAAGGAGACACAATATAGCAACTGAAGAAACGTTAATTAAAGGTAAATCCACTAAAATACCATATAGATATGTTTCAGTCAGTCAGTCAAGAATGCATAGGTATCATTTTATTAGTCTTTATAAAACCCAGTTATCTGCAAACATATACAATATAACCTACACATTCAATCAAACGCACATGTAATCAATGACATTAGTCTTTTCTAAAATAATAATCCATACGTTTAATCTATACACACTTTAACTTGTGATAGTAAAGGCATTGAATGTTTATACAATGTCATTAGAACTGGTTAACTACAATTTGAGCAATACGAGCGTAAGTAGAATTCCTAAAAGAGCAACAAATGGGAAACTAATTTAATAAGTATAAAGACATTGACAAATAAAAATTACAGTATTCAATGTATAGGCGTACATATATTCCGCATTTTGCTGAATCTTCTTGTAACACAATTTTATTACATATGTTACAATTCATACGACAGTTTTGATTTAACTTGACAAACACCCATAACGTCGGAACTGTGGTACAGACGAACGCAGGGGGTGACGTTCTCGAAACTTTCCTATTTAAATTAACGTTAATAATAAACGCGCCCCGCCAACTAGCGGTCAAGAAAAAAGTGCATGCATAAAAAAACACGTGTTATTGGTATTGCATCCTTAATCAGGATAGAAAACGGGATACACCATGGGCTACATTGTGTAGATGCGTAAAGTCAGTTAAATTTCCATAAACATAGATCATTGTCACCTGCAAATTATAGTGACTCGGAGTAAGAATAAGTATGTCTGAATGGTTTGCTGGTTAGCCTCTGTCGTCTATATTACTCATATTACGTACAGTTGTTTCACATTACTAATACATTGATTAGGTCATTGTTCGTACAGTTCCTTTCAAAAAGGAGTATGCAGGAGACATGATTAAGTTAGACGGTGTCAAGATAGTACAGTACTGAAAATCACGAAATTGACATTTTTCCCATTTCCACTCCGTTTCGTTTCCATTTCAGTTGGAAGCGTTCGCCGCTCCGTTTCCATTCCGCTTCCGTTGCGTTTAAATTTCGTTTTGTTCGCTCCCAGCGCTGCATTTCAAACGCTTTCAGCGTTTCTATCGTTTCTTCCGTTTCTATCGTTTCAAGCGTTCCATTTCGCTCCGTTGCGGTTTTGATTAATGACGAAAGAAGTAAACATTCTAGGGAGAGGAAAAAGGAAGCACACACGTCTATAAGTGAACATAAGTGCATACCTGCTACAGACGATATCTCTGTTATGCAAACACTGATCCTAAATAAACAAAAGTAGTTCACGAATGCAATCGCAAAACGAGGTCACACTTCCTGTCCACTAGACAAAAAAGGTGTCATATAACTGCCAATTAGCTTAATCAGTCGGGGTGTTCGCTCATGTCTTAAAATTAGGGATTCAATTAGAGTAGAACTTTATGATGGTATGAAAAGGACCCACGCGCATGGAGAAACATAATATGAATTTACAAAACGATATATTTTAAATTAATACATTTCTATATTTAAATGGGTACAAAAATTACGTACCCGGTAGGTCCCATTTTAGACCACATTTTGGCATAGAACATTCAAGCCATGAATGGGAAAATAAGGCGTAGCCGGACGTGTAGACCCTCATTCAAATAGTTGCAAGTCAAGTAAAGTCAAAAGTTGTATGCAGATTTTTAATCGCGGTCCACGAAATCCGATTAATCATATATACGTAATAGCGCATTATGGGAACTATGCATTTAGAAATAGGAATTTTGACACCATTGTCCAAATTTACAGCATTCTTCGTCATAAGATATATAACAATTAAGATTAGAAGCATAAGAAAAATTGCTTGACAAAGAGGCAAGATACATATCCATACCCCTGTAACGAAAGTAACGATGATGCAAATGACGGTGCTGCTGCTGCTGCTGCTACTGCTGATAATGATGACGGTAATACCGATGCTGTTTATGATTATAATGTAAATGGTAAAAACGGTTACGGTGATGCTGATGCTCATGACGATTATGTTGTAGATCTTGATGGCGGTGAATCTGCTGCTGCTGCTGATGATGATTAGTGGTGATGATACAGGTAATATGGGATCCTGATGATGATCATGTGTGATCAGGTGAATTTAATGGCGGTAATGATTATTATTTCTTTAATATTTATCATGTAAATGTACGTGATATAAGTTCGTTTCAGTTAACTGTCAATCGATGATTGTATACGTGCACTATTTGGCAATCTATGGCTATTCAGACGTTGAACTTTGGGATCATACTCTTCATTGGCTCTGAGTGCCGGGGAGGAGGTAATTGGTTCTTGATTGGGTCACACCTTGCAATAATGCATAGCATTGTTTGTTTTATGTTTAGTTGTTTTATGTTTTGTTGTTTTATATGAGATGTGTCACCCTCTTTTGGTTGACGTTTAATTGCATTAAGTAGCTTTATTTTGTATCACGCAATGCATTCTTCGTCAATGAAAAATACTTTAAACAAGTGTGTTCTCACAAAAAAATGATAGGTTTAGTTGATCCGGGAACGGACCATGCAGCTACAAAGTAATAAGTAATTAGCAACAACTCAAACTCGGGTAATGCTGCGACATTGCACGCGCATACGCGTAATGTCAGCTGTGTTCACACTATCTTAATATGCCAAACAATGAAGTATAAGAATGTCGATCTAAGGCGGATGTTAAACTATTCATTGAAATTAATTAAAACATCAGTTTCGCCAGAAACGAATTTTATAGGTAAAATGTGTGCTTGATAGTGCGGAGTGATTTTTAGTGCAGTTTCTGTTTTAACGATACACGAAGACTTGGACAACTTGTCCGGTTTCGGAACTGTAATGTACGAGTTTGATTAATACGACTTTTTGATAATAATAAAGATTTATTTGTTGTTGTTTTTGTGCAGAGTACATACGAAAGCGCGTTTATGTTGATAAATTGCCAGGTATTGTGTTCGTTTAAATGTATTTCGTACAAAGAAACGGTTAAAATGTTACTATAAATAATCGGGTGACCTAGAAACGTTTGAAGCGGTAGTAAAAATAGTTCTACCGTTACTAGCATTCCGATTTTTGCGGTTTCTACCGTTTCTAGCGTTCCAAGCGCTCCGGTTATAGCGTTGATACCGTTTACACCGTTTCAAGCGTTGCTAGCGTTCCGTTGCATTTTCATTTCGATAGCATTCCGTTTCCGTTTCAACAGGAAACGAAAAACGTTCCATTTCCATTTCCACTCCGTTTCGTTTGTCAATTTCATGATTTTCAGTACTGCACCTAGTTGATTAGGCAATATTGTGTGCATGTTCAAAAATAGTTAAGTCCAGAAAAATATCGGAAGGATAGAGAACAATACAATACTAATGACTGATAGTTCGCTACCCGGATTTGCAGATACTCTATGGTTGTAGTTCTTTTAAAATAACTTTATGTAGCGGTGTGCACTATTATGCAATAGGAATAAAACAAAACAGTGAATAAGGTCTCATGAAAACAGCTGATTCGGTTATTGAAAAAGGCTACTGTACAACAATCCTGAAACCATGTTATGTATGTTCTTTATACATAATTTTCCTGAATTATCTTGTAAAACATTTCTATAACAACTGGTCCATTCCATACGGCGGTTCTTCATTAACTTGACAAAACAATCGTAACGTCGGTGTAAGGAGTGTGCAGACGAATGAAGGGCAGTGACGTTCCCGAGGGCAACCAGTTTAAATTAACATTAAAGACAAACTCATCCGTCAACGAGCATTAAATTAAAACATGAAGGTGTTAACAACACGAGCTATCGTTTTTATATCATTAATCATGATTTAATTTAGAATCCTATTTGGAACCTTACACACTATTTACACTTTGATATACAATAACGGGATACATTATGGGCTAAATTGTGCAGATGTGTAAAACTAGTTGAATTTCCATGAAAATAACTCATTATTACTGGCAGAACATACTGATACCAAGTAATTATACGTTTATCTTATAGTTTGCTGGTTACCTGTTGTCATGTTTATTACGTATATTACGTAAACTTGTTTCTACGTGACTAATACATTGATTAAGTCAGTAAACATACACAATAGCCTATTCATACATGATATTTTATAAGTGAGTATGCATGAGACACGATTAAGTTTAACGGTGCTTGCAGTAACCCTTTCAAGTTAGTACGTATACATTCAGAAATAGCTCAGTCTTTAAGAAAATATCGAAAAGCTAGAGAATGACGAAATACTAATAACATGGAAATCTGATATTTCGCTCTAGGGTTGTCATAGTTTCAAGAGGACTGTATGTATGAGCGGTTACTTCTTAAGAAAGGGACAACTTTTATGTTTGTGTGTTGATAGTTTCCTGCATTCGGTATCAATAAAAGTCGCAAAACATCTTGGTCATAATATAATGCAAGTTTATCAGTGTTAGTTGTTTGAGCAAATCATTGTGGGCTAAATTTGTCGAAGATTGCCACCATATCTATAATTATGTATCGGGTCTTAATAATCATTTAACTGTTCAGCAATCAGAATGTCATATTTTCTGTTAGGTTTTAGAATAATATAGTATTTTAGTTCACTCTACTCATCTTAAGGTGAAGACCTTGTGTGTTGTCGCATACAGTCAACATATGCTGACACAGAGACGACAAGATGTTTCCCTACACTTATTTCTGATCAATTGTAAGCAGGGGTGCAACTATTTACAATTGTGTACGACACTATTATATTGCTTATAAACCCAGTGCTTTCCGTTCATGGAATCCATGCACTGTCGCTATTAAAACTGTTTTGTGCACTTTTTCGCAGAACACAAAACGCATCTACCATGTGGCCAATGCTCATTTGTATGTGCATATATGAAAGTAAAAGTATACGGTGATACATAAATTGTATTTATTCCTTCACGTCTTGTAATTCTTTAACATTTAACATAAGGAAACAGATGTGTACAGTGATATTTTAGTGAAGCAATACTATAGTGGATACAATAGTCCTCCTATCATTGGTGAAGTACGTCCCGTGTATATGTCTTGGCAGAACGCTCAAAGCTTCGAGGTTCAGCTGGAATCTCTCTCTTTCTCTCTCTCTCTCTCTCTCTGTCTCTTTCTTTCTCTCTTGAACATTCTCAGCCCGACCGCGAAGTGATATGCACCAAGGAAAAGTTATTGTCTAGACTGTCAATCGGCGGTGTTTTTAAAGAATTCCTCTAAAATCCACCTCTTGTCGATGGATTACATGTTTAATCAAACGACGTCCAAAATGCCCCGAGGCATGGAACATTCCCTCCTTTAAGAAAGGGCTGGACAGCGAACTTTCCGTCATGGCATGTCTGTACGAAAACCACCCATTCGCTTATTTACCCAAACGAAAATACTGAACGAACTTTTCCGATCGGAATAAAGTACGTACAGTTCACAGAAGGCGATTAGTCCAGGCTAAGCATATGGCAGGAGGTGATAGCACTCTTGTAGGATTACTTCCTGACCATGTTATCACGATCTTTAAAACACATGTTCTCCACACACATTAACATTTGACTTCTTAAGAAACAGCAATTACTCTGGTCTCAGAGTACATGATATTTCTTCGCATACATACGTCATTTACACTGTTACTTTATATAATATTTACTTTACATATTTACACATTATGTTTATTTAAAAACAAGTATCCGAAAAATTAAATTTTAGGTTTATTTATTATCATAACACCTTTTCTAATGATTTTCTGTTTTTTTTTTTTACTTTACAATAATGTTCCCTTATAAGATTCCCCTGTGGCCACCATATGTAGTGTTATAAAATCCACAGGCTAAAAGAAAACATCTAAACAAACATCTTCTGGTGGTCATCGTCTAACATATAATTTTATATCTGACCAAAATACATGTTCATCGAATTCTTCATAAACTTAGAATAGCAAAATGTATGTAGATTTTGTTCCATGTGTGGATAACAGATTCAATCTTTGGGGCTTGATACTTTTTTGATAGTGATCGCTACTACACATCTATTACACTTAGCTTTCAACAAATGTCGCTTACGTAAAGCATAACACAATCAGCCTAAAGAAACATCTATAATACTATTTTTCACTTAGGTCTTTTGATTTTGAATATCTAAGAGTGAAACATTCAAGCATACAAATGATTAAAACGAACAGTAAGGCACGGTTATTTTGAATCTGCAAACTTATATAGTCCTATGAATGGTGTATTATTAATTTAAGACAGAAGAATCCATAGCACCGATATACAAAATAAGGAGACGATTTTGTTTTGTATGTAGAAAACGCATTATTAAAAATGCAAAGCATTTTATTTGGGCAAACCATATATGTTGCTGAAAATAGAAAAATATAAGAACATGTTTTGAAAATGTCGTTTAGATTTATTTCCTAAAAAGGCGTCGGTTAAATATAAACAGATATGTAGACAGTCATTCTGCCTCGCTGTATTGTAAGTCATGGTATTGTCCGCCAAGCCGTCATCACATTTTTCCTTGTGTTTAGCGGATCTTCACGATTAGTGGATCTTCACGAAACGTGAAATATGATCAAATACTGTAGAAGATAAGATATCCATAAGTGTACTGACCGCCTTGTAAATTCAAAGTCAAGGCACATGCCTAATTTCGATCGTATATATTAGTCTACAACATTTTGGTTCAAGTTTGCTAACACTGTAAAAGTGCAACGGGCACAAGTCAATCTCAAATGTTAAATGCTGTTCAAATACGGTTCATAGAAGCCGTCCATCTGAAAGTATTCCATGAACCTTTCTAGAATTTAATACATGTATGATTGAGATAGAGTACAAAATAGTAAAACACGTCTGTACAAAGTTCACAATAACGTCCACAAGACCATCACCAAGTGATTCAAAATGATTGTTTACTGTACATTTCAATAAAAATGTGACATCCTGGTTAAGTCATAACGATATACTAGAGATATTACTTCAATAGTGCTTGTTTTGTTCTAACATTAGAGCGTTTTCATCGACATAGCAGCCTAACTTCTAGGCACGGGGACGTAAAACAATCAAAAATAGTAGAATTGTAGCAAAAAAAAAACTTGCGTCAGCGTACATTAAAACACAAGCTTATCACTTTCCCAAAGATCTACACTCACATGTACACTGCAGTCTACCGATAACAGTAGCTTGTTTTATTTACCGTAAGTGTAGCAAGCATGAGGGCAACATTCTGAAATCCTCTTCGATGACAGTATTATCACTGCACTAGAGTAGTGTGCTATCTGAAATTGCATCAGCGTCCCCTTAAACGTAAACAAAGCAATATGGATAAGCTTGCCATGTTGCTTTAAAACTTAAAAGTTAAAATAAATAAACGCTTATATCCATTGTTATTTTTCGGCTTCCTATGTTTCGATCTTTTTATATTCTTTCTAGTATTGTTACTATTAATTAAAGTAGTTAGAAATTTCTGAGAGTAGTGTCAATAAAATATCGTGCTGACTTGTCACAGCAAAGAAGAAATCGGTTTATCTAATACCATCAAGTCAGAAGCCCGTTGAACATTGCTGACACATTTTAACAAACTAGGACCTGCTTACGTTTCTGATACTGTTTTCTGCCAAGAGTGACAAAGAAACGGTCAGCATTCCTTCGACAAAGACGGTAAAATAAGTAGAGAAACGTTCATGCAGGTGTATTCATTTAAATGCAATTAAAAGTTCGAAATGCAAACGGTCTACAGCATTGGCTATCGTGTGACAATGTGTACACTAGTTGAATTTTCACTAATCATAACACATTCTGTAACACAGCTTATTGATACCGAGTACTAGTTTATGTAAAAACGGCTAATCAGTTTAATGATGTTGTCTATATTCCATGTCATTTTTTCTCTCGTGACTGGAAGACCTTAATCATACGCATCGTTATGTAACGAAATATGTCCGAAATATGTCTCAGTCGGACCGTGCTTGTAGAAACCCTTTCAAATTACTACAGAAGTTATGTAGCTTTTCTGTGTGCAAAGTGCTAACCACTATAAAGTATTCCTAGGAATGTAAGACAACAAAGAAAAGGGTAAAACGAATGAGACGGATATCCGATACTTCCCTATACTAGGTTTCCATATGCTTTTTTTTGGCATTATTCAATATAACTCTGTATGATGCATCGACGTTCAATAATTATAAAATCCACGTATACTGGTTGCTTTTCACAGTAGAGACACACTTGTTGTTGTGTTTATGGATTTCTGCTATCGACATTAATTGAATCGGGAAACAACCTGGTCAAATATTTTCTTTTGGTACAAATGTGTTGTTAGTTAATTTTGCAGCAAACACCTGGTGACTTTTTCGTCCAACATTAACATCACATCTACACTGATGGAGGTACCATCCAACGAGCCTTGATTCGGTTTATCAAGTCCATTTTCCTACCCGCATTGTTGTTGAGTGCACTTCAACTGACATCATAGTTCGACCCCAACGCTAACTTCGGAACCATCTCAGGCATGTGTCCATAATCAACATGATAGTTTTCTGCTGATTATGGACAGTCAATGGGCGTTGTTGTCCAATTATTCCCAGCACTGTAAACATTCGACTCACTAAATGTGCAGGGAATCCTCTAAAGTCCAACTCTTATCCAGGTGTTTTCTATGGTTTCAGTCACCTAAGAATGAAAAATGCCGAACCTGAAAAGTATCGTTATGGCATTTGTCTCATTTCGATTGCATGTTCCACAACTAAAATGCTACTTTTTCTGCTGATTATGTTAATCTCTGGACAGTTAACCGGCGTTGTTGTTCAGTTATTCTCAACAGTGAAACAATTGACACACTGATTATCCAGGAATTATGCCTGGTTCCAGTCACAGGCTTTGTGTAAAACGCTGATACTGAAATCCTTCCTAATGACAGTTGCCTCAGAAGTACCTCTACATATGTGTAATTCATGTGACTCTGCTCGTAATAATACACATGCGTTATATAGTAGAAATAACTGCCTAGTTTGTTCGTGGTAATTGCGTATAAAGAATACGAACATAATTTATACCTAGTGGTGGCATTAAATGAATATCATTATTATTTCAGCATTTTTATCATTAACAGAGAAACATCGCGTTACTCAGAACCTTCCATCTAAAATAGGACAATTATTTAAATATATAGATCTGATTTAATATTTCACAAAAATTTATATTTACATTTACATTTTTGCAACAAGTCGTGTTCAAAATTCTCTCAGACTGAAACCTTGCCGCCATTTTGAAAGGAAAGGACAAAGAACGTGTCCTTAATTTTCATGTCCGGAAGAAAATCATCAGTGTTCTTACCTAAACGAAAACTTGTCATCTTATGACAACATATAAAAAGGTGATTATTCCTGACTGAAAAGGTTATTGGATGAGCTATTTTCTTGCAAGAAAAACAAATTCGGAGCTGGCCATGACTTCACGACTTTAGAAAATATCTTATCCATATACATTTAGATTTCTTAATAAACAGTAATTACGGAGTTATGTTGTGCATGGCATGTGTTCGCGTATTTAGCTGTTATTTTTATAATGTTTACATTATTTTATATTTAACTGACGCATAATGTACGAAATGAGCATCCGGTTGAATACATTTTATGTAATTAGCTGTATATGTCATGTTAGTTCTTAGTTATATTAATTTACCTTTGCACATTCCATCTTGATCAATAACAAGATCCCTGCCCACATGGGGCAATATTACCCAGTGTCAATATATCACCGATCAAAGGAAACAACGCAACCACCAACAGTTGATCAGGTGGTTATCATCGAATATATATATATATATATATATATATATATATATATATATATATATATATATATATATATATATATATATATATATATATATATATATATATATATATATATATATATATATATATATATATATATATATATATATATATATATATTTGACAATACCTTTTCATCGTATTTTTCTTAGTTTTTCATGGCAGGATGTATGTTGATTTTATTCCATATTTGAGTACGAAATTTAAGTATTTGTCCGTAAAACTATCTACGGCAATGGCATGAATGTACATTCTAAATGAAGAGTTTATTTCCATTTATAAGAAGTGTGTAGTAAAAGACACGTGAATATAAACATGAGAACTACACAGATGGCGTATATATAGTGATCGCCTCTCTACATCTATTAAACCAAATGTCTTTCCAAATTCTAACTCCCTTTAATGTATTATTTACTATCAATACGGACAAATACTTACGGGGGCTAACACATTCATATTCTTTACTGCCGTCTTTGGATATTGAATATCTAAGTGTTAAACATACAAACATCCAAATGATAGACATTATTATTTGCAGATAATTATTCTTTGAAACTGCAAACTTAGATAGTCGTATGACGTGTATATTTATTTAAAATGAGAATCCATAACACAATCATACAAGATAAGTAGACGTCCTTAAGCTACAAATAAAACATTGGTATGCTGATAATATGATCATTAAATCGGGTTTACATTAATTTGCATTTTTTTAACTTTCATTATGTGGTAAAAGACGTTGATGTTGTACCATTTGCGGATATAGATCGTGATCATAATCTTATTCACTTTAACACTATTAATACCAATTAGTTGGTGTCCTATCTTATATTGAATGTAGTGAACTCATTATTTACAATAAAACAAATTTGATTTAGGGAAACCCGATAGAACTATACAAACATATGAGCATGCTTTGTAATTGGCCGTTTAGATTGTTTTTTTTTATAAAAGGCGTTGATTAAATCTATATAGAGATGTATTTAATCATTCTCCCTTGCTTTAGTTTGTTAATGTATGACAAAATCCTAGGAGCATTGAAACCTATAACAAAACTTGAAAAAAACACAGGACAAAGCTACATGCAAGCCAAGTGTAAGAGAAAGAACAAATATGTGATGACTCATTTAACATACAAAAACAAACCCGACGTTACCACTGTGGAACCGTCAGTAAAAGTGGCCGACTGGGGTGCTTAAATCGGTTTTACAAAGGACAAACCTCGCACTTCTTGGGGGGGGGGGTCTTAAATCCAAGCAATGAAAAGATAACCAGTTTGAATAAAAACAGTCCAAGCGCTGACGTATTCGTTGATAAGAAATAACAAAAAACAAAAAAACGAAAATTGAGACGTCATTGAAACATCATGTCCACATTGCGGAAAGAACAGTATTATTTCTATTAGAAGAACATGAATTGTTGATTACGAATCATGCTATCGTTCGACCGTCCGTAGTCTCTTTCTTTTAGTGTGCAATTTGTTCTTAAGAGGATATCCACGAAACGTGAAACGTAATAAAATACTTTGTAGAATATACAGTCAGCATATGCTGATACAGATACATCAAAATGTTCTACGACCCTTATTTCCGATCATTTGTTAGCAGGGGCCCACTTATGTGGAATATTATGTTGCGTTTAAACCGAGGGCTACCGCTATCATGTGTTTTTGCACTTGCTAGCTGAACACAACACGCATCTACGCTGTTGCCCATGGTCATATGCAAGTGCATATATCATGAAAAAGTTTAAGGCTTATTATTCGTATTCCTTTAGTAGTGTTTTATCCATTTATTGGGAACCAGTTGCGTAAAGTGATATTTCATTGAAACAACACTATTGTGGATACTAAGGTCCTTCTATTGTTGGTTAAGTAAGGTACGACGTACATGTATTTGTAGAACATCTCTTGTCAGCTTGAATATCGCCCTTCTTGGATATGTTCGCCCGGACCGGGACTTGATATACAGCAAGTAAAAATAATTCCGAAGACTGTCCATAGGGGTTGCAACTATTCCCCTAAAATTACATTGACATTCAGTCGGGTTGATATATATTTGCATTATTCCTATCATTATGTGGCATTGAAACATGCAAAGGGAGGTATTGCTGTATAATTTACGGATACAGATCGTGGTCTTAAACTTACCCTCTTTGCCATAATTAATGCCAATGGTATGGAAACAATATGCAAACATTTAGATCATGCTGTGAAAAAAGTTTAGATTTTCCCTTAAATGTCGTTGGTTAAATCTTTACAGGGATGTACATAGTCATTCTCCCTCGCTATAGTGTAAGTCATGGTATCGTCAGCCACATCGTCACTTGTTTTGCCGTTTGTAAGTTGTTCTTTATTGGATCTTCATGTAAGTTAAAACATGATCAAACACTGTAGAAGATATTGCCAAGAGGATTGATCGTGTTGCGAATTCAAGGTCAAGGCACATGCAGAGTCTTGATCTTATATATAAGTCTAAACGGTTTTAGTTTGATAACACTGTTAAAGAGCGACGGACAAGATGTAGTACACGTACAGTTAATAGAAGCCGTCCATTTGAAAGTATCCCGTGTTTTTTTTGTGTAGATTTTAAAACATTTAGAAGTGAATTAGATTACAAGATGGTTTAAACATTTTAAGTGCATAAGTTCACAAACATTACCAGAATTAGTGTGTTAATGTACATTGCAATTAAGATTTAACATCCAGGTTAATTCATAACAATATAATAGAAACATTTCTTAAGCATTCCTTGTTTTGATCAAGCATTGGGACGTATTTTCACGTTTATTCCTAACTTACAATGAACCCTACCTAGGGCTTAGGACGTACGACGATCCCAGATAAATATCCATAATTTTGGAATAACTAAATACATCAGTGTAAACCACAAACCTACCACTTTCCCAAAAATATATACACACCAATACGTTAGTGCTGTGTCAGTTTGTAATTTTAAGAGTTTGTGTACTATGAATGTTTATGATACTTATCTAATTTGTAGCCACTTTGACAGATCGTAACTAACTGCCATGTTCTTCTATCCTATGTGCATGATATACAGCCCCGCTATATTAAATACACATGTTAAGAAAATACATTTAATGGATCTGATTAACTGAGCTGCAGCCTGACTATTGTAATATGTAATCGTTCTATCTCACCGCCTTTCTAGCCAATGGTAAGTTCTGACAAGGCAAATAAACCTTGAACAAAGTTTGGGGAAATACATCAGCGTCTTGCATACAGTGTACAGAAAGTAATGCAAAACAAATTTGTCACTTTTCGTTGAATATCCAAATGTTAGCCAATGTTCATTATCACTTTTGCACAGTCTTCCCTTTCTATATTTTCGAAATATTCGTATTCAATTTAGTATCATTATTGGTAATAGGTGTTATAACTTTCTGAGAGTATCGTGATAATTTGTCAAACCTCCGTTTGAGTAAAATCGGTTAATCCATCAGATCAAGTGAGAAACTGCTGACCAAATTTAAGCAAACAAACAAGATATTCCTTTTGTAAAAGAAAATGTGTGTCTGCTTGACATATGGGTAAAAAAAAACTGTCTAAATGTAAACGTCATATAATTAAAAAAATGTTAACAATACAATTGTGTAAAGGGTCTATCTGTTTACCGCTATTGTCTGTATTACGTATTATTTTTTTCTTCACTGGATTTGCAAATACTCAACGTTGGCAATATTTAAGGATAAATATGTATGCATCGACGCTTAGTATTGATAAAGCCAGCACCATCCTAGTCATAAAGTGTATTTTTGTGCTAATGTATCGTTGGTTTGCGTTTCTACAAACACTTTGTATGTTTTCGTCTAAAATCATCATATCTGCACTAGTGCATGTGATACTTATCGGGCCTTAATTGTTCGAAGATAATGTATGGGAACCCTTTGCGACTTTCAATATATACGTGCACATTAGTCAATGCATAGAACAAGTCAAGTCAAGTTAGATCTTTCCTCAAAACTCCTTAATTAAAATATGTATTAATTGTATTTTTCACCTAACGAATGGCATGCCGTTGTCCGCCCCACCGTCTCTCTTCGGCCCTTCATTTTCTTGCAGCTATTCTATCTCTACTGAATATTTACCAATCTGACAACGTGATAAAAAATCACCGAATATTGTGTCATGTGTTCTTACTAGAAAGATTAAAAAGTGAAGGCACTTGAATTATTTCAATTTATTTTCTCAATAGTTTGTAGACTTAGTTCTATATAACTTAACAAAAATTGGAAAAAAATACTTGTTTTGATTAATGTTAAATGTGCATATTCTTTGACATTCTATTTTACATATGTATATTTAGCCTTGCTCATTTTAGTTTCATCGTCATTATAATCCACTCCTATTTCCTCTTTCAGAAGTGGCGTATGGGGGTAAGTCATAATTTCTCTTATACCATATAAAACCACGTTCAAGTAAGTAAGCAACACATTCATTGTCCTTTTTCCATTATTTTCTGGACTGTGATTAATTCGCTGAAAAAATATTCGGTAAAACGTCGCAATATTTTGTTATTTAATTGAATTTGTACAGTTGTGTTGTGTCTTATAAATATTTAAGAATTGCTTTCTTTTCTTTGTCCTGAAAGGTTGACGTGATACCATGTGCTGTGGCGTGATAAACAAAAACGTTTTGAACAATAATACGATAGTATATATCTTGTATAATCGTTCTTTAAATTATAATTTTAATAGCTTTAGATCACAATTAGTAGGGTTCTTTGTTGGAAAATGCCCAATGTTACAATTATGAGACAATATAAACTAGTATTTTCATTACATAATCTAGTTATACATAATTAAGTCAAAGCGTGGTTATTTTCTATTTTGTGTCTATCAATACACATATAGCGTGTAAACTATGTACTATCATTACAATCTGGCTATATGGAGGATGCAACCTACTTTAAGTTGAGTCACTAAGCAATACCGTCACTTACTAATATTCATTTGAGGATGGTCTAATGTATGACGTCTGCAATATTAGTCTCCAGAATGTGTAAGTACTAATCCAGTAGTCATAAAGTCATACATATACTCGCTAATAATGATGATGTACTTTAGGAATATGGAATGTATATACTATTTATACACTCAAACAAACGAAAACAAACAAACACACACACTTGTTTACACAGACAATTTAACAGACACCTAAATCACACCCTTGCACAAACTCACGTAAACAAACCCACATACACACACACATGCACTACCCCCCCCCCCCCCCCCAACACACACACACTCACGCAAACATACATACACATACAAACACATGCAAACTTACACAAACACACATTATACATGCCTACACAAATATGTACACACACAAACACACACGCATACAAACTTCATAGAGTCCGTCAATCTGAAAGTAACGTGTGAATAGTTATGGACACATTTAAGACTGACATAGAGCACAAGGCAATACAACACTTCGGTGCGACGTTTTCCATAACACCTCCATCCAGTGATTCGAAAGAAATGATCGCTATTTCTAATGTACATTACACATATGCTTTTGCATGGTGGTTAATCATTACCATCATACTAGATGTATACATTCAGCTATGTTTGCTTTGATCTAATATATGTGTGTATTTTTCTGTCCAAGATGTTTTAACACATTTTAAACCTAGTGATGAGAACGAAATGCTCGGATAAATATCAAAGCGACCCGTAATGGTAGAATACCTCATTGCATTAGTATTATCTTAAAACAAATAAACACACGAATTATCGAACGACCTACACCGATTATTGTACTACAATCTGCCCATTTTGGAAAGAAGTTGTATGAAAATAGTAAGCTAAACAATTATCGACAAGGTTCAGTTTGGGGTTTTATGCATCTTGCGTTTCATAATTTACACACACGTATATATTATGTTCGAAATAAATTCGCGGTCTTCAAACAGTATTAACTTTTATTGTTTTCACAAAAATGTATATTTTTCTTGTGTTGGTTAATTAAAGCTGATCTATTAGAATACTTGCTTTAAAGTTTTAGTAAATGTGCGTAACAGTTGAACACCTATACACGTTTTAAAGCCTTACAAACACCGCATATATTCTTAAAGATACGTTATTGTTTGTAATTATGTCGGCCTAGTTGCATAATGTGTTTATCTATGAACCAAGTTTGTTACCATACGTGTAGTGAGTATTTTGTTTCTTTAACATATATTCGTCGATATAATATGTCAGGTACCAGGAATAGTCCTGGTAAAACAGAAATACTGTCCGTTACATAATGTTCTGGCTAATGAGTAGAGCGTTAATTATAGTTTTAAGCATTTTACTTGATCTGGTACTCGCCGTTATCTGTAAATACTATTTGCCAAATAGTGCCTGACGGAATCACAGGAATACAGGTGTGTTTATCAAATGATTATGGATATAGAATCCTGCGTTATATATAGTAAAAATGCACTTCATATTCATGTTCATTCGAGTATATGTTTTACTTTTAGAGTACGTCATCGTCATGATGTGATCAGTTTTGTTTCAGATGGTTGTGTTTTCTTGTCACTACATGCGTCTATGAAACCCCTTTGACAGTGCGAGGTTAGGGCATCTGTTACCTAGTTGCAATGCGTTAATTCTTGGGCATTGCTTGTTCTGTATAATTGTCGTCACATTTTTGGTGTAACTTCTTTAAAGAACTGCCATATGAATACCGTTGCATTGTGCATTTTCTTATTTAATATATGTTGCATATAACTTAATCAAATGTATACTATGACCGTGTTTAACTTCGAGTTTGTGTACGATATACGTTTATGACATTTAGCTCTACTTAACATCCACCAACGAAGATTGTCCCTTACAGTCAGTGTTTGTCTGATCTTCGCGCGTGATGAAGAGATAACTAGGGCAGTTGTCTTGTGCACTTAATTACTTCAATCGTATATTTTAACTAACTGATTGTATTGCCTTAGCGGCCAGGAAAAAAAATAAAAGGTAATATTTTGATCTCGCCGTTTGTTTCCGGATAGGGAGGTTTAGGCAAGTCAAATTTACTTGGAGCAATATATGTGGAGAAACATCAGCGTCATCGTAACCATTAAAACAATGGTTTGATCAAGAAAAAAAACAACACACTTTTGCATGCATTACTTTCTTTTGAAATCATAAAGCAGCACAAAATAATTGCTTTCTTTGATTATTGTTTTCGTATTGTTATTTATTTTATTCATATGTTCATAGTATTACTATTTAAAATAATGTTCTGAGTAGTCTAAAGACTTTGTGAAACAAATGTCAAAAATCAGTTCAATAAAAATTGATATATTTTATCATTTGAAGTGAGAAGTAAACTGCAGACCATATTAAATTAACTAGGGCATCTCTCCTTGTGTGACAGTTTTGACCATATGTTATATGTGTGAATGAAACAAAACAGAACGGTTAAAATCGGACAGTGTAACAAATAATAACGAACATATATTGAACGTTTACGTTTAAAAAAAATGAAACCTTTTTTATTTGGTGTGTGATGGTTTTCTGCATTCGGTATCAACTTCGGAAGACATCTTGGTCATAAAGTTCCATTTCATGCAAGTTTGTCAGTGTTATTCGTTTCAGAAATGTCTTGCGGAGGGGATGGGGGCGTATTTTTTGTCGAACATCGCCATCATATCTACATTTATGTATACAATGAATTGATCAGCTAAAGGTATGTTTTATTTCCCGTACACATCATTGCATATATACAGTTCCCAAGGAGAAGACATTGCACTTTGTTGTATACAGTCAATATATACAGTTCTGGAACCGTAACAGTTGTCACACGATACGATGTACGTACGGTTCGATTACGTTCGATGTACGATACCATGTGCGGTTTTTACACGATACCATACACATTACGGTTCGATACCATACACGATATGCATAACGATGGAAAATCTAAACGTTACGATGCGATACGGTGTACGCTTCGATACAACATACTGTACTGTTTCCGTTTACGCCACGTTACACGAAATGCCATTGCAAATGCGGCATGTTGTTAAAGTAAAGCTTCAATCAGCCTATTTATACTGTACCAACTCGGTTTAGTCCAAATCGTTCTGCCCCAATCGGCCCACTTTCATCGCATATATGCGGTAATGTTTTCACACCTTTCAAATGAGACTATACAACTATTTCCGTCTAAATGGTAAAATGTGTAGGCAAATGATAAGTAACTGACGCCAATATGATAGCCTGCTTAAACATTGAACAAGTGTGCAAAAATATACCATGTTAAGACAAATTAATTTAAATCTGTAATTTCCTAACATTCTTACACCACTCTTCTATACACATATATTTCAATGTTCTGCCCATATTCCCCGCATCCGTATCTGCGTTTTACTGAAGTGAAATTTCACAGCCAGATTATGTGTGCTGGAATCTTCATACATATATGACATGTCTTCAGACCGGATGCAGGTGTTGCTAAATGACCACTGCCCGTCTAATTTGAATATAAATTTTGTGTCATAAAAGTGGCAATCTGTGTGTGGGTTTATAATCGCTCGCGTGATTTGTAGGTACATGTACCGAATAATCTACATAGGTGGACTAGCTGCTAGAAAATAAATAACATCAGAAACATACCATTGTTTCATACTCAACCCTTTTTCAAGCACTATTTAAATAAAAAATAAGGCAAGGAATAGTAGAATATGGGTAAATCGGGAAAAAAACTTAACAAACTAAAAATATAGAAACAGAGCTATTAAATAATAATTATATTGTTATGAGACAAAATTGGACTAACAACAGACAAATTAACACATCCACTTACTCCTTTCCACGTAGGGATCAAATCCATTAACATTAAAACAAATTTAGAAGACGTAATCGACACGAGTGATAAGATTATTCCCTTAGTTAAACTCAACTTAAATACTGAGTACTGAGATATCGCTACCCACATCCACATCTACACCGACGGTAGCAAGGATACAAACAAAAATGCTATAGGAGCATGAGATATTATGATTGAAAATCAACAGAATAAAGAAACAAGGCCAAAATAAAACTAAGCACTAGACTTTCTATATTTAGATGCGAACTGTTAATTATAACCAATAAAATGTGTTCAAATAGAATAAAATTTCAGATCAACAATAAATTAACAATATTACCCCGGCTGTCTTAGTTATTTACAAGCATTTCAGACCATTTATAGAAAGAATAGACAAGAAATAATCAAAGAAATATATAGATTAAAATAATAAAATACAAATGTTAAGCGAAATCTCTAATATGAATTTGGAGATTGGAAGTCACCATCATAATATAGCCTATGATTAAATATTACTACACTCAGGCTCGGATCCAGCTACCTAGGTGAAGAAAGTAAATTCGCCCCCCCCCCCCCGCCCCCGACAAAGCAGACCTACTGATCCGCGCTCTTAATCTTTTTTAGAATAAATGCATTTCATTAAATATTTAATTAATTATATAGGATAACACCTACATAAACTGTATTAATACAATGTCCAACCGATATCATATCCAAATCAAGCAATAACTAACTTTAAAATCTTAACATTCCTAATAAACCCATTCTCTGAT
This sequence comes from Sinonovacula constricta, assembly GCA_007844125.1. NCBI lineage: Eukaryota > Metazoa > Mollusca > Bivalvia > Cardiida > Solecurtidae > Sinonovacula > Sinonovacula constricta. Next base: position 46,785,205 of record CM017570.1, read on the forward strand.
TGGCTGGACCCCAATTTTGTGGAACATTATGACTGCTCTTTGTTTAAAGGCATTACACCTCTAAGAAAATGTTTCTTAAAATGTTCACCTTGAAATGTTTTCTACTCCTGATTCGAGCTGGCACATTTTGAACTAAAAGTGAACATGAAATCGGATGATTATGAACAAATAACACATTAAGTTACACACTAGTTACGAGGATGTTTTAAAGTGAAAAAAGTACGGGAAAAGTGTGTGAGTAGTTAAGCTTGGGTTGGTAATTCAGTTAGTTTAGTATATCGTATATAATATATATTTTAGTAGAGAATTAAATGTATTTAATGTATTGAATATCTTCTAGGTATTAAAGTGTTGCATTTTTATTAAATCTGCCCTTTTCCGCTGGTACAAAAAGCAAAGTCACGTGTGAATAATATAGGTCTTTGTAGCTAATCTCTTGCTATTGTGTGCTGCCTTAACCAAAACAGCACGGGGTTAAAGTATTTTCCTATGTCACAGTAAAGACAGTTCCTATTGGTGAACTTGCATTCTTTATCAGGGTAGCTTGATCCTAGTTTTAATCAAAAACTATTCTAAACTAACGATATTGTGGCAGTAAATATTGAACTTAGAGTCCTACCAAAATATCCGAATATCTGAATTAGTGCGTTATTTATTTTATGTATTTTATTAATTATAGCTCTCTCTCCATGGCTTGTTACCCACCCTAGTTTTATAAGGGTATTGAGTTTTTTTTTTTCGACAGGAGACTGTAAAGACTATATATGTCTGCTGACTTGCTTGATTTTGCAATGATTAGATATTATATCATTTTCTATTGTTACCCCAACGGTATTCTTTTCAGTATCCATACTGCTGTCAAGGTACATGCCGATGTGCACTAGTTATTTTAGGAGAGTATGTAAATGCCTTCATCATCCTAAAAAGACAAAGGACCATTTCGTTATAAGAGGAAATCGATTTAAGAACAGACCAATTAACACCCCCGGTCAACACGCTAAGGATCAAACCAATCAACATAACAAACGGCTAAAAATCCTTCTTCCTTTAAGATTAGTGGTGTAATAAAAGTGTCAGCAATTAATTGGAATTAACACACGTGCACGTGATTGGCAGGGCGGGAAAATGTAAGGAAATTAAGAAGGTATGATGACAGATGTTTACTGTTATTTATGATACAAGGACAATGTTTTGACAAACACATTCACACCTTAAACGTTTGATCCCATCACTGGCAGAAGAATAGTTATATTAATTTGTTTGCTACACTTGTGAACGTACTTTTATTGAATTTTCTTCGAGCACTGAATTGCTTTTATTTATTTATTTAAATTAGCGTAAATGTGTATAAAATGTACGCGTTTAAAATAATTGGCGAAGAGACTATATCAGTGTTGATTGTGCCCGGCGATGACATAGGTAAGCTAGCTTTACAATTAACTAACTTGTCGGAATATCAGAGATGATTCCACACGGTTCAATTATGTATTAACAATGTTCATTGTATATGAGCCGTATCATTTGAATCCCATATTTGAGACAAACCTCTTTTCCATAACCTGACATAGAGCTAAACTTCTTTTTGTATTTATGAAGCATGTATTATGGCATTTAAATTTCCTGTGAACATTTGTATGAGCATGATAATGTCATTAGAAAAATGTCACAATATATGTATCTTTGTATCAAAGAATTATGAGAAGGCACAGTGCAATTCTCCTTGTGTTACGTAACCATACTATACGTTCCGTTACGATACCACGGTCTTGTCATAAGCGTTACAATATTGTCTTTTTTGTGTATATAGTAAACGTATTATGAACAATACAAAACATTTCATTTGGTAAACTTAACAGGCTGCCGAAAATGCATACAATTAGGTCATGCTCAGAAAAAATAAAAAATAAAAACAACAATGAAACAAACTTCTCTCTACCTTTTTTCCTTAAATGTCATTGGTTTAATCTTTACAGTGATGTACAAAGTCATTCTCACTCGCTATAGTGTAAGTCATTGTATCGTCCGCAACATTGCGTCACTTTTTTTACTCTAGTAAGTTGTTCTTTACTGGATCTTCACGAAAGGTAACACGGGATCAAAGCTTGTAGAAGATAGTGTCAATAGTTTTGACCGTGGTGCGGTCAAGGTCAAGGAACATGCAGATTCTTGATCTTATGTATTTGTCTATAAGGTTTTAGTTTGCTAACACTGTTAAAGAGCAACGGACAAGATCAAGACTGAAGATCGACCGTTAAATGTTCACAGAAGCTGTCAAGATAGTTACATATTTTAAGTGCAAACTTAATAAACATTACAAAAATTAGTGTTTTAATGTACATTTAAATTATGATTTAACATCCACTTTAAACCATAACAACATAATAGATATATACAACTTAATCATTCCTTGTTTTAATCTAACATTGGGACGCATTTTCGAAGTATATTCCTAACTTACATTTTAATCTTCTTAGGGCTTAGGACGTACGACAGTCCCAGATCAATATCCAAGTAGCCAGCAATTTTAGAATAAAAACATACATCAGTGTAAAACACAAATCTAAAACTTTTCCATAAATCTACCCGCCAGTGCACTAGCGTCTACTGATACCACCGTAGATTGTTTTCTATTTTTCATTTACGGCAAATGCAGCACAAGAGCAGTGTTCTTAAATCATCGGCGATCAGAGCACTAAAGTAGTGTGCTTTCTGAAATAGAGCATCTGCATTGCTGGGAATGTTACTTCATTTATTTGAAATAAATATTGTACTGTAGAAGCCTAAGTATGTCTATTTTTGTATTGATATGTTATTAAAGCACGCATATTTTACTACACAATTATTGCCATTCTTTATTTTGTGGGATACCTCAAACATCATCTCCATAATATACAAGACGGATGCGTTATTATAATAGTAAATTTATGGTATTTTAACATTATATGCACACTATTATTTCTGTCATAAATGTATATACTTTTAGCCGATTGGTTCATTAAAGATAATTAAGTTAAACATCGTTTTCATAAGTATACGCAACAGTTATAAACGCAAAAAACATCATACAGCCTTACCGATGCCGCATGTGTATGTGTTTGTAATGATGTCGGTCAAGTTTCATAATGAGTGTAAATAAGCATTTTGAAATTCATTGTGTTCCCATGGCGTGTAGAGCATTAACGGTTTCAACATATATTTGGCTGTATAATGTGTTATTTTTTATATTTCAGGTAGGAGTACAGAAACGCTTAATTAATTGTGTCCTTAACGTAATATTTTGGGTGAGGTGTAGAACATGAATTACATTCTTTAACAATTAATCTGGTGGCCGACCTCATCTTTGAACACCCTCTAGTAAATCGGCCCTGATTAAGGTCACCGGAATGCATCTGTGTTTATTAAACATATAGAGCTGTGAAATAGTGTTTTAGACAAAGATAAGATATATGCTTTATTTGAATGTTTATTCAAATACTTTAATTTCTTTTTTTAAAACCACGATGGTTTATGTTTCTGATAGAATAATAGCCTCTCCCAAATACAAGGTGAATGTTATTTACTTCGTAACTTAGCTCCAATTCATAAAACTATCTTTGCCATGTTCATTTTCAAATTTTAAAACATGCTTAATATACTCACGAGAATTAAGTCATGTTAAATATTACAAAGTATCTAATTATAAATGGTAGAATTTGAATTAGGCATAGGTTCTCGTGAGCTCATATCATACACATCTTTCTTGTTAACTATACTCATAGTTTGCAATTTGCTACTTTCTAGACACCAAGAATACCGCCTAATGTAAACTATGTCACTGTGTCGCAAATGTTTGTGTACGATGTACGTTGATGGCATTTCAATCCATTTTAATAGATTTAATATGTTGATCTTTCCGCCATCTACAGATAAGTATGTTTATGGAAGCCAAATTAACATTGAGAACTGTTTGGGGAGAAACATTCCCGCCCTGATGACTGTTTGCAAAAGTTTATGGAAAATATATCCTGTCTTTGTCAATTTGCTTTGACATTTTTATGGTAATCCAATATTGGTATTTCCTTATAGCGACTCTTTTTAATCGTCGCCCTGTTGTATGCTCCCATTTTGCATTGTTTCTGGTATCTGTTTTTCAAAAAATAAGTGTCTAAGGGTAGATTACATTATTCATCGTGATGAATCCATGTGAGCAAATTGTGTGTGTATCTATCCAGTTCAAGGTAGCAGCCCGATTGAAACAGCTAACAAACTTTAAACAAACTAGAACGGTTGTCTGTGTTCTTCCATTTTGTAATTATGTTTGTGGCCATAGTTGTGAAACTAACCTTTCTAAATTAAATTTTAGGGAAGTTTATTATAAAAAACTGAAGATATTTTCCGTAGATGTACATTCATTTAAACACCTTTTGAAGTTTAAAATAAAATAACGTTGTATGACTTAATTGTGTAGAAGTGGACAACTTGTTGAATTGCCATTAAATATTCCAGAATATCTAGCAAACATATCGATACGGAGTACATGCATTAATTAAAGTAAGCACAGTATTGTTTTACCGCTGACTTTTCCGGTGATGATTATAACCATATTTTTAGTTACATGTATATCTCTTGCCAAGAAGTTTTTTTTTTTAATCAACTTATTCCGACACCGAGCCATCAAGTGGTATTACCGTCCTAATGTTAAATGGAGTATTAGAAAGAGTACTGTGTTTGAGGGTATTTTTAAATAAAAGTGTGCGACTCTATTATACTGCGTGTAAAGTTAGCAATTGTATTCTGTAAAACCAACGCACTATTGCTCTCTTGAGTGGGCATTGTTCACTTTCTTGCAGACCACAACGGACATTTACTTTCTTGCCAAGGTGTGTATGCATGTGCATATATCAAAGTAACCATGTACCATCTACAATGACGTAATATATATGTTCTGGTTTACTTCGGTTTTGAACACATAAGTAGTACCCAAGCAACGTAATGTGTACTTACCTTCACTGCAGCGACAAAAGTGTGGCTATTATAGCCTCGCCGATTTTGTAAATCCTAACCCAACATGTAGAACCACCAGAGCAACGCGTGTAAGCTGAAATACATCACATATTGAACATGTTTGCCTGGGCCGTGACTGGAATCGACGAGAAGCTGAAATGTGATAATACTCACATTTCATGTAAAGTGTTATGTGTTTTTATCCAGCAAGTAAAAGCTTTATTTGTTGTCTTGGACGTCTTATTTCTTCAACAAACAACATGTTAATTTTCTGCCGACTATCCTGCCGGCTATCCTATTTTCTGGAAAGTCAGTCGGAGTTAATGTCTGATTATCCCCATGACGTAAACATTCAACTTATTCAACTTCCCCAGGTCTCTTGTCTGGTTCCAGTCTTTTGCATACTGCAAAATGCATAACGTGAAAAGTGGCTAAATGGTAGTTGTGTCATTTTTCAGTACAATGCTTGACTGTAATTCAGGAATTGTGCTCCGCATTAAAAATATGTTCGACTCATTTAAATGCTACAGGTATAGTTAAGAATGTTATGATATAATATAGAAACATCGAATTACGTATAAGTTTCTGCTTACAATTCTACAATTAATTTAATTTAAAGGGTACATTTTGTTTAAGTTTAAAAATAATAGTATATTATCGTTTTGTTTGTGTTTCAAGCTAAAACCAAAAACCTATCAGATTAAATCCTTCTTCCTCTTTTAAAAGGAGACCGAGGTAGCCCTTATGGTCCAGTTAGGATGAAAATTACATTCTCAACGTGATCATTTTCCTTAAAGGACACAACATAATCACAGGATCTGACCATGCCATCCCGATTTCTAAACATTATTGTCCACAGACGTTTAAAGGTGACTTCTTTAGATATTAGCATTGTATCCGTATTCATGATATTTGTTCACGTATATAGATAGTTTGCATTGTTGCTTCATGTAATCTAAAATTTAACTAAAATGTATCTTACAAAGTGAGTACGGACGATTAGCTTGGGGTTTAAATTGTATACGACTGTGGGAAAATTTTGTTATGTGAGTGTTTAAAACATTAAATATATATGATTACAGCGAATTCAAAGTGAAAGCATATACATATGTTGAAGGTATATGCCGACGCAACATCATCAAGTCCAATAATTTATTTCACATATGTTTTGACATGCTCTTCTATATAAATCAACTCACCGTTGCTTTTTGTGTCATTCTAGTTTTATAATGCCTGATTTCACTATTTCAAACTATTCTTTTTTAAGCCAGTGTACATAGTAGATCTTTGGTAGGTTAGAAATAAGTTATCGTGGAACTTACAACAAGTTCATGACCAACTGATTCATTGCCCGTTCTCACCAGTGTTACCTCATGTGGACTTCATCTCTGAAAAACGATTTTGGTAAAACATCAGAATAGTAAGTCCCTCAAATGGTTTTAGACAGTTCTGTTTATGTTATACATATTTAAAATGTCTGATTACTTTTCTTTGTGTTGAATAGATAAAGATGGCATGTATTTTGGCCCGATACTTTTCATTAATTTCTAAAACGAAAACGATACTGTCTTGTTGTCTTATCGTTCTTTAAATTATAACTTTAATGGTTTTAGATCACTATCAAAATGACTCGCTGTTATAATATAGTGTGTTTAAATAAGGACATTTGTTATCCCAATTATTTTAATAGAATCTAATCATATATAGTAATATGCAAATGTGAACAGTTTGTATGAAAACATGAAACAACACAATTCGACAAAAAAAAACCACTGCAGCCATTGCAGAATTACATGAATAACAGACAGTTAATTTCTCTGGACTCTGCGAACTTTTTCTTGATGGCCATTGTTTGCGGCGAACTGTAACCCTCGGCCGACAATATTAATAGAGATACTCATAATATAACTATTTACTTTTTACCATTTGAAAAACCATTACGCGAGGTGAGATTAATTTTCTCTAAACCGTATCGGTTACAGTCTGTGGCAATTTAAGCGAATGTACAGCCAATTTTAAAAAAAAAAAAAAACTTGTCTTGGCATTTAATGTCAGTTAGCCTGTAGTGCATCGAACATTCAAACATAACCAATCTTGTTATAACTGTGCAAGAACATTGTATCAGGTTCATGTTCAACGTATAGGTCAATTATTCTACGAACTTTATGAAGATATAGTGCTGTAAAAGGTATTGCAGAAAAGACGTCGATTTATGCCACATATAGTCACGTTGTCCTGGCATTGAGTCGATAGGTGTTCGGACTATCCTTACATTTATTTGTTAGCAATAACGTAATTTATATATGCAGGGCTTAAGCCAGAATATGTGTCAAGGAACTGTTGTTTTTTTTTTTTAAGAAGACATAATGCTGAAGTTTTCTTCAACCTTTTGACATTATGTTTAAAATTCATACTTTTGTAGTTTTAAGAGTTGGTGTAGGACCGAATAAAAATAATTAAAAGAAAACCCGATCTAGTGTATTGCCTAACTATCTAATGACATAATGAAGACCAGTTTGATATAATAATATTCGGGGATTTTTAGATACGAAGATATTGGAAACACATCGATGTGTTTAGTGTGCTTCAAACAAAGGAAGCAAATGGAAGAATGTATGTGAATACAACCGTTAGCCTTTCTCTTTTTACAGTAAACACAGTGTTAACATTGAACCATTTTTATTTAGGGTAACCCTATAGGATACAGAGTATACATAGATACACGACCGTGCCTTCAAAACTTCATTTAGAGTTTCCCATAAATCGAGATATAAATATGCATTAAGAATCGCTGGCGGCAAAGCCATGGCTTGTACCCCAATCCGTCTTCCCTTCATGTCATGTCATTCCGTACGCAAAGTTTTCTGTGGTAAATCTTCATGATACCGACAATGTGATAAAAATCTGTAGAGGGTACGGATAAGATGCGAATTCAAAGTCAATGCAAATCTAGGATTTCGGCGCTACATTTTAAGTCTTAAACATTGTAGTTTAAGTTCGACATGTTGTATCTCAATATCCCATGATAAATGCTTTTCAAGTACCTTTCTTAGATGCCGCCTATCTGAAAGTAGCTAATGAATCCGTATAGATTCCGAAATATTTAAGGTTGAGACAGAGCACAATACAATATAATCCACAGGCTGTTTTTTAAACATGTTTGTATTTTATATTAGTTTATACCATGATTAAATATTAAAAATACAAGAATATCTACTGTACATTGCTAGTATGCTGGCATGCTTGTAATAACATATTATTATACTAGAGCTATTATTTCATTGTTGCGTATTTTAGAAAATATGAGTGCCTCTTTTTTGAAGCTGTCTTCACTCACGATCGACCTTCATAGGCATGCTGAAGAAAGGCCTGGATAAATATCAAACCGATTCGAATTGATATAATTGCTAATTGAATCTAAATACAATTAAAACACCACTTACCCACTCTACATCCATGAGTGCGCTACATATTGCCCATACCAACGTAGCTTTATTTTTGCTTTAAGTTTGCGTAAGAGCAACAGTAAACGTTATAGTTCCGCGCCGTTGACGACCTCATCACGCGTCTGATGTATACAATCATTTAAGTAAATCTAGCTTGATTAGCATTTAACTTTATTTATTTACAAAACGTGATAGTAATCTTGATATTGGTTTTGTTCCTTCATCAGTTAGTAATGTAGTTCATTTTGGAACAATCCTCCAATGATAATTGAAAATAATAAGGAGTGTTTTTCTTTATTTGAGAGTGAGTAACACAACATGGGTTTCATAAGTTACAAAGGCTGATAAATTATTATCGAAGTATATTAAACAGTGTAATATTGTGGTGCTATCAGAAAATGTATATTTTGGTCTATTGGTTAATACAATATGTCGAATTATAAATAATCGCCCAATGAATCGCGTTATGGTTTAAATACATATACGTTTTGGGTTTGTATTGACATCGGTTAACTTTAATAAGGCGTGTACTTATCTACCGCATACTGCAATTCCTTATGTTTCCATTCGTCTTGTATGTGAAACGGTTTCAATACATTCCTCAATATTATATGTCCCTATACATCGTAATTAAAAACTTGGAAGGGTGAGTTATATTTTCAGTAACAAAATAGTTGGTTGATGGATAGAGCGTTATTAACTGTTTGAGCACTACTTCATTTGGACGCCGACTATCTTTGAATTATTTTAGGTGATTTGGTCCTTGTGGGATCACTGGAATGCAAGCTTCTTAGTGAAAATGTTTATAGCTACTTTTATGCTTTTAGCTATAGTAAACATATCTGCTTCATGTTCATGTTCATTCAAACATCAAATGTATTTAACAATAAATAATTGTATGTAATTGTAGTAGACGAAATTCTCACCCAAATAGAAAAAATCATATTTTGTTACGTTACTACCGTCTTTTTTTTTAATGACGATATAATCTAGCACTTGGACCATGCCACCGGAAAGTGCAAACACTTATTTAGGAGTACCAGTCGACCCATTTGGCGACTGGCCATTTCATTGCATTATCTCTTGTGTTTATACTGTATATGTATATGTCTCGTAACAGTTGTGTTATAAAGTATTTACCAAGTTAAATTTACACACGAATGTAATTATAAATGACAGGATTCATAATACAACTTTTGTTTTTTGTCTGTACTTACACGTATTGCTTGAAGACCTGTGTCTATGTATCACCAAACAATATATAGCCTAGTGTACACTGTGTGAGTTTGTAACTTTACAGTTTGTGTGCGATGCAGTTGAATTCCCTTAAATCTGCTTAGTAGCTGATGATCAGATCGTAACTACCTGGCGGTGTTTAAATAATCTTCATTCATGCAAGCGCAAACATGTTATTATCTTACTAATATCTTAATATTTGATCGTAATACCTTAGCGGCCTGAATAGTTTAGACCTTTCTATCCCACCGACTTTATTCTGATAACTGAGATTTTGGCAAGGCGCATTCTTCTTAATAAACATTTGGAAAGATACATCCTGGCAACCGTTAATATATGTGTTTTTTTAAAGAAGAAAACAATTAAATATATATCACTTTTCTTTGAAATGTTCCAGTTAAGTCCGTGCTGATAATCGCTGAGACATGATTAAGTTGAAAGCTTGTCAAATATATTTTAACTATTTGCTTACAGCCATACTTTTGTTGCTGTTTTTTTAGGCATATTACTGATATCTGATTTATATTCATTTACATGATTAATTTATTTTAAAATTAAGCATTGTATGTAGCTCTTTTAAAATTTAGACTTACTTCCGGATCCACATACAATGTGAACATTGTTTACGTCGTTCAATCGTATTAATGACGTAATTACATAATTTAATAGCTCTAATTATACCAATATTTGAAATTATTTTCGTTGCCATAAGTTTTGTCAGTGTTCATAAAAAATAGAATACCGTCAGTATAATCCACTCATATTTTTTTCTTTATTTTTGTTTTGATATTTGATATTTTGTCAGTCATACTTTTTTATTGTACCTTATAACATACTATTGAGATTAATAAGGAAGACATTTATTGTACTTTCGCAACTATTTAACTACATCTGGACTTTGACTTTATCTCTAACGTGTTCTGATAAAGTATCGGTGTGTTTTGTTTATTAAATGGTCGTAGACATGTTTTTATGTTTGATACACACGTAAGTTCTGCTTCCTAGTGTGTTCTGAACGGTTTAAGATGTCGTGGGAATAGGCGTGATACTTGTAGTTTTGCATCAAGATAACGACCGTGTATGTGTTGTCTTGTCGTTCTATAAATTATAGCACGAATGGTTTTATATCACTATTAAAATGGCTAGCTGTTAAAATATGGTGTGTGATAAAGACTTGAAAAAAAAAATCCTAATAAATAGAATCCCTCAAAAACGTGCCAATAATGATATTGCACTTTAAGTATATAGCAAATATATAGTATTTCTCAAACAACTTCGATATATATGCAACTATGGATGCACGAACTAAACAGTAAACGATATCTTATGTCTATTTGTATATAACTGATAATGCTTTACGAGAAATATATATTTTAGGTAAATCCTATGAGAAAGCAAATCGTGCAAATTTGTCACTGGTAACCACAGTAGGTACTCGAGTAGAATCGTAAAAACAAATCCACCAACGAAAAGGAATTTTGAGGTTAATATCGCTGTTACCAGTAGCCAACAGATGCATTAAAAGGCACTCTTCCAATAAACGTCAATAACGCCTAAAGCGGTCCTTAAATCATTTTAATAAAAAAAATCGACACCCGCTTCTTAGACCACTTGTTCACGATGTATGCGCTGTTTCGTTGGTGACGCCCTGGAGTGGACAGTGATATCTGGAATGTTCCCTGAAATTTGCACATGGGGAAAATGTATTGCGTGGACTTTCTAACATGACAGAATCCTACCTTAGTAATTTGTTTTTATTTTGATTATAGTATATAATTCAAACGCCTGACATGAGATTTTGTTCCTTGTCCAATAATTTTATTACATGAACATTTTGCAAAAGCCAAACGTGTTCAGACTATTTTTTTCCAGAAATACTTACTAAATAACAGTATCCATCATTGATAATATTAAAATGTTGCTGTTCATATTAAATCTGATTGGTAGTACTGGACAAAACATACAAGCTAATGTATACTGTGTCTGATTTTAGAGTCTGAGTTCAATGAATGTTTATGATATTTAAATCTATTTTGTAGCCATTGAAACAGATCGTAACTAATCGCCATGTTTTTTCTATCCTATATGGTATATAAAGACTCGCTTTATTAAATACATGTTAAGAAATGGATCTGATTAACTGAGCAGCAGCCTGAATATTTAATATTTAATCGTTCGATCTCACCGCCTTTCTTGCCAAAGGAAAGTTCAGACAAGAAAAATAACCTTAAGCAATGTTTGGGGAAACACATCGGCTTCCTGCATACAGTTTACAGATAGTTATGACAAAACTATTGTGTCACTTTTCTTAGAAAATATAAATGTTAGCCAATAATGATAATTACTTTTGCAGATTCTTCCGTTGTTATTATCGATAATAGGTGATAACTTTCTGTTGGTAATAACTTTCTGAGAGTATCGTAATAATTATCAACCCTTCGTTTGACTAAAATCGGTTAATCCATCAGATCAAGTGAGACATTGCTAACCTAATTTTAACAAACTAGGAAGAGCTTCCTTTTTGAAAAAAAATAACTATTTGTGTCCGCTTGGCATATGGGTATAAGAAACTGTCAACATGTAAACGTCATATAATTAAATAAATGTAAATAACAAACCTATGTAAAGGGTCAATGTGTTTACCGCTGCTGTCTATATTACGTATTCACGTTTTCGCATGACTTATACATTAAGACATGATTATATTGGACTGTGCTTGTTGAATCGTTTGCAAAACAAAAGTTGATGTAGCCAGGTAGAAAACCACAATGAAGCGTTTAAATGAACGTTAGAGAACAGCGAAAAAGAAAAACATGTGTATGTGTATGCGATATTTCTATTCATTGGATTTGCAAATATTTTTATTAACATAATTTCAGAAAGCACCGACGCTTAGTAATGATAATGCCAGCAACAGTTATAAAGTGTATTTCTTGAGCTAATGTATCGTTGTTATGGGTGTCTGCAAACCCTTTGTGAATTTTCGTCGAAAATCACCATCATATCTAAAATTTTACATGATCTATATCAGGCCCTTTGCGCCTTTAATATATACGTACACATTAGATAATGCATAGAACAAGTCAAGTTTGATCTTTCCTCAAAAGTCCTTAATTAAAATATATATTAGTCTTATCCTTCCCCTAGCCAATGTCATGCCGATGTCTGAACGTCCGTCTGTCGTCGTCACTCCATTTTCTTGCAGATAATTTATCTGTAGTGGATATTTACCAATCTTACAACGTGATAAAATTCCTTAGAATATAGTGTCATGTGTACTGACTACAGAGATTTCAAAGTGAAGGCACATGAAGTATTCCAATGTTATTTCTTAATAGCTTGTCAACTTAGCTGTATAACACCTAACGCATGTCGGAAACAATTCGTGTTTTCTCTATATTACTTGCACATACGCTTTGACATTCTATAGCAGAAATATAAATTCAACATTGTTTATTTTAGTGTCGTCTTCAGTTAATTCAATTTATATTTCTTCTTTCAGATTCATGAAGGGGTAAGTCATACTTTTTCTTGTACCATATAAAACGGCGTTCAAGTTAAGAAGCAAGATAATCAGTATATAAACTCTTGACTTTGACTTTTTCACTGCAAAATACTTTTTGTTAAAACATCTGAATCTAGTTTGTGTATGTTATTTCACATACCATATGTAAACAATTACCATTAAACCTACTTTATGTTGAGTCATTAAGCAATACCGCCACTTACTAATATTATTTTATGGTGTCTGCAATATTAAACCCCAAATTGTGGCTATAAATACTTATCCACTAGTCATTAAAACATACAATAAAGCGATAATAGTGATGTTGTACGAACAGCTTTAATTTGATAAGTCCTTTAGTCGTATTATGTAGGCCATTTCATATGCATGCACAAAGTAAACAGTAAGCATTATCAGAACATATGCTCATGTGCATGTAACTGGTAATGATTTTCTAGAGAAAAATATTGCTAGTTAAATAAAATTTTAAACATACGCAGTGTAAATGTATCCATTTAACTGAAATATGTACTATAATAGGATATGCCCAAATCGGTCTTTCAAATGATTTCGCAAAAAATGCCACACACATTCAAGCTCACTAACTTTCTTTAACAATATTTATAGTGTGTTATATTAAGTACTAATATTGCGGCTTTACTAGTTCATTGGTCAAGACGGGAAGCAAAGAGGCTTATCACCAACGAAATATAAATGTCATTACTATGCCTGCAGGATACATTTGTTGCTTAATGCGATAAGTGAATGAAGTTCTCCATATCCCATTGGTTAAAGCCGCAGTATCTAGATATTCAAGCGAAAGTTTCCTAGTCCATTGCAGAAAAAAAAATGTCTAGTGTATCGTCAGCAAGACTGTGGTACGTAGGCCGTTTCTCGAGCATTCAATCACAGTCGTTTTTATTATAATGAGTCATATGTTTTTATTGAGTTAACAGGATGCCATAAATACTTTTTCTCTGGTCTATTTTGTTTATTTGTTTTATTAACACGTTCAATACACTTTACAATATATATTTATATATATATATAAACACTCAGTACTTTCTTTCAATGACTTCCTAATTAAGCTTCAAAAATACATCATTACTTGCACAATTTTGTTTAAATCTGCTTGCATTTGGGAACCCCTCAGAAAATCCGACGAATAGAGCTCTTAAAACATGGTTGTATCACCAAAGTCGGCCAATTTTGCCGACTGGCCGTTGCAAAGCGGTATCTGTTGGGTTTGCACGATTTGCTAAATGTCTCATCAAATACTTGTTCATATTTTAACATTTAGCTGTTATGGCATATATATATATATATATATATATATATATATATATATATATATATATATATATATATATATATATATATATATATATATATATATATATGGGTTGATATAAATGTGCATGTTTTTCTATCTATATGTGGCATTAAAACATGTCAAATGATGTGTTGGCGTATAATATATGGATACAGATATTATTTACAATGATACATTTCAATTATAGGGAAACAATATTAAGTGATTTCTTGATAAAACAATATTGCAATTGTTTCTTTGGACTGCTTCAAAAAATGAAGTGAACATGTAGAATGTATGTGATTATACATTATTGTCTTGTTTTGTATTATAGTAAAGACATTATAAACAATGCAAAAAAACAACAACATATAATTTGGGTAAACCCATCAGGTTGTTGAATATGCAAACATCAAAGGACATGCTTTGAAAGAAAATAAACAGAAATACGTTTAGATTTTTCCTTAAAGGTCCTTGGGTAAATCTATACATAAATGTAGATAGTCGTAAACAATCCAAAAACGTACAAATTGGGTAAACCCAATAAGTTGTTGAATGTATAGGACATCCTTTGAAGGAAAATAAACAAAAACACGTTTAGATTTTTCCTTGGTCCTTGGTTAATTCTATACAGAAATGTAGATAGACATTCACCCTCGCTAAAGTGTAAGTCATGGTATCGTCCGCCGTGTGTATTTTATTTTTCTTTAATGTATCTTCAAGAAACGCAAAACGTGATCAAATACGGTAGAAGATTCTTTTCAGGAGTACTGACCGTAGTGCGAGTTCAATGTCAAGGTACGTGTAGAATATCGATCTTATATATTAGTCTTAAACATTTGAGTATGTTTGCACTGTTAAAGAGCAACGGACAAGAGCTCAACTTTAGATCAGATGTTAAACGTTGTACAAGTACGGTCCAAATGAAAGAGTCTTATAACTCTTTATAGATTTCAAGAAAATTAAACATTTCTGTGCAATGTTCACAAACATTTCCATAAGATCACCAGAATTAATATGTGTTTTTACTGTACGTGGGAATTACGATTTGACATGCAAAATACACCATTACAATATACTCGAACAATACTTAAGCATTGCATCTTCTGATCTAACATAGGGCTTTTTTTCGAAGCTGCCTAGCTTCCCTTTTACCCTAACTAGGGGATAAGACGTACGACAGTCCCACATAAATATCCAAGCGGCTCGCTTTGGTAGAAAACATACTTGCATCAGAGTACATAATGCTATCACTTTCCCAAAGATATATACCAACCAGTACACTGCAGTCTGTTGATGCCACCGTGGCTTGTTTCCTTGTTTTTATTTAGCGCTAGAGTAACATAAAAGTAACGTTCTGAAATCATCGGCGATGACGGACTTCTCACGACACTAACACGTGCTATCTGAAATCTTTAAAGTGCACCATTTAATTATAAGAATATAGTACTTAGGCAGCTTTGTTATGTTTGCATTGTTATCTTAATACAGCGGAACTCTTTTACTTTTAAATGATCTTTGAAAATAATAAGCTACACAATTATTGGCATGCTTTATTTTGTGGAATATATAAACCATCCTGTCCATTATATACAAAGACAGATACATTATTATAGGAGTACATGTATGAAATTTTAACAATATAGCTAAACTATAATGGCTGTCAGAAACTGTATATAGTTTTAGCATATTGGTTAATTAGTGGAGATTTAATTAAACAACGTTTACACAGCAGTCACACACGCGAAAATGCGTCCCAGAGCCTTAAAAATGTTGCATATACTTTCAAAGATATGTATTTGTTTGTCATGCTGTCGGTCTAGTTTCATAATGCGTGCGCATTCAAAGCGCATGTTGAAATTTATTGTGTTGCCATAACGCGTAATGCGTTTAAAGATTTCTACATATATTCGTCTGTATAATGTGTTTTCATATATCTGGTAGAAGTACGGAGCTGCGTAAGTAATGTTTGCCTTAACAAACTATTTTGGTTAGTGCGTAGAGCATCAATTACCTTTTTAAACAGTTTACTTCATCTGAACCCGACCTTATCTTTGAACACTCTCTAGTAAATCGATCCTGATTGGGATAATGAACGGAGCGATGAAATATTGTTTTAGATAAAGTTAAGATATATGCCTTATTTGCATGTACATTAAAATTTACTTTCTTTTAAAGCCACGAGTATTTATCTTTCTGATATAAATTAATACCTCACCCATATACAAGGTGGTCGTTATTTGCGTAACTCTTTCTTTTTAATATCTTCATATCTTAGCTCTAAGTATACTTCGTCGTCATCACACAAACAGTTTGTGTCAAAAAGATGGAGTTTTCTTCCAATGCGTGCCTTTATAAAATCCCCTTGAAAGTGCGAGGATAGAGCTCTTAAAAAAACAGGTTTAAGGACTCCAGTCGGCTCTATTGCCAACAGCCCGTTCCGATGAGTAATCGCTTGGGTTCATGCTGTTTTATATACTGTAACATCACATTGTTGTTGTTCCTTCTACAAAGAAAGGGCATACGTTTGCCCTGTTTATTTTCAAATTCTAATATACGCACAGGGCTTAAGTCACGCTAAACATTTAAAGTATCTAATTATAAAAGGTATAATATGAAATATGCATAGGTTCTATTGTGCTCATAGCATACACATCTTCCTTGTAAAGTATACTCATAGTTTGCCATCTGCCACTTTCTAGACTCCAACAATACAGTTTTTTTTTTATATTTTGTGAGACTCTATTATACTGCGTCTAAATATCCATGCACTCGAGCACAGTTACGTTTACTGGTCAGATGTGTTTGCAATTACGTCGTGTTTAAACCTGTCAAGGAGTGAGTATTGTTTACTTTACGGGCGTTGATCGCGGCAATAGTCTTAATCGTTTTGACCTCAGATTCAAAAATATTAAATGTTGTATTTTTTAAAGTTGCTGTATGTCTGGCTATTTATCCGAAAGGCACAAGGCAAGATAACGTACACTTATTAGGGGAACAATTTGCATTGTTACATTTATACACATATATTAGACCATGCACAGAACAAGTCAATGCCTATCTTTCTTCAAAACTCCTTTATTGGTTATAGTGTATAGATATGTGTAATTCCTCGCCGAGTGAAATCGATACTTTCCGCCCGGTCTCTCCTGTCGGGGATCTTACAACGTGTTAGAATCAAAGTGAAAGCACGCGAATACTTACAATGCAACATCTTCAGTCTAAACGATGTAAAGATTTAGGTCATTAATCAACAGTTAGTAAGTTCACAAATATGTTGATGAGAAATGCCGACACAACGTCACCAAGTCCAATTATTGCTATGTCGGCTGTTAATTACTCATATGTTTTGACATTCTCTACCCTATTAAAACCCATCATTGCTTGATTCGAGCTGAGTGCGTTTTGTAAAGGTGTCATTTTAATTTCGTAATGCCTGATTTAACGAGTTAAAGTCTTATCCATTGCCATAAGTTTAGTCAGTTTGCAGTTTCAAAAGATTGCCGTCTGTATAATACACTTATATTTCTTCTTTCACATAGTCTATTTTCGTCGGTAAGAACTAATTTCTCGTGTACCTTATAACATGATGTTCAAGTTCATGAGAAACCGATACATTGTACTTTATCAACTATGTTACTGCATCTCGACTTTATCACTAAAACTCTATGGTCAAACCTCAGAATAGTGTGTCTCTTAAATTTGTTAAGACAGTTGTGTGTATGTTATACATATTTAGGATTTTCTTTTACTTTTCAGTGTGCTAAATGGATTAGGATATCATGTAATATGTCGTGGTAGTTGTCATTGATTCGTAACAGGAAAATGATAGTGTATGTGTTGTCTCATCTGTCCTTAAATTATATAACTTAAATAGTTTTAGATAACTATTAAAATGAATTGCTGTTGTAATGTCTTGTGTGTTAAATATAAAGAAAAAGAAGATCCCAACAAATATACTAGAATCTAGTTATATATAGTACAATTTAAATGTGCACATTTTAAATGAAAACATGAAACAACACAAATCTCTGAAAAAAAATATTAAAGCCATTGCGTAATTATAGAAACGGCCGACAATTCACATCCCTGGGCTTTGCCCCCTTTTGATTGATTGACCTTCTTTGCGTCGAAATGTAAACATCGACCGACACTACTTATATATGTACATATATGATACTCATTTATCTGAGATTAAGTTTCTACATTCTGCATTAGTTACAGTATTTAAGCGAATGTACAGGAGTCAATTTCAGAACAAATATCATGGTATTTATCGTCAGTTAACTTTAGTATGATATGCTCCTATTTTATACACCAAAATGCAACACTTGAAAGGGTAAGTAATATGTTCGGTAGCATAATGTTTTGGTTAATGAATATAACATTATTACCTTTAAGCTTAATCTAAGCACTTTACTTCATCTGGACGCCGACTTTATCTTTGGACTCTTTCTGGTAAATCGATATTGATGGGATCACTGGAATGCAAACTTCTTAAGAAAATGGTTATAGGTAGTTTTATACTTTTTTAGCTATAGTAAACATATCTGCATCGTGTTCATGTTCATTCACATATTAAATGGCTCTAACAAACAGTAATTACATGTAGATTTTGTTGAAAGACAATTCTCACCCTAATACAAAATGGACATTTTGTTACGTTTCTACCTTTTTGATGACGTTATAATCTAGCCGTTAGACTATCGGAAAAATACCATCATCAGAAAAATAAGAAGAAAAAAACATATACACGATTTAGGAATACCAGTCGGCCCATTCGTCAATAGTCAGAGGTATAGCCTTTGGAATAGCGTGTGTGGTGATATAATAAGAAATCTTAACCTAGTATATTTACAAACGTATATAATTATAACTAGCAGAATACGAAATACGCTTCTACGATATCTTGTTTCTGTCTGTAAATACACGCACTGCTTGTAAACTGTTGTCATATATTACCAATTAAAATACAACCTAATCTGTGCTTTGTCGGTATGTAATTAAATAGTTTTTTGTACAATGTATGTTTATGATATTTAAATGTACAGTAAAACCTCTCCACAGCAACATCTGGAGAAGGCACGAACAAGTGTTGCTGCTGAGAGGTGTTGCTGCTGCTCAGAGGTTTCAATGAGACGAGAAAAATGTGTTAGTTATTTTGCTTTGGTTACATTTAAATTTATTTTAATATAAATCATATCTACAATTTAATATAGGCAATCAGCAGTTGTTTGTCTATTACAAAAACAATATCGTCTGTAACGGACCTGTATCTGAGTTCTGCCGTAACCCAACTCGATAGCAATGGACTGTGCAGACCTTCCTTGTTCTAACATCTTAATTGTTAACCCTCTTTTCTAACGTAAGGTAAACCTTATTATGTATTAAGAAGTCACTCAGACCGATCGTAACTGTCAGTGTTTCTCTAACCTATGTGGGTGATAAAGAGACTCGCTACATTTACTGAGCATGATCTGATTAATTTAGCCGCCTGAATCTTCAAGACACAATAATTCGATCCCACCGCCTTTCTACCGATAGGGAGGTTCAGCCAAGCCAAATTAAAAATATCAGCGTCCTGCATACAGACTACAGATAGTTATGGAAAACAAGACAGGATTTGTCACCTTTTTTAATATATAAGTGTAAGCCAATATTGATAATCAATTTTGTAGATTATTCTGGTCCACTTCCTTATAGTTGCGTTACATTCATTCCCTTCCTAATATCATTATTGGTAATAGTTGTCATACCTTTCTGAAAGTATCGTAATAAATTGTCAAACTTATTTTTGAGTAAAATCGGTTTATCCATCAGTTTAATTGATAGGCCTTTTGTAAACTGCTGTCCAAATTTTAACAAAACAGAACATGTTGCCTTTTGAAATACTGCCTGTGACCGCTTGACGCAGGGGTGAAAGAAACAGTCCAAATTTAAAAGTTATACAATTGCAGAAATTCTCCCAAAAGGAATTTATTAAAACACCATTTGCACTTTGAAATTGTAATGCCATATTACAATATTAATTAGTTTTTAATCAAATAAAAAATGTGTTAGTAGTTTTCAGTTGAATAATAATTGGCTAGTTGTATAATAATTGTTTAGTCAGACATCTCGTCGTTTCGCACGCTAGGCGCATGAAGTGAGTTTTGAGTAGGATAAAGAATGACATATTAATGATCAAAACAAGGAAAAATGCTAGGACTAACTGCGAAACTAAGACAAACAACAGTATTGACGCACGACATGACCTGATTCGGACCATGATTAATTCATACGTCAAAACATAAGAAAACATCATGAGACACAGCGCTGGTCAGAAGACACGATTTACAATAAATAATCTAATTTTAGCTTTTATTAATGCTTCTATCAGAAATAATAGGCGTAGGCGGCGCAGTGAGCAAAGGAGATGCGCAGTTAGCGTAGAGTACATATTTTTGGGTCGCGGGGCGAAAGAGTAGAGTGGATGTGGATGCGTTAGAGAGAGGTACTCACGCCTCACTGTTGTTATATTGTAAAATATAACTTTCATTAATACAATTGTAATCATGGGATGAAATTGCGTTCTACTATGGAGCCCCTTTACGCCACAACATCAATAAAGGTATATACCTGAACTTAATTTTGTATATGTGCAACACTAATTATTTTTATTAATAAGACAGAAGGTGGCTTCACTTATTGATACGGAGTAATACACAGCTGGTTTTAAACTTCTTTCGGCTTACCGCTGTTGTTTATATAACTATACCTGTTTTGACCGACTAATACACTGAGCCAGGATTAGGTTTGATTGTGTTTTTATTAAACATTGAAAACATAAGTTAGATGATGTAGCAATATTGTGTGCAACGTGGGCAGAAACGCGACTCACAATGAAGCCTTTCAACGACCGTTTGAGAAGAGCGACAGAGAAATACCGATACCATGTATATGCCACATTTCCGTTCACTGAATTTGCCAGTACTTTATGGTTGGCATTGCTTTAGGATAACTCTCTTTACATCGACGTAGAATAATGATAAGACTAGCGACATCTTAGTCATGAAGTGTATGTCTTTTGGTGATTGACACATCTACGTTTTTACCAATGTTCATATGCGTGTGCATATAAGGTAAACGTGTTATGCGATAGATATTCGTATATAATGGATCACTTAGTACTGTTTACAAAAAGTTAAAGTAGGGAACCAGCGGTGTAAATTTCGTTGAAGTAACACTATTGTCGTCACTATTTATTGGTAAGAACATGTGTAATGTCTTAGTAGAGCTACCAGAGTATTGCGGGTCAGCTGGAATATTTCCCTTATTGATCATTCTCGCCAGGACAGCGACTTGATATACAGCAAGTACAAGTTTCTCTCTGGACTGTCACTAGGAGATGTTTTCCAATTAATCCTTCTAAATCCAGCTCTTGGCCATGGCTCTTGCATGGATACAGTAACGTGCATAGTGCCCGAACCGGACTCTGCCTAAATTCCAGCTGTATTACTTTTTTCAGCACAAATCTTATCTGTTATTTAACTAACTGTGCTCCGGAATTCAAAATTGTGGACAACTCAAATGAATACCAGCATAAATACAGTCATTTATTTATATGACAGAGAAACAAGCCATTACCCATAATGTGTTGCAACTCGACAGTTTTTAAAATAAATACATGGTAGTTTGTAAAGGAATAAACACAATTTGTTATTTCGTAATTTACAAAATGATTATGAGGAATAATAGTTGTTTCAAAGTGTTCATTCTTTCTTTGCGCTTTCTCTGATGATTTAGGGTTTTGTACTTCAACTTATGTTTCGTAATAAAATTCTTGCCACCCTCTTGGGGTGTCAAAAAGGCTACAGCCCTAAAGAAACAACTAAACGAGAACTTCAGCTGGTTATCGTCAAAACTCTATATTCTATCATACTTTTTTATAGAATTCTTCATAGACTTACACAGACAGAACGTATGTGAACTGTGTTATACATGTAATTTCAATTCAAACATTTGGGCTTGGTACTATGCTCTCTATGGCGATGGCATTCATGACTATTCCTAGTTCCATTTAACCTGAATAGGTAGTTAAATCCAATGTTATAATATATGATAAACAATCGGTTGCCTTGAAGATAGCGATCGCTACCCGACATCTACTGCCTGTGTCTAACCAAAATATGTATGGTCTTTCATCCATTATCAAGTCTAAATAAGGACCAGTACTTACCGAGGAGGATAACGCATTTATCATAAATATAACACATTAAAAAAGAAACATCTATAATACGATTCTTTAATTTTTGAAAATCGAAGTATGAAACATAAATACCGCGAACTGATAAAGAACGAATACTGACAGAAGATCATTTTTTGAAATCGTAAACTTATAAAGCGTTATAGAGTGTGCATTATTAATTTAAGAAAATGGAGTCCATTGCACATAAATACACAATTAAGTGACTCAAGCAAAGGACGAATTAAATACAGGTATGGGGATAATATGTCCATGCCCTCAGGCTCAATAGAAATAAGCATATATTACTTTTATTATGTCAAATGTATCAAATGAGTCATTGTTGTATCCTATACGGTCGTAGATCGCAGAAATAATCTTGATTATTTTGATCCAATATTTAATAAATATATCTTATGTAGCTTAAAGCATGGTGCATTGCTGAATGTAAATCTAAAAAAGCACATCCGAAAGTAAACATTTTATTATCACGGCACATTACCTAAACAACATGGAAACCCTTTGTATGCATAATATACAATTTAGATCTTCCCTCAACACTCCTCAATTAAATCTACAGTATAGTTATATGTTATACACCACCGCATAAATGTTATGATCTTTTCCGCCCATCCCTACCGCCGTCGACATTTTTTTTTTTGCAGCTACTTTTTCTGTAGATCTTTACAAATCGTATTACGTGAATAAACTGCACAGGAAGGGTTTCAATGTTACAGCTTCAGTCAAAAAGATTTAGGTCATTTCTCCAATGGTTTGTAAAATTGTACTATTTCTTAAACGGCTTCCATTTCGGTCTTACTACATATTTAAATATGCATACGCGAACTGAACAGAAAACTAAACTGTATGTTTGTTGTTTTACATGTAACTGACGATGCTTTACGAGAGAACACTATTCTAGGTAAATCTTATGAGAAAGAAAATAGAGTAATGGAGGAGAATCGTTAATACAAGTCCAACAACGTAAAAGGAATGTTAGGGCTTATATCGGTGTTGCCAGTAGCCGACAGATTCATTAAAACACCCTCTCAAACGGCCCTAAAAATATCATAAAATAGACACGCGCTCTCTCTGACCATCCTAAATGTGCACATAGGGAAAGTACGTTTAGTGGACTTTCTATAGAGAAAAACTATTACGGGTCTTTACTAGGTGAATGGCGTTTTATTGTTTTTATCATTGTTTATCTTTATATTTGTGTGCCTGTAAGTTTGAAGAAAACATATATATATATATCGTTTTCTGCAATAACAACAAAACGACAACAACAACAAAAAAAAAGAACAAGTCCATAGCAAGAAAGAGCTTGTTCTAAACGTTCCATTGCGTATGCACTATAAAATATGACTTTCGATGCATTGCTTTTTTGGCGTCTCTGATGTGTTTGTAGTCAAGAGAATATGTTTTGAACTCTGGTTTGGAGGTTTTCAAATTCCTGCCCTTGACCTGACAAGTTTTCACAATGAAATGCATACCATAAACGGACAGCATACCAAGAAATCCATTGTGTGTTCTTGGCCAAGAGGTTACGTTTATGGACTCGGACTTTTAATAAACGAACATTTTGCAAAGGCAGAATATTTTCAGGCTAATTATAGCTTTCCTTACATCCAGACTAACTAAACAGCAGTATACACCGTTGATAATATTAACATATTGCTTTTCATAATCAATCAGATTGGTAGTTTTGTGGTAATTTGGTCCTATATAACGAATGTTCAAGGGTTCATAAGAAAGCAAATGTCTTGAACGTCAGTTAGCCTTAGATGTGTCCACCGTTTTTCATACCTTCAAAACAAGTCATTCTAGTTATAGAGATCCAGGTTTTATTGTGTTGACATGAATGTAATGCCATAAATACTCCTTATCCGGTCATTTTGAGTTGTATTTGATTCAATTTGCATTCAACATAGTGAAGTTGTGCATATGGAATTACAATGTATTGCACCACCCCACCCACCTGCCAAAACAATGTAGCCCTTATTTGAAATACTCACTACTTTTAGGTCCAAGAAAACGTCATCACTTATGAACGTGACATAGCGATCCTCTAGCTCAATTATCGACTTCAAACTAATTGATATGATTGTCTTTGCGGCCAGAACATTTAACTTTATCAGATACGCTCTTTTGATCGCGACGTGTTTTAGGGAGGTTCAGGCAAGTCAAATTAATTTTGAGGGATGTTTATAGTGACACACCAGCGCTCTGAATACTGTTAACAAATTGTGTGGAAAATAAATCCAGTAGTTCTCACTTTGCTTTGATCTGATAAAGTTAAGCTAATATTAATAATTATTAATTATTAAAGAAAATTATTAAGAGAAACACATGGAAAACTAATTCACTAAGTGTAAAGTCTATAACAAGTTTATGTTCATACCGAATTCTGCTGAATTTTCTTGTGAAACATATCTAGTACACCTGTTATAATCCATCCGACGGTTCTATACAACTTAAAAGGCAGTTTTAACCTCGAAAGTAACGTACAAAATCGCCCAATTTAAATTTACGTTAAAAACATACGCATGTAACCACCGTACGATACGTCTTACCAAATATTGGTAAAGGTAAAGCCGCATGGATAGACAAGACGTGTTGTGGTTATTGTATCATAAATCATGATACAATTTAGAATCGCAACTGCAATCTTCCACATTATTCCACATTATTTACACTTTGAAATACAATAACGGGATACACCAAAGGCTAAATTGGGTAGAACTAGTGAAGTTCAACTAGTGTGTATGGTTTCCTGAATTCGGTATCAGATAAGGTCGCAAAATACAGTCTACAGTATGCAGGTGTGATGCACCTTAATATTCGCTTCATTCGTCAGATACCAGTATGTCTTATTTCCTTAGAGGGTTTAGAAACATATAATATGTTCCATACAATGTACTAATCTAGCCGAGTAGACATTGTGTGTCGTCGCATACAGTCAACGCAGTCAATGATACCTTTTTACTGCCGTTATTTCTTATGGACTGTAAGCAGGTGCGCAGTTATATTACATTGAAAATACAATGGAGTGTTGCGTTTAAATGCAGAGCTTACGCGTATGGAACCGGTGTACTTAAGCTATATTGAGTGTATTCTGCATTTTCTCCTATAAAAAAAGAAAACAAACAAACAAAAAATATACTAAAATAAACATAAGGTACATATTCTTAATACTGTTCTCGTTTAGTATTTCTATGCAATTTAATAATGTAACAGTTGTGTAATCGTAAAGTATCTTGATCGAAGAGGCTATAGTCCTTGCATTATTCGTTAAGAAAGGCTCAACGTACATCTTTTGGTTGAGCCACTAGAGCATCGAGGGTCAGCAGGAATACCACCCTACTTGAAATTGTTTATCCTGCCCCAGACTTGATATTCAGCATGTAAAAGCTATTCTCTCGACAGCCATTCTAATTAGTCCTTTAGAAGGCACCTCTTATCCAGGGCGTATGTGTGGTTCAAGTCATATGTGTAGTGAAACATGCCAGTTTGAACATTGCCTTGATGACAGCATAATAACCTTCTTTTTAACAAAAACAACTTACCTATTACTTAAGAAACTGTGCTCAGAATCTAAACGTTTTGGACACTTTTAATGATACCGGTTTTAACACAGTGTTATTTATATAACAGAGAAAAGTCTCATTACTGATAATATTCCGCCTGGGACGGGAAAGTTATTAAAATGTATAGTCAGGTTCAAAATGCCTCTTATGTTGGAACCTTCGCGCCCCTTTGATGGGACTGGACACTGTACGTTTTCGTAATTGTCCTTCCTGGAGGAAAATCACGTCATCATATTACCTACCCAAATTGCTCATTTCCTTTTATGATAACAATTACAAAAACAACAACAAACAACAACAACCCCAAAACTATGTTTTCACAGTCTTCTAAAACATATGTTGTGCACATAATTTAAACGTTGACATCCATACAAACGGCAATTAAACTCTTTGTAGTGCAAATGATAATATTGCAGCTATATATATATATTATGGGCCTAGTCCTTTAATAAGACGGGGAAATTCCAACCTTTACTTGCCTTTAAAGCTACGTGGTGACAAAGGGCGGTTCCCAATACTGCACATAAACAACACCATAAAGCAGTATTGAGTCGGTCTAGCGACGCCCCCTACCCAATGCAGTCTCGCCTATACCAATAAGTGTAAACCACCGAAAATAAGTACACTTTTTTCAACGCACTTACCTTAACCGACGTGGAATCTAACTTGAGTGTATCTTATCAATTATGAAATATATCGGAAAATACAGGTATTTTATAGTACCGCGCCGTACCATAATTATCGTAGGTAGATTTAATCGCATTATGCAAGTGACACTACCAACGCATCTATTCTATAAATAAACCTATTAATACCCGCACACCCCTATTTGAATGGATCCAGCCAATATTAAAACAACGACCGTTTATTCTGTACCTGACTGTCGGTGAGAGCAGACGCGTTGTTTTCCGCTCTGCTTACACGGGCTGATATGGACAACGGTAAAGAATTCGTCTGCTACTGTACGTACAAGTAACTACAAAAGTGTACTACCTATCGACGGGTCCACTAGATTAAACAGTAGAAACTTTGTCTGCTCTTAAAGTGTTAACGCTTAAATGGCGGACATTGACTGTCGTCTGCTGCTGCAGCCGGTCCTATCCGGTTACATTCGGTAGAGGCGGGTCGCCACATGCCGTGCCAATTATAAGGATTTCGAGCGCTTAGTTTGAATTTTTAGAAATTGCATACCTATTGTTCGCCTCCATATAAGCAATTTAATATAATAAGAATATACATAGTTTAACAACGAATTAATAAACAACAGCCATGGAATACTGTAGAAAACATATTTCAACCTAAACATCCACTCATTATACGAAGCCATTGTCGTCTGCTTGAAATCACGTTACGCACGAGCGGGATCAAAAAGTCCCTCATGTTTTTACCTCATCCAAGATGACGGTCTATATAGAATATAAAAGTGGTCATGAAGTACATTGTGACCTATACTCCCAGCCTTGACTTCTACTATTGACTAGAATGCTCATATTTAAAAGTCATAGTATTGAAAGTAAGACTGTTTTAATAACTAGACACAACTTGCTATGTTAATTCATACTCTAGACAATTAATGTTTGGTCAACTATGTATTTAAAGTAAAACGATATGTCACATATTTACAGAGGCACGCAACATAATGCTAGTAACGAAAATAATTTGAGCAGTGATCTAAAAACCGAGCGTTCATCATTGGCACTCAAAGGATTTAATTGTATGTGTGTACGAACTACAATGTATAACAATGTGATGGACACATCTTTATATGACGTCTTTAGTGTTGTACATGATCTGTTCACACAAGCAGTTCGTCTGAAAGTAGCCCGCCAAAAGTGGTGACCGCTAATTCATTAAGTAAGTGGGGAGCACAATTCATTTAAACCTTCTCAAACTCCATTACAAGACGGCACATTCCTCCAACATCTACCGGTTAAGTATGATAGTAGACGAAAGTATAAATCTCAACACAGGAAAAAAAACAATTGATTAATAATAAGCTCAAAATAAAAATAGATAAAAGTACACGCTCGTTGTATCAATTCCCTCACGTATAATCAAAAATAGTTGTATACAATTACCACATTAGTCCGTAATATTAAAAAAACACACTTTAAATACTGAAAGACAGTCAATTAAAATGGCAGTCAGAAAATACGCCCATTGTATAACATACAGTTGTATAATCAAACAACTTAGCAGGAAGACCTGGTAGAGATTATTTTGTTAACATATGACATTTAAATTTCAATCCCAAGCCATGTAATCAATTTACTGACAACTTAAAGTAAAACACCTCAGCTCTCCTGTGAGAATTACTATACATAAAATAATATTTACTAGTGTTACCAAGAGACTCCGCCTGATTCGTGAGTGACGAAGTCGTTTTGATAGTGATGGGTGCGACTTGAGTAAATCCCATTCACATAGACGGATACGTCAAACATGGTTTTGACATGTTTGTAAAGGCTTTTACTTCTTGTAAGACATAGTTCGCCATTTTATCACAATTAAATGCAATCTTATTTATCTCCGTATTCCTGCAACATTAGAATATGGGTAAGGTATAAGTTTATGACCTATCAAATATTTTATTAGGCGCATACACGGTTGTTTAGTAACACTCAGCGATTCTCTGACCTTCGTATATCATCAACAGATTTGGTTGCACAGGATACTTATGTTTGTAAATGGATATTTTCAAAATGGTCTCTTTTGAAAACGAAAAACAACCTTGAACAATGTTTGTGCGATTAACCCCAGCGCTCAGTTAAAAAAAAAGTTGAAGGTACGGAAACTTCATCCAAACATGGGTAATTTCTTTACAATATAAAACAAATAAAATAAAATATAAACACATTAAAGCATAACTTATTTAATTTGTGTTAAGTGGGTGTACACAGTCCATGTACCTTTTCGAATCTCTTTCACCTCACTTAGGTCAACATTCGTCTTGTCCATTTACTGATGTCAATTTGTCACTTAGACACATGTATTCATATTATGTCAAGTAACGCAATGCTCGTGTCAATTTACATTAAGTGAAGACATATCTGTCTGCTTAAAAAACCTTTATAGCTTGTCTTAGTTATAGGTTAAACCTTTCTTCTGCTATTGTGTCAACATAATAGTGTATCTGTATATGCTGTTTTTGGTATTAAGTGATTCCTACTTTTATATTAATTGCAGTGTTCGTATATATACTTCTGTGACGTCGCTACAAGGACCGCACAACCGAAAATCAGAGTGAATCATGACATATCCTGTCTTGCGTATCATGGCGGAGATCTGTTTGTAGGATCTTCGAAGAGTCTGAATGTTTACACCATGACGGGCACACTGAAGCAGAAGATAAGTAAAGATTTATCTGGTAGGCCTCTCTTCTCCAGCATAGCAAGTATCACAGTGAATAAAGAAGGTTACTGGATTTATGTTGCTGACAGGGACATTGGACTGATATGTCTGAGTAGAGATGGACAGGAATTTAGACTGACAAATGAGCAGCTCGGTCTCTCCAGAATTTCGGGTGTGGCGACTGACCCCCTAAATCAGATTCTTATATGCAGCTACGATTCAGAGAAAATTGTCCAGGTAACAGAAGGGA
This sequence comes from Sinonovacula constricta, assembly GCA_007844125.1. NCBI lineage: Eukaryota > Metazoa > Mollusca > Bivalvia > Cardiida > Solecurtidae > Sinonovacula > Sinonovacula constricta. The sequence goes on from CM017570.1 coordinate 46,815,102, forward strand.
GCTGGCTAATTGAAACGAAGGACGGCATCAGGAATCCAATATGTCTGTGCTTTGATAATGTACGAGAGAAGATTTATATTGGACATGGGCCATGATATGGGTTTTGATTTCATGTAAAGCTTGTTGATAACAAATATTGGGTGGATAATACATCCCTTTGATGCTATAATTTGACTATGTAATTTTACTGAAATAATTATACAGCTGTTTTACAGACACATCCTGCAAACTACGTTGCACTTTGAACACAAAATTGCATGTGTGTATTTAAAAAGAAGTACCCACCACTGTCATTGACAGATGTATATACTCTGTAACATTTAGACTATAACAGAAAGTCGTTAACGTATATTCAATAGGTGTATAGTTTTAATGCACACAATCGTGACCAATATACTTTTATGTTATATAGCAGGCATAACCCGTTTTAAGACCAAGCAATTTATTGGTAGAACTAGTTTACCTTAAGCAAATCAAATATTCGGCTGAAGGTATTCCTTTAGTTATTTTGGTATTGGCAATTGACAAGTCATCTTTAGTGACTAAAGATTTTGACAAGTGCATACGTGTAACTAAGCATGAGGGCATCTTAAGTAAGATTGCATATTTATCCGAAAAGAAATCTCTACATTTCGGGACATGAAGTCTAGCATTGTTTCACTTACAGTTTAACCATTACTTCTTAAACACCATCTATGTACTGTTCAAACATAAGTAAACAATTAAAATTTTAATTAAATAAGAAAAATGTGATAAAAAGTGCGTTCTAATTTTTGTATTTGAAACAGTCTAGCTGGTTGAAGGACGCAACATAATATTGAACTTTTGATTAAGGTCATCTCAATAACTCTGAGTACCAAGAGGTTATACTGTAATTTTGGTTTAACATTTATATACTGTTTGACAATGAGTATTGTGATTATTACAAGTTGTCGATATTGCGAAGTCGTTAGTCATTGACCGAATTGACATAGCGATACAATACTTACACTTTTTGTTTTAAAACGTTACATCATTTTATAGCATGATCAGTATTTCCATGTGGCATATAACTTGGGCGTAGTAAATAGTTCGTAGCATTTGCAAATAGATACAATAAGAATCAACTCATGTAACTGAATTGTAATAGTTCCATGTATGATATTTGTCTTATTACAGTATAATTAGTTTGATTTTAATTGCATTTGTTTCACAATTTTAATAGGTGGACCGTTGGAAAATTAGCATTCTGACGTCAATATATTGTGTTGTTCTTTTCTTCTTCTCAGTTTTTTATCTTGTAATACATTGCAGCGACCAATTGTGATCATTATTATGTTTGGTAGAGGACGACCCCATACATATGTCTGAATAGAGCCACCAGCGCATCGCAAGTCAGCTGGAAGACCTTTCCACACTAAGTCCTTCGCCCCGATCGGGACTCGACCCTCGCGGAGAGAGTTTTAGTAGCCAGAAGAGCTTTTTTAGTCTTAGCATGTTATACTATAAATTGTCTGCATGTTACCAAATACAGACGTTCGCCTAGACATACATTCCATATTAATTAAGGTTCACTTTTGCTTTAGTTTAATGTAGATATATATAACTGTACATGCATATATAAAAATGTCTCTTTGCCAAAACATATTTTAATGCAGTATGTTATTATAACTTGCATATACACAAATGTTTGTAATCGGACTGTGCAGTTAATGTTGAGTTTCAAATGATGATTACAATAAACATTGCTGTGATTAGCAGAAACGCAAGTTGAAAATAGTAGGATACTATGTTCGTTTAAGTGCATGATATGTTTGCATGTAATTTGTAAAAATATCATAATATGATTCACGTATTGCATAAGCGCTATGTAAACTATGTGTAATATTATGATAACTGGTGTTATTGAATATCATGCATGCTTAATCAATGTACTTGTATAGGTCTATGTTTTTTTTTTTTGTTGTTGTTTTTTGTTGTTGTTTTGTTTTAACAATTAACAGTTATGTCTTAATGGTCAATATGCAGAACTGATCTAACTATAATAAAATGACAACCACTGTATTTTCCAGCCTAAAATGTGTTACATCAGTGATAGTTACATATTTAAAATTAGTAGAACAATAAAACAATAATTGACAGAACATCGTAGTGCTATCGATAGAGCGTCAGCCATACATAAGTATAGTTCCACAAGTTCTGGTCAGTCAGGTGTCAAGCAAATGAGACTGGGTGCGGTATCATGCCAGGTGTTCACTGCACGCAATACACGGTGAAGGTAGCACTGTATCATAATTATTACTTAATTAGTGTTCATACAATACAATGTTTGTTAAATTCTTAAAACTTAACATGGTAATTATAACCATTTGATATATGTAGTGTGCGCAGTACATAGTGTGTACTATTTAAAACAGACAAAATAGCAATCAGTTAATGTAACTGAAATTTAATTGTTTCATATATGATATTTCGATATATAGTGTCTACTTATGATATATGTAAAGTTACAGTAGTGAATTTGTATGTTCTTCTGTATTGTCAAAATGTGTGTATTTTGTTTTGTTTTTGTTTGTGTTTTTTATTTGTTTTAGTTCTTTTCTAAGTACGGAATGGTGTAGACTAATAACATGTTATTAAAACAGGACTACACATATAAATACAATCCGACTTATTTAGGTTTTTTGTATGTATTGTTACTGTATGTATATTACGCCATATGTATATATATTCTGATGTATCTTATTGTTTTCAAATGACTGTATATCTAATACTCACTTTCAAGTAATAATGGCAACAGTGTTATGTATTGAAGTGAATCAATGTTTGATAGTGAAATAATATGTATGTTTGAGTGAATGATTACTCTTCGTTGTTCAATGGTTTATACAAATGCAATCGTGTAATAAGATTCACAAATTAGATTAACTCTACCTAATAAAATTGTGTATAATAATATGACAGGTATTTTTATTAAATACCATGTAGGGTGTAATTAACTATATCTACCCTCTGATAGTCATATTCATTGTGCGTTTTAACATTAGGTATATGTTTAAAAAATGATCAATACAAATATACATTAACAAAAACATAAGTGAAAACCTATCTTCTTTTTTATAAAGAGGCATACATATCTAGTGTCATTCAATTATTTTAAAATTATATGTTATAATAAAAAAAAACATAAAAAAAACTGATCTGACAATAATATTGAGAAAACAAATCTACTTATTATAATTAGCCATAAATGTGTTTCAGATTTTTATCCTAGAAGTGTAGTGATATAATGAAACAATTGACTTTAGCGTCCTGCAAGATCTCTGGATGTTCACCATAAATATAAATTAGATGTTTTTGCATTCACAATAATAACTTTTCTTTTGATTGTGATTGTGCTTGAGATGTGTCTTGCTTAAGATTGTACTTATCGACGTTTTTTTTGTAGAAATGCCACGAAACAACATAGTGATTCTTTCTACGAGTGCATATATTTTACATATTTTGTTTCTTTTAAACATTATGATTCATCAGGTTAGTAATAGTTTCTCCTGCAAATGTTTAAGTTAAACTTATATACTTCTGTATTCATTCTTATCGTTATATAATTATCTGTAGATGCAGATGTAATAACTGTTTACTTGTACAAGACACAATAATCCCAATAAACAGATTAACTTACATGTTGAGTTTTATTTTCTTCTACGAAAACATTATCGGATATGTTTTCGCTTACGCTATATGGATGTATTAATAATTTTCCATTAAGTAAAAAGATCAAAGATAGCAAAGTTAAAGTAAACATCACAAGTTAAATATTAAAAAAAACTCTTACGATCATTATTGCAACAATATTCATTGTTAGTATATATCAGCAGTATTAAATTTTGCAAAAATCGGCACCTTGAAAGTTTAACAAATAATAGTGAATGTTGCTGTTCGCATTGGTTTAATCGCCTTTTTAGGGACGTTCTGCAATTATTCGTGGAGGAAATCCCTAGACTTTTGCCTGGCAGATCCACCAGCGCAACGCAGGACAGCTGTAAAACCTCCTCATATAAAAAATTCCTTGCCAACTGCCCCCCAGCCCCACCGCCCACCCCGCACACACACACATGCTCGAACATACGCTGTTTGGGCATGAGGGTTGCATGTACAAGTCTTGTTATTTTTAATTTAAAACGAACATGCTGAACACATGACAATATAGTATGCATATAAATGTGAACATATCGATGACATTGATTGAACGTGCGCACACGTTGTATTAAATATTCTTTAGGCACCTGAACAGTAATATCACCATAACAAACAGATTGAACTCGGGATTAATAATTGTTGCTGTAATCTAAATAGGTTTTATACTTTTTTTCTAACCTTAGTCTTAGTAAATAGGACAAGTAGTCTTTAATTTTAAAGATACAGTTTTATGACAACAATAACTACATGTCTTATTTGTCTCAGTTAAAAGAAAATAAAGAAATGTGTAGTAACAACAATCAATTCCACACATATTCTGTAAGCATGTCACAGCTAAGGTTTAAAACATATATAATTTCCTAATTGATTTCGACACTGCACTGACTTAGATGTTACATATTAGTTCCTTCGATATAAAAAACAACAGCTTTATATCTGATGATTAGTGTAAGCCCGATAACACGATGGTTTCCTGATTAATGGGAAATAATCATGTCACATATTATCGATAAAGTTATAACAGTTTACTCCCATATCAACGTATTAACAGAAAGGTATGACTTTTTTAAAAGCGTCGTGCGCCACATTCTTTGGGAATATATTTAAGCCCCATCTTTATAGGTTCCACATAGTCTCCTTGAGTCTCTTAAACTATCTTAAGTGAAAAAGACTTGAGATGCGTGTGTGTCAAAAGGACATAACTGCTCTTGCTCAGCTGACCGTCGGAGGGTCATTTAATCAAGGAAACGCCTAAGGTCTCCCATTACCAACAATCCCATATCGTCCCCACTGTGACAAAGGAACAGAACAGAACAAATCTTTATTAATCAACCCAGGTAAGGTAAACCATACAACATGGGGTCAAGTATATATGTTAATGTACAAATATAGTGGAAATACTTAAGAGGGGGAAGCAATGACAGGGTGAGAAAGTAAGAGATCATTGTCAGTTTAAGATAAATAGATTGCAACAAATGACTAAATTGGTAAAATTGACATAAAAGCGCTCATTAAACAGTATCAAAAGTACTGCATGCAACATGGTATAGAAAATATAAGGCGGACACAGCAAGTACATTTAAGGCGGGTCATTTATCTATTACGCAATTATATACTAATGCTTTCTGTTGTACGAGTGTGGTCACTTAAAATTACGAAAAGCACGCATTAATGACTAAAGCATAGCATACACAATCAACAATTGCGTAAAGGTCGATCTGTGCTTAATGTGTGGAGATAATATCAATCGGATATCGATGTTCACACTTCAAGACGGCCGGTGAACCTTAAAGACCTCTGCTATATTACTGGAAGGAGTATTTGAATAAAGAAGATGCTTTACGATTTACCTAGCACATGGGCAAGGTTCAGCTTTGCTTAATGGTCAAACAATAGTGCTTATTAACAACCTTGACCCTGGAAATATTGTTTTCATTTTCATTCTGGAAGATTATAAGATAACCTCTATTCTTTCGTATAAGAACTATAGTTAGGCATAAAAATATCGGAAGTTACTATAAAAAAGTTTTAATGAAATATGACAAGGTCATATGCATATTGAAAAACAAAATGTCGGGCGACGTCAATAACACGTGCACCCACAGCAAGCATTCCCAAAGCAACATTTTGTATCATTTACTGATAGACTGGGGCGCTAACCAATGCTAGCTAACACGAACTGTACTCCGGCTATTTTCAATGTACACAATTATTTTCCAAATCCTGAATTCAAATGTAATAATAACCTTGTTGGTTTACCTGGGCACGTGCACTTCGTGCATTTTCAGATTTTACAAATACGGTGTAGCACGAGCCGTTTTAATGACAGTGTCGATGTGTACATGTTCAGCAAGCGTAAAACAATTCGTGTTTGAACACGATCTTTGCCGTATTGAAGATTTTGGACGCAAGCAAAAATAGTGACTAAACTTTTGTCATTCAGTATATTAACATGTTTAATACATCCTTTACGGTTGTATGCTACAATATACATGCGTAATACGTACGTAATATCTCAGACAAACAAATGATTACGATATAATAATTACATCTTCCAGCATTTCAAAATCAGCATTGCTATATTTAGAATTGTGTGTAATTTTGATATTTGGAAAACTGCTAGCTAATTTCTCCAAAAATCAATAAAGCATATGTGATTTCACTGCGATCAATAGTGTCCTTAATAGGGTTTGAGGCCATGTCGGTGCATGCGATGCGTGAATGTTCATTTTGGAAGAGAAACAAACAACAGCCATGTCTCAATATGGTTTATTTAAAACTTATAGAAACATTAACAACCGCATGCGAGTCAAAGTGCCGTAATGTCGGTATCGTATGAATGCTAGGTAATACATTAGCTGTTTTCGAGCACATATGAGGGTATTGTATTATGCGAATTTGACCGGTACGTCCATAAGCTGTTCAATGGACAGTGATTCATTTTAACTCAACCTTTATATAATTTTAGACTACTGCCTATTGACATAAAATAGAGCATGTTTAGTAAATAGACATGGACCGCATTAATAAAAAAACACGCAACGTATCTTGCCTTTGTTTAAACGTCGAGGTACATAATTTAGAACCGTGTTAATTTGACAAGAGTGATGTGTATGATAGCTAAACCACTTTAACTGAAACGGACAACGTGTACGCAGGCATGTAGACTGACACATATAGTTTGAAGTCCTCAGTTGTTACATGAAATTTAAAGCGTCGTGTTTGTTTAACTTAGAGCAGTAGAACATGCTTAATGTATGAATAGTTTTTACCAAAACCTTAATTTTGAGATAAATAAATAACTGTGTAGGATATGTATGCTTAATCGCTAAAACATTTTATATTGAGCTAAGATGCTATACAAAATGGTATCAGAATGTACAATTATGTCATCTTTATGGAGAAGCTCTGTTTCCATACTGTTACCTTTACTTTTTTCGCAATGTATTGATTGAAGTACAGCCCACTGTGTATATGTGTATAGAACAATAACGTCATCGATAATATGTTGAGTTCATTGTTGAGTTTTAATATCAACAATTTGCCTTTTTACCAACGTTTTATCTACCACCACCTTCCGGCCGGGATCCAAATGGAAGTGACTGGTATTATGGCCATCTGGTGTCGTAACTGTAGTAAAAAATCAGTTCTTTACAAATACTGTAAAACAAATACTGTAAATTCAAAACAAGTGTACATTTCAAGGTCAATTGCTTTTAAAACTTCATACAGAACAATACAGAATGTATGCGTTACATCCTATTTAAGACTGGAAGTACCTGATACCGTATATACTAATTGATTTTCTTTTTTCAAATTCTCCATTCAAGTACATTATTATGTAAGGTATTGATCAAAATTAAGTATATCGCTTGTATCATCATACATTTGAGCAAGTACAACTGTGTGCCAGCGAATAGTAGCACAGTTTGAAGGGTTCTTCTTCAGGAATTTTCTCTGAACTTTGCATTACCTCTTATCTACCCATTTGCAAGTGAGCATGAAATCTATCTTGTACTGACAAATATGAATATTACGTTAAATCATTGAACTATGTGCAATAGCCAAACATCAACACTCTTATTATTAAAAAGAAATAAAAAGCCGACATTTGATTTATTTTCGTAACAAACTGGTCTAAAATAAGTGCTACAGGACGCCATTATGTGTCAAAAAAGAAAACAGCAAGGTTATTGTTTATGTCAAAAGTTCACCCCTGCGTTCTTAATTTAAATAAAGATTGCAATATTCTTTGCCGAAGGCGTATAGTAACTTAACAGTCAGATGTTCTTAACTAACGCCATCTGATAATGCATGGGATGTTGTAGTTATCTGGGCCTAGCATACAATGCATAGATAATGAAGCACACGTTCTAATATCAACGTGATTCCTCCTTTTGGGCCGCCCATCTCGTATAGTCACGTAGTAATATTTCTGCTCTGCTGTATTCATTCATAAATCTACAGCGCATGCTTATCTGCAATATGCAAAACAATCACCCGCATATCTTCTTGAAAGAGATATCATTATTAATGTTCACTTTTGATATTCCTTTTGAAATAGGAGGGGGGACCCTCCGCATTCCACCTCTACAGTGACAATCCATCCCCTTTCTGTCTACAGTATTACATCATCTGAGCATGTATGTCGGCTTTTCTCTCATATGCCTCATCGTATCTCTCCTCCCGGTGCACAGTAAGATCTATTGCTACATTGCCTACATAGTCTTTCTGTAGTTCGACCATAGAACCATATGTGGTCTAGGAGTGGTGTGTACTACTTCATTGAATAGTATCTTATCCAAATCCACTAACAACTCCCATGACTCCCAGTGTTCATAATATCACGTTGTATTCTGAACGTTGCTTGAGCCTTCTGTCCTTCTGTCACAAACCCAATGAAGCCTGGCTTAGTGAAAAAAACCTGCTTCCCCTTTCCTGGTCGATGCTGCCAGCAAATTGGCGTAGTAATCTTTCTTAACGCCAACTGCAGCTTCCTTGGGATAGAGCCACATTGAAGGATAAAAGTGTATGCTCCATGATACTTTTCTTCCCATACAGTGGGCATGATGGGGTCTTCTGTAATCTTCCACCGTTGTAGGTTGGATGATTTTGGAAGGATACCGTACACGCTCCTTATTAAGAAACTACTTCCTACTGATTCTAGATGCCACAGCTGTGACCATATAAGTTTCCTATCTGGCACAGTTCAACGTGTACTTTGTATCTGGTTTTCAAGATAAACCAACTTTGCAGCTAAAATGCCCTCCACCTCCTGTCTAATCTCACAGTGAGACCCACTTTTACTGGCTGTCAGCACATTGGCATACTTCTTGTGCTTGGTTGCCTAACTATAGTCTGCCTGTGGTTTTGGTTCCCACGATATCTTGATGTACCACTCTGCTCTCCTCACCGTGCCCATCGTTTCTCACGTTCTCTCAGTTCTGAGTTCAATGCCAGCTACACGTTTAAAGGCATCTGGTGAATATTTTTAGAGTCATGATGGTTTCTGGCCTTAGCCAGCATGAACCCCTCGACTAAGGATGAGAATGGAAGTTGGAGCTTCCCTGATGAGTTGTAGCGTCCTTAGTTATAGTAACCTATGTTTCATGTTGGTTCAGTTGTTTGATTTTGCTTTAACAATGCGCTGCTCGTTATCTTCATAATATTGTACAATGCCTTCGTTATATGAATTGACACTGTATTTATAAATTAAGCAGTTCTAGTTATGACAACGCCGCATATAATAAATGTTCCTACATTTGTAGCCCTTGTTACTGTACACCTATCTAATAAATGACAATTAACAAACATACTGCTGATTTGTTAATAACTAGTTACCGAACATTTTTATGAATCGGAACTTTTTAACTATTTAAGAACACCACTGCAACGACGTGCTTATTGATATTTGTTTAAGCATTGCCTTAAATCGTCCTTTTCAGCATCAATCACTATGTTAACAGATGATTAAATGAAACACCGGGACCTGAAAATGAATGCTTACAGATTGTAAACTGGTAAACTTTAGAGATAATATATATCCGAAACTGAAAGGTTCTCAGGAGGATAAAGAACATTTTAAAATAACCGTGAAATGTTCAATTCCGATTCAATATTGTATTTGCCTATTCACGGTATTTTTGTTTCGTTGGATTAATTGATATTGGCACTATTATTTGCATGTGCTAACAGATACATCGCTCATTTAAGGAAAGGTATGAACTAACTGGACTAGCAGTTGAGCAGCTCTTAAATCTTCTATTGCATGCACTTCATCACTATCATGTCAACAATCGGATGTATTGTTTCTGCACAGTGTTGTTCGTAATAGTAAACAGTAACATCTTGGATTTAAGAAACAAACTTGATCCGATCATAATGGTTGAAAGTTCGTCTAGATATTTGCTTTAAAATCTATAAATTACTTGCAGTTTGAGATGCCGAAGAGCGGTGACTTTATATTTGAATCGGTTGTGTTCTGATAAACCTTTTGACATGTCGTCAGTGTATATTGTATCTTTGTTCTTCAAAAGTTTGTCTTGGTCATGCAAATGTATTTGAAAAGACTTAAACGATTTATGTATTGCTAATATAATAAAACCGTACCGTTAACTTGATCAAGAGTGACGTCTGAATTCCGAGCTTGCGATGCAAATGTTTGATGAAAAGACCTCATGCGTTCAGAATCAGTGTCTGCCATCGAAACACACTTGTTTAATCAATAATTTAATTTAAATGAAATAAAACAAAAGTATGACATGTATGAAACAATCATACAAATCATTTTATGATTGGCAAGAGGAATACATAATGTTATGTTATGTAAACAGAGCCGACAGCCATTTGTATAATAAAACAAATTAATCATGGACAAGAAACGAACTTATTTTGCCATGGTTAGCAGGCTGATGGAACAGTGGATTATTCAGTCGAATTCATAGCACGAGTACAAGTGTTCCTAGTGTTTGTTTTTAACTTAATGTGCTGTAATACATAATGAACTACTATACTAACGGAATAACTTAACGACTAAAAGTAATATAACTACGGTGTTTCTTAAATAAGGTGCTGACTTACGATATGGTTAACAAAAAACCGTCGCGACTTTAGTCCGTATCCACTCCCGGAACATTTTGTATATTTCAACTGATCAATTGGGAACCTACTCTTGGTATATAGGTCATACATAAACAGTGTTGATAGTGAATCAGTGGTTTATATAAATATGGTATCCGTGTAGTTTATCTTATGATGCGCCTGACAGCTTAAAGTGTTATCCGACAGTTTACCTATACGGAATGCATTTAACACTATGTTTGCACGGTTTATGGGAATGTATGCGTTATGTACGCATAAGCGTATACTTTACACTGATTAAATACTATTTCGAACATTACATATATGTTAGAAGTACACATTGCAAGACATTAACTAATTGTATAAATAAGCACGGACGTGATCTCTGCTGAACGTAGATACGACGTATTCTTTTGTTGATCTATTGTTGTTGTCGTTGTTTTTGTTTAAATGCAGCTATATCTGCGGCGTGGCGCAGATAAGAAATATCTGATTGTAATGAAGACTTGAGCCTTATGCTTTACTATTCAAACATGTCTAAGGCATCGTTCGATGAACACCATTTTGCAGGACTTTTTCAGGTAACACTGACATATTTGAGAAACACTTTTTCGTCTTAACTGTCGGATACTACGTATAGAACCTAAACAAAGAAGAGAAAAGACTACGAAGCAATGTCTCATATGTTATATGGTGTTTATAGAAACATTGAATTCACTATGTATCACACAAGCTACAATGCACAGTACGAATTAGTAACGAAGATTAAGATGTATTGCGTCCATTGTATACTACAATATAACATAACTCGATAGTTATACAATATCATAATGTAAAACAAACTGTCATATATGGACATATTTTCCTGACTCTAAATTGTTTCAAATATGATTAATTCTAAGCTTGTAAACAACGTAATACGTTGTTAATTATTTTATTATAGCACACATTTATCAGAGGAGGGGAGGCAAAAAAGAGGCGGGAAAAGACGTTTCAAATCGGCATATCTGCTGTCCTAATATGCAAAGAAAAAGATCATGCATTCGATGAAACTAGTATCCAAACTGTATCGTCCATAGTCCATTAGGTTAAGAACATAGAAACAATCCACTGAAATTAATTATTATCTGAATATACTAAACACCTCTCGTCAATGTTTAATATATTAATGTAAGCATTACATTTCTACATTAAGACATAAATCGTACACATGTACGGACTACCCTTAATAACCTATGTGTATTATATGCCACCGTATACACGATGCACTACTCGTATTAAATAACACCACATAACCGTCCAGTTTGTCTCCCTTGTTTCCAGAAATTAATGATGATCAGAAAATACACGGTTACTAAACAATACCTGGCGTTATGTGTGCTTATTGATTACATGGAAGAAGACAATTACATTTGTGTTTAATTTAAACATTAAGCTTGCTTTCCGGCTATAATTGTCTTGCCACAGGAATCATCAATAATGACAACAATCAGAATGTGTTAAATGATATTACATACGTCGGCTTTATATCAACACAAAGACAATCCTCCTTGCTAAAGAATCTCCAATTTAAACACATATACATGTATTTCGTTACCGTTTCGAAAGTGTAACATGAGTTATCACGACGTATAAGCATATGTGTTTCCATTTAATTCACTGTCAGATAAATTCAGTGATATGACATTTGCGTTGTCGTATTTCGTATTATTTTATTTTGTTTGCATGTACAGTCGCCCATGTGTAACTTACCTTTGGACGCGATCGGAGCAGACATTTACGTGAAGCTAACGTGCTAGCATGATTCAATTGTCCGACGACATCAGGGACATAGACACTACGATTAAAGTCGCATCAGTAAAATTGTAAACATACTGCTACCTTTGCACATTAATCAGTATTTTTATTTTTCCTTGCACTTATAAACTATGTTTACTATGCTAAAGCAAATTAAACAATATAAATCTACATTAACATTATTGTTGGACAATGTTTAAAACAGTTTTAATTTATGTCTCTCAGCAAATTACTACTTTACTTATATACTTTATAGCGGCGACTGACCATTTCAAATTGGTACCCGTTTAATTGTGAATAATTAGTTTTATTGCCTTGCGTTGACGTATGTGTACAATTAAAACGCAACTACAATGCATGCATGTACCGTTGTCTAGTGCTGCATTCCATGTTAATATACCTTCGTAACTCAAAGGCACGGATTGACGCATATTGACTATAATTCATAGTATCAGAAAGACACATCATATTTATCGCCTTTGCTTGTTAATATTGTATGTTATCGCCAAGTCATGTAATGTTTTAATTATGTAACTCCTATTCATCAGGAAACTGTTTTACTTACATGATATTATCTGATGTAATTACACTTATAACGACGTATGTCATAGTGGAGTAAACACAGAATGTATATCAAAATCCTATAATACATACACAGGTCTGTTATATAGTTGTATTATTCATTCTTTAATAATCCGCGAACATCTGGAACCTAATTGCACCATGACCAAGCTGTGTGGACCCCAATATCCATATATGGGTAAAACGACATATTTGTTGTTTATCCGAAAGACCCGGACATGTTTTGCGACTTGTAAGAGTGTTATGCTTCATAAAATGAACATACTATCAAATAACCTGTCAGTAAGCCTCAGATTTCAATGAAAAATTTTCTTCCGGTAAAGGTCAATCGGTCCATTAGTGTGCGTTGGAGTGCAACAATTGTGCTGTATTTTAAAACTACAGGGTTTTAGCTTTCTTTTGACACCAACAGGTTCAGATTACCAACAAAAAAGGAAATAAGATGACAAATGATAACAACAGTCTGTAATCACCCCTAGACGGTTCGCACTTAAAGAGCAGATAAAATGCTGCTGGGTTAAGCATGCCGTAAACACCATTCTCCATGCCACAACCGTCCATATTAACCCAAATATGTACCCATATTATGTGGGACTGACCCATATATTTGCTTGAGCGTTAGCAAGCGGCCTACGACCCTACCATTTCTAATTATCATCTTTAACGAACCCGTGGCCTACCTTTCCTAGAGCCGACTTTCTAAAGCAATTGCTGTCAGGCGTTTATCTATTGAATGTATTACTTAGAATTCGACTATTACTTCAGTAACCTTGGTGCCATTTCTCCGGTCGTCACATGTCAAACCTATATTATGACAAGCCAGCTCTTATACTAATTTACACAATATAGCATATAAGCTACTGTAATGTAAATTGATGTGTATTATGATTTGTTTTATTTTACGTTGTATGAATGTTCTATTTGTTTTGTGTTTTGGAAAATACTATTAGTAAAGAAAACGGTTACAGCAAGATAATATTATAAAGAATAAAAATGAAAAAGAAATCTACCATGTGTTCAGTGTAATGTAAATCAATTATTCTATTAAATTATACATATGCACATGCACTTTAACTAAATTAATTGTTATCAGATTTTGAATGTCTTTAAAAATGGAACAGTTAACGGTTGCAGTCAAACGTATTTATGTTTTGATTATAAATATGTACTTAAGCAACTTCAATACAATGTTTGTTTTGATAATTAAGTGTTGAAAGCATTGACGATTATAATTTTGCGTCTCTGGCTTTTAACTGTGATAATACTACGAGATGAATGGATCTGGGTGAGAAGTGGGGTTTGGGGAGGGTCTTTCCAGCTGGAAACCGAGGCAACAGTATCATGGAGCATGTAGAGATTAGTGCATTGTCGGTCAAGGATATAATCAAATGTTTTTCGAACTGTCCCATTGACATATATGTGTATAAGTGTACCAACTGTAATTTCACAGCAATATGTTATCTGGGATGTGGGAACGAGTGTGGAGCTGGAAGGTCATTTGACAATAATACCCATGTCCCGTATACAATTTATGCTATCTATAAGTCATATCATATCTGAATAATACAAGTAGATGTCTATGCTATCCGTATTCACAGTAACATGATAATAAGTCGATGTTGGTAAGTTCAGTGTACATAACTGTATTCAGTACATAGCGAAAGGGGAAGTCCCGCGTTCAACCCTGATAACGACAGCAATAAACTATGTTGACTATTGTCGAGAACAATAGAAAGGAAAATAATAGAAAGTTATTAATACTTGATATATGTTTAATTAAGCTGAATTTTCTTATAATACGAACAATCAACTGTTTAACAGTGACGTTTGGATGTGCAAATTCGGTTTAGGACCACACAATACCTTGAAGAATTAATAAGATAACTAATTTGAACTTCATTAAACATATGCGTTATTCTGCAATGCAAGTGGGCTAATAGGTTGTAATTTTATTTGCATGTCATTTTATTATGTAGATGACGACTATTCCAACCGTTCTCTATTAATTTAACATTAAATGCAAACAATAAAAAATCGGGTGTCATTGTGATACTTAGCAATTGTATTGGTAATGGATGATTAATAAGATTCGACTGTCTTATTCTTCTAGATTCATTGACGCTTTGTTTATGTTTATATTAAATTTAACAAGGAACAATAATAATAATATTAATAATATTAATAATAATAATAATAATAATAATAATAATAATAATAATAATAATAATAATAATAATAATAATAATAATAATAATAATAATAATAATAATAATAATAATAATAATGATAATAATAATAATAATAATAATAATAATAATAGTAATAATAATTATAATTATGATAATAATAATTGATATTATAATAATAATAATAATGATTGTTTATTATGTTAACTCTAATTTGTATGTGCTTACCGGTACATAGATAGCGTGTTACCACACACAAGCGAAGTTATTCAATGCAGTTGTTTCTACATTGTATTCTTTACTCAGTAAAAGTACACACAAGTTAGCATTGTCGTTTAAATTAAATCACATTACAGTACATTACATTACATCACATCACATTATATTACATGACATTACATAACATCACAACACATTATATTACATAACATTGCATTATATTATTTTAATTTATATAATATTGTATTATATTATATTACATTTGCTGACTGACCGTTCTAATGTGGTTAGCGGTGGTTGTATCTCGTGTGTTTATGTTAAAGTTCCATGTTCGTGCCTGGATCTAGTGCTAGGTTAAATCTTAATAGTGCTTAGGTCGTTTAAACTCACATATTTTTGATCATTTTCATTGTTTTTGTAGATTGATAATGCGAAACAAAACGCTGGAAATGGGAACAAAGAAGGCATGCATACTTTATGTTGTTTGTAGGTGTTTGTTGTTGTAGTGATCGATGTTGTTATTGTTAATACTGATTATTATTTTAGTGGTCGTAATTGTTGTGGTGATAGAGGTGGTGGTGGTGGTGGTGGTGGTAGTGATGGTGGTAGTGGTGGTGCTGCTACTGCTGATGATGATGATGGAAATAATAATGATGAAAATTATGATGATGGAAATGATGATGATGATGTTGATAATGATGATGATGATGATGATGATGATGATGATGATGATGATGATGATGATGATGATGATGGTGATGCCTTTATTAACGTTTGTCTCCCATCGTTATCAGTCATTTCTGATTTATCACCACTTTAGGTTGCCAAACCACGTCTTGTTGTGCAAATGTTGCAATGCGACAAGAGTTTAGACGTCTCAAACGAGCGTTTGTCCTTCATAAGATAGAGACAAAGAAAGCGCTCGAAGACATGAACAGTGCTGGGAAGACTCTAGCCGTCTCATTTTTAAAAGCAAGTATAAATAGGAAAATATAAAGTGGTTCTGTGAATTATCAGACAAATCATAATTTAAACGTACACTAGAGAAAGATTCAAAGAGACAAGCTAACTGGAAACTGAAAAAAAAGAAAAACAAAACAAGAAAAAAAACACAACAGCATAGTGAACAAAAATAGAATATACCAACAACCCAACAGTAAATATGTATAACTGTCTGAAACAGATACAGTAGGAACATTGGATAGATAAATGCATCGGTAACTCAACAGTTCCTAAAGGGAGATCAGTCTTAAAACAAATCCAAACGATGACGTCATATTGAACCTAGACAATGACGATACAAATATTAAGGTCCTTTCAAACCAAGATGAAAACTCTTCTAACACGGTCGGAATCGTTAAATTCTTTAGTAAAGAATAGTGAAATAGAATAAAAATAATGGTGACAGAAAACTAGCGAAAACCAACACAAGAAAAAAATGTGAGTATTTTGAAGTAATATAGTTTGCAGTATTCTATGATAATAATAAAACTCGGGATGATCTGTATTTGTCTGCATTTGTCTGTGAGAATACTTAATTTATTTTCCACTTTTGGTAATTACACTAAGGTCTGCCTATCTTGAATTCGTTTTGTTATAACGACTTTCTTCTTTTAAATATGTTTGGAAGTTTGGAATATCATTAAAAAGGAAACAAAACATCAAAAGAGCAAAATAATACGGATGTGAGATCGAAGAGGGAACTATTTTAACGATAACTAGCCTTGTTGACTTCTAATGAAATTGGTCACTATCTCCTTTCCCATCCAGTCCTATGACTGATTCCCACTTTCAAACCAAGATGAAAACTGTTCTAACACGGACGAAAAAATGAAATTGTAGTGAATAATTGTGAAATAGAAACAAAAGAGCAATATTTTCCGAATGTAAGATTGAAGAGGGGACTATTTTAACGATAACTAACTTTGTTGAATTCTGTTGAAATATGTCATGTAAGTATTACTATGTTCTCCTCTCACATCCAATCCTATGACTGATTCCCCTCTAAGGAACCTTAATTCTAGGCGGGGTCCATGAAACTGCGCGCATACAATTCAGTCGAACCGATATCTGGTTAAGGAGGACCGTACTTAGCCATGTTTAATGTGTATATTTAAAACGTTAACCTCTCAATTACCTCTTGGTTCCCGACGCTTAGTGTAGCGTCAACATACTTTGTTTGCATATACGGGTACTGGCTCATACATTATATATGATTTTTGTATACATGCTTTTGCTACCCTTTTCAGTAACAATAAAAATAAACTATGCACCTATGGAATTAGGCGCAATAGATTGTTTGATTAGAGAATTTAAAGCTTATGCATACAGCATGACTTCCGTCCACTATATTTTTCCATTTTTCGCATTTTAAAATATTGATTTTTGAGAAGAAAATGTGTAGACAGGTGCCTACAGTGCCTAAAGGAAGCTACTCCAGTGATTTCCTAATCTTTGCATTGCACTTGACAGAAAATGTAAATACGCGTAATATAAAAATGTATGATATTTCCGTTCATTGCTACTATTTTTAGTCAAAAGCAGGTCAACATTCATTTATCATACAGTTGGATAGTAAATCCCATTTAAGACTTCTCGCCAATCAGAACACCTCGGATAATTCACGAATCATCTCTCGGATGTATGTAGGTAGCCGGATCACCATGGCCATTTCCCTAAATGGGTCTAATTTTGTGACAGACGTCAAAACAATGAAAGCAGCTGGGATGACACCTCACTACATTTGATAAACATTGTTTTACTACATAACGCAATAATAATACAGTGATATATAGAGTTACAGATACGCACACATAAAGCCAACATATAGGGTAGTATCTGAAATATCAAACTTGTTTCCAAAGCCTGTTGGCAACACTGTTTGCGTATCTCTTCCCTCAAACAATGCCTGTAAAACTTATGTCAGTCTATGTCAGTATATGTCAGTATGTGTCAATATGTGTCTGTCGGTGTCTGTCTGTGTCTGTCTGTGCCTGTTTCTTCTCAATTTGTCGCATGAATGACGCAGTACAAAAGACCACTTCTTAGTTATATTTCCCATTGACGTTTCTTTTCTTTTCTTTTAACTTAATTGGATTGATGCCTGTACTACTAAAACATATAACGAAAATCTGCCTGCCTTTGTCTTGCATCGACTGTTTTCCATTTTATTACGAATTCTGCTGCATTTTTTTTTAAAAATGTAAAAAGTTTGCTTGCAAGAAGTATGATCAACCTTATATCTCCGCAACATATACGTAAACATATAACCCCGTTTGATAGTAAGGACCTTACCCTTTTTTAAGTGTTTAAGTGTTGTTTGTACACCTTATAGTAACGGTAATATCGACCGGACCTAGTAGCGCAATCGGTAGAGCGTAGGATTCAGGTACGGGAGGACCGGGCTCAATCCCGTTCGCGACATACCATAGTCGCAAAAATCGTAGTGGTATAGCTCCCTTGCTAACGGTCAAGCAAATATAAGTGTAGTTACACGACTGAATGGCTCGGTGTTAGGATATTGTGACTGGATGTGGTATCATGCCAGGTGTTCGCGGCAGGCAGCACTATATCTTCTTCAAGTGGACACCGTCTCCAGATAACAGAAATATTGTTTGTGGGACGACAAACCCAATAAACAAACGTTAATATCGACGTTAACATTGCCCGGAGTTGTTTTAATTAAGATAACTAAACAATGAAACAAATCAGGATTTTCATTCCATATTTATCATATCATATTCACAATAAATGTTTAGAAATGAGTTTAGGTATACTTTAAAAATCACCCAACAGTTTTGATATTTCCGACAGACCCTTAATACCCGTGTGCAGCTCTCTGAGTGTCGTTGATTTATTATTGTAGAATTTCGACTTGTTATGAAAGGCACCTTCATGTAATTTAAACATTCTTAAAGCAGCAGTTCAGTTCATATTAGTATCCTATTTTTTATTCAATAAACATGCATTATCTTCTAGAATCTAAACATAACAAAGATTTGTGTAAAATGAAGAACAAAAACTTCCAATATACTGCAGTGAAAGAGGTTATATAAACTTTAGTCTCAGTCTAAGTTCATTTTCAAATGTCCGATATAAAAACACAAATCCAAAAATCAGTTCTCACGATGAATAAGTTTTTATTTTTTCAACGTTGATATTGATTTAATTCTCTCTTTCTTTCTCTCACTCGCTCTCTCTTTCTTTCTCTCTCCCTCTCTCTCTCCCTCTCTCTCCCTCTCTCTTCCTCCCACTTTCTCTGTGTCTCTTTCTCTCTCTCTCTCTTCTCCCACACCCTCTCAAACTCTCTTTTTCTTCAGCTTCAGAGGTTATGTTATTTAATATTGCTTAAACTTGTTAAGAATACTCATTGCATCAGATTTGTTATCTCTCTATCATTCACAGGTCACGTGATAATACATTGCTAATAATGTTAAGGCAAACTAAAGACGAGGCTGAACAACTGCATAAAGAAAATCCAAATTTGTTGTCGCTTAACGTTTTTCTGTCTTCACAGGTTACGGGATCCGAGATTGCTAAAGAAGTTGGTGAAATCAAAGACGAGGTGACTGAATTAAGAAAGGAGGTGTCAATTGTTCAGAAACACGTGGCTTCAAATAACGAGCCATTTGTGAAGAAGACAACAGGAGATCTGACCACTATCCGGAAAGATTTTACGGCTATTCAACTCCGTCACTTTGATGAACCAGATTACCAACTTGAGCAGCACACTCCTGGCGGGGGTGGCGGAAGATCTGCAGCAACTCAGCGAAATAGTGATAGCCCAGATTTCTTTCTTTCAGTCGAAGTTAAACGAACACTTGGTAGACCTGCTGTTCTTGATGAACCAGTATCTTCAGCATGACGCCTCCAGGGTTGATCTATATGAGTAAAGTAAGATCACTTGTCCGTTGATGGCTGTTTAGGACAGTATAATTTGTTGCAATCTTTACCTAGGACGCATGTTTGTTTGATTGATTGTATTGATTGGCAATCAATAGGAATCACGTGATACCAATTATTGTCGACAGGTAAACCATTGCTCAGATAAGTTTTACCAAGTATTACAACCATCAGATCTACTTCTATTTTTAATTTGAAATTGAGCTTTACGAATTGCACAACGGGATAACAGAGAAAAGGGAATGTGCTTAATTTTAGTACTGCGACCATGATTAAAAATCACACAATCTCAATCAACAGTGTGTTTTAAACATGTAAAATACAGTTTTAAAGTGAAAACAATCAAGATTACATCTTAATATCAAATATAACAGTTGGTACATGTAAGGTTTGTAGAATCTGTCTATCTTACATAAGCCAATGAATTTATATTTAAAAGGTTGACATTTATTCTTGCACTAAAAGGCTGCAACGACCAGGCCAAGAAAATGTCACCAATGTGAAATTAGAAAAGTGGTATGATGATTTATATGTATATATACATATATTTATGTATGTCGTGGTGTCCATCGACGAAACATTTGTTGAGAATGTAACTCACGATATGACAACTACATAGACTGATACGACAACTTTTTGAATTGATCTTGTTTACCGATTCAAAACTTTTCACTTGAATGGGTCAGTGGCAACTGAGAGCTAACGATGTTCCCTAATTTTTGTATGTAAAGGGACGTCATCTGTTAAAAAACTACATTCTCACCTCCCTTGTGGGTAGGTATTTGGTTTATAGTTACTGCAGAAACATTAAGATTATTTTCTCTTTTTAAACATTTGAAAATATGCATGCGCATTAAATGGAAACTTTATGATTGAAATAAAAATAAATTAAAACTCTGAGAGCTTTTTATTTTTTGAAATTGTATTTATTATATAAAGTATATGAAAATTCCATCCCACAAGGGAGATAACTAAAATATGTCTTTCATTACGAAAATGGGAAATAAGAGTACAGTAGACATGTTTAAGTTAAATATATAACTTCTTAATAATATTTATAATAATAATAATAATAATAATAATAATAATAATAATAATAATAATAATAATAATAATAATAATAATAATAATAATAATAATAATAATAATAATAATAATAATTATAATAATTATAATAATAATAATAACAATAATAATAATAATAATAATAATAATAATAATAATAATAATAATAATAATGACGATGACGATGATAATAACGACGACGACGACGACGATTACGACGACGACGACGACGATGATGATGATGATGATGATGATGATGATGATGATGATGATGATGATGATGATGGTGATATTAATGATGATAAAAATAATAATAATAATAATAATAATAATAATAATAATAATAATAATAATAATAATAATAATAACAATAATAATAATAATAATAATAATAATAATACTACTACTAATAATAATAATAATAATAATAATAATAATAATAATAATAACATATTTTTTAATAAGCATACTGATTTTAACAAGCTCTAGCTTGGCCGATTATTGAAGTCACTTTCTTTTTTATGCATACACGTACTGTGAACAAGTACTAGCGTTATCTAAGTTAAGTTTTACCTGACATTTAAATTCCTTCTTTTGTGTGTGTAAGTGTGTGTGTTGTGTGTGTGTGTGTGTTGTGTGTGTGTGTGTGTTGTGTGTGTTATATGTATGTTATGTGTGTATGTGTGCTGTGTGTGTGTTATGTGTGTGTGTGTTATGTATGTGTTATGTATGTGTGTTATGTGTGTTTTGTGTGCTGTGTGTGTGTTGTGTGTGTGTTGTGTGTGTTATATGTATGTTATGTGTGTATGTGTGTTGTGTGTGTGTTATGTGTGTGTGTGTGTGTATTATGTATGTGTTATGTATGTGTGTTATGTGTGTTATATGTATGTTATGTGTGTATGTGTGTTGTGTGTGTGTTATGTGTGTGTGTGTGTTATGTATGTGTTATGTATGTGTGTTATGTGTGTTATATGTATGTTATGGGTGTATGTGTGTTGTGTGTGTGTTATATGTGTGTTATATGTATGTTATGTGTGTATGTGTGTTGTGTGTGTGTTATGTGTGTGTGTGTGTTATGTATGTGTTATGTATGTGTGTTGTGTGTGTTTTGTGTGCTGTGTGTGTGTTGTGTGTGTTTGTTATTGGTGTGTGTTTTATATGTGTGTGTGTGTGTGTTTTATACGTGTGTGTTTTATACGTTTGTGTGTGTGTGTGTGTGCGTGTGCGTGCGTGTGTGTGTGAGTGTATGCGTTTGTGTGAGTGTATGTGTGTGTTATGTGTGTGTGAATGCGTGTGTGTATTACATGTGTGTGTTATGTTTGTGTGTGTTATTTTTTTGTGTTGTATGTGTTAAAAAAATAATAAAATCATACTCTAATAAGCCAGATATAAAAAGAGATATAATGAAAACAATTGATATCGACCCGCGTGGGTGTAAAATATAAACCTATGACTGTGCATTAACTCGTTATTAGGGGAACTCCGTATACGAACCTTGTGAAAACATTGTCTTCTAAGTACTTCACCAAGAGAAAGAGTTCAATTTAGATAAAAGCCGAATTTAAAAAAAAAAGACACAAAGACATGTAATCTGTATCTCCAATTGCACAAACAGATAGAGGTTTGTCCCTTTCTTGGGATATCCATTAAAATCAACTGTCGTTCCATTGGCTAGCCAGGCTCCCCACCATCCAAATGTACCGGAAGTTACTATCACGTGATCACACAACGAGAGTAACGCGAAATCTGAAATTGGGTGAAGAAAAGGACTGAACAGTACATCCACGCTTTTTATGTGCTCTTTGCACCATTCCATCCCATCGCTAACGATGATAAATTGAACGCTGTCGTATTTTAAGCGAGAACATTCCATAGCTCTTTCGATGAAACTCAAATCAGCGACACTGTATCCCGATTCAGCTCCGTACAGCATATCTCCTCTCCGAACATGCAAACTGACATTTGCAACGCCCATGACGGACACATTTCTCAGGAAATTTTCGGCCTCATCTAGAAACTGTCTTCTGATGCGGAAAGATTCTCTCACAAAATGCTCAACGTGGCTAAAATACTTCCAAGATTGAAAATATCCTTTAAGTGTCCAATTGTGTTCGTGGCTTATTGCCTCAGTGCGTTTGTCATAACTTGCACATTGGGGTACACTTAATACCTTGTTGTTGTGCATGCTGATATCATCAACAGCGAACGGTAAATCAAAGAATTCATTTATAGGGTGGGATTTCTTGATGATTGATATATATCCGAGTCGATAACCTATCCCTATAAGCGAAGCGATTTGAAACAAATGGTTGCCCGTACTGCTAACATCAAATCCATTCATCATAAGGTGGCGACAACGCTGTTTAATTCGGTGCCACTTGGATTTTGTGGCGTATATTGTTCTATTTAGTATCAGTGCTGTCAAATTGGTGTTGGGATCGCCAATACAACTTTTAACGACATGCGAATCCCGCGTAAGCGAAAACGACGTCATTTTTTTTAATTCTCGCGATAAAATACACATTTCGAAACCTCTTACTGTCAAGGTGCGTTGGAAACTTGTTGAACAAGATAAGTAAAAGCGATAATGCTGCAATGGTCAATCCGTAAAACAGCCGTTTCATAATTGCCTGCATCTCCTATGTTGAGAACATAACTGTGTTTCAGCTTTCAGCAACATTATTTATGGTTCCCTGGATTGAGAGTTGACATTTTTTTAACAATCAAAGAGACACAGTCGGCAATTTATTTAAAGGCTTGGGCTGTGCCGTATTGACAGTTTTCCGCTGTTGTATTTATTGACATTTTGTGCATTACTGATAACAGTGGTATTCGCAATGCTTCCATCCCTTTCTTGCTAGAGAGTATTTCCTCACGTCGTGTGTGTCCATCGATATCGTCGCTTAGATTTATTTTCTTTATATTCATCAGACGCGCTATAGTTTATCCGGAATCTTGCTGTGGTGATTAAGTTTCACGATTGGAAGCATTACAGCAGGGATGAGCTTTGAGACAAACGGATTGTTTCATCTGAAAGTGGAAATGAATGGTCATAACAGGACTAGTATAATTATATGATGCAGGTGTTTTAAACGTTGCTTTAAATATTAAATCATAATAAACAGCTGGAAACACCTATCAGCAGTTTAGGAATGTGGTTCTGGCAAGTTATTTAGAGAAGCGAAATTGATTTTGCTTTTGTTTCTTTTTAAGACGCATCAGAAAAGTACCATAGACAGTGCCAACATATATATTGTTTCAATTGTTATGCTGGCATGCTATAAGAACTGTCTAGGATGGAAAGCCCGGAAAAATACGTTTAACCACCTTTGTCAGACCCTTTGGCTTCAGTACCTTTAAAATAGTTAAAAACATAAACAATTGACGCTGGTCATAAAAGCATAGTTTCGTTTGTATTTCCGAAGTTTCCATAATTAAAACAGCAACTAACAGCGACACGAAATTCTCGTTTCTTTTTGCTTTAATCATTTATATTTCGTGCCTTCATCTTAATGAATAGTTGTTCCGGATCATGTGTTCCAAGGAATATTTAAACAGTTGACACTTACAATAAAACTTTTGTACATTAAGAAAGCTTTTTTGAAGTAACTACCAAACGATTACAAGCGACTTGTTATCCTAATTGGCCGACCGATAGAGCCAGTTAAACCATATCCCAGACATGTCGAAGGTCAACACCCACAGTTTTTTCTACTGTCAGATGCGTGGGTCAACTCCCACAGTTATTATAATGTCAGATTCGTGGGTCAACTAATACAAGTATTATACTGTCAGATTCATGGGTCAACCTCATAGTTATTCTGCTGTCAGATTCGTGAGTCAACCCCCACAGTTATTCTGCTGTCAGATTCGTGAGTCAACCCCCACAGTTATTATACTGTCAGATGCGTTGGTCACCTCCTACAGTTATTCTACTGTCAGCTTCGTGGGTCAACCCTCATATTTATTTTACTGTCAGATTCGTGAGTCAACTCCTACAGTTATTCTACTGTCAGATTCTCGAGTCAACTCCTACATTTATTCCAATGTCAGAGTCGTGGGTCAAATCCTACAATTATTATACTGTCAGATTCGTGGGTCAACCCCCACATTTATTTTACTGTCAGATTCGTGAGTCAACTCCTACAGTTATAATACTCCCATATTCGTGGGTAAACTCCTACAGTTATACTACTGTCAGACTTTTGAGTCAACTCCTACAGTTATTACACTCTCAGAATCGCGAGTCAACCCCCACAGTTATTATACTGTCAGGTTCGTGAGTCAACTCATACAGTTATTCTACTGTCAGATTCGTAGTTCAACACCCAAAGTAATTTAACTGTCAGATGTGTGGGTCAACTCCCACATTTATTCTACTGTTAGGTTCGTGAGTCAACTCCTACATTTATTCTACTGTCAGATGTGTGGGTCAACTCCAACAGTTATTCTAATGCCAGATTCGTGAATCAAGTCTCACAGTTATTCTCCTGTCAGACGCGGGAGTCAACCCGACAGTTAGTCTACTGTCAGATTCGTGAGTCAACCCCGACAGTTATTATACTGTCAGAAGCGTGGGCCACCTCCTACAGTTATTCTACTGTCAACTTCGTGAGTCAACCCTCATATTTATTATACTGTCAGTTTCGCGAGTCAACTACTACAGTTATTCTACTGTCAGATTCTCTAGTCAACTCCTACAGTTATTCTAATGTCAGATTCGTGAGTCAACTACTACTGTTATTCTACTGTCGGATTCGTGGGTCAATCCTCCTACAGTTATTCTACTGTCAGATTCGTGAGTCAACTTCTACAGTTATTCTAATGACAGATTCGTGAGTCAACTCCTACAGTTATTCTACTGTCAGATTCGTGAGTCAACTCCTACCATTATTATACTCTCAGATTCGTGGGTCAAATCCTACAATTATTCTACTGTCAGGTTCGTGAGTCAACTCATACAGTTATTCTACTGTCAGGTTCGTGAGTCAACTCATACAGTTATTCTACTGTCAGATTCTCTAGTCAACTCCTACAGTTATTCTACTGTCAGATTTGTGGGTCAACTCCAACAGTTATTCTAATATCAGATTCGTGAGTCAACTTCCACAGTTATTCTACTGTCAGATTCGTGAGTCAAATCCTACATTTATTCTACTGTCAGATTCATGAGTCAACCCCCACAGTTATTCTACTGTTAGATGCGTGTGTCACCTCCTACATTTTTTCTACTGTCTGATTCGTGGGTCAATCTTCACATTTATTATACTGTCAGATTCGTGAGTCAACTACTACAGTTATTCTACTGTCAGATTCGTGAGTCAAATTCTACAGTTAATCTACTGTCAGATTCGTGAGTCAACTTCTACAGTTATTCTAATGTCAGATTCGAGAGTCAACTCCTACAGTTATTCTAATGTCAGATTCTCGAGTCAACTCCTACAGTTATTCTAATGTCAGATTCGTGAGTCAAATACTACTGTTATTCTTCTGTCAGATGCGTGAGTCAACTTCCACAGTTATTCTATTGTCAGATTCGTGGGTCAACTCCTACAGTTATTCTACTGTCAGATTCGTGGTTCAACCCCCACATTTATTTAACTGTCAGATTCGTGAGTCAACTCCAACAATTATTATACTCTGAGACTCGTGGGTCAACCCCGACAGTTATTCTACTAACAGGTTCGTGAGTCAACTCATACAGTTATTCTACTGTCAGATTCGTAGGGCAACACACACAGTAATTTAACTGTCATATTTGTGGGTCAACTCCAACATTTATTCTACTGTTAGGTTCGTGAGTCAACTCCTACATTTATTCTACTGTCAGATTTATTGGTCAAATCCAACAGTTATTCTACTGTCAGATTCGTGATTCAACTCCCACAGTTATTCTACTGTCAGATTCGTGAGTCAAATCCTACATTTATTCTACTGTAAGATTCATGAGTCAACCCCCACAGTTATTCTACTGTCAGATGCGTGTGTCACCTCCTACAGCTATTATACTGTCGAATTCGTGGGTCATTCCTTACATTTATTATACTGTCAGATTCGTGAGTCAACTCCTACAGTTTTTCTAATACAGATTCGTGAGTCAACAAATATAGTAATTCTACTGTCAGATTCGTGAGTCAAATCCTATATTTATTCTACTGTTAGATTCGTGAGTCAACACCTACATGTATTATTCTGTCCGATTCGTGAGTCAACCCCCACAGTTATTATACTGTCAGATGCGTGGGTCACCTCCTATACTTATTCTACTGTCATATTCGTGGGTCAACGCCTAAAATTATTCTACTGTCAGATTCGTGATTCAACTCTACAGTTTT
This sequence comes from Sinonovacula constricta, assembly GCA_007844125.1. Taxonomy (NCBI): domain Eukaryota; kingdom Metazoa; phylum Mollusca; class Bivalvia; order Cardiida; family Solecurtidae; genus Sinonovacula; species Sinonovacula constricta. The sequence goes on from CM017570.1 coordinate 46,842,946, forward strand.
TCAGCTGTCAGATTCGGGAATAAATTACTACATTTATTATACTGTCAGATGCGTGGGTCAACACCCACAGTTATTCTACTGACAGATTCATGAATAAACTACTACAGTTATTATCCTGTCAGATGCGTGAGGAAACTCCTACAGTTATTCTTATGTCAGATTCGTTGGTCATCTCTCGATCCCGACAATTATTCTACTGTCAGATGCGTGGGTCAATTCCTACCGTTATTATACTGTCAGATTTGTGGGTCAAAGCCGACAGTTATTTCACTGTCGGATTCGTTAATAAACTACTACAGTTTTTAGCGTGTCAGATGCGTGGGTCAACTCCTTCAGTTATTCTACTGTCAGGTGTGTGGATCAACACCCACAGTTGTTATACTGTAGAATCCTACTCCAGTTATTATAGGGTCAGATGCCTGAGTCAACTCCCACAGTTATTCTACTGTCATACCTGTGGGTCAACCCCCACATGTATTATACTGTCAGATTGGTGAATAAACTCCTACAGTTATTCTACTGTCAGATTTGTGGGTCAACTTCCAAAGTTATAATACTGTCAAATTTGTGAATAAACTACTACAGTTATCATACTGGCAGATTCCTGCCTAAACTCCCACAGTTATTCTACTGTCAGATGCGTGGGTCAACCCCTACATTTATTCTATTGTCAGATTCGTGGGTCAATTCAAACATTTATTTTACTGTAAGATGCCTCGGTCAACCACCACAGTTTTTCAATTGTCAGATTCGTGGGTCAACCCCTACACCTATTCTACTGTCAGATTCTTGAGTCAACCCCACAGATATTCTCCTGTCAGAATCGTTGGTCAACCCCTACAGTTATTCTACTGTCAGATTCGTGGGTCAACCCCTACAGTTATTCTACTGTCAGATGCGTGGGTCAACTACTACAGTTTGTCTACTGTCAGATTCGTGGGTCATCCCCTACAGTTATTCTACTGTCAGATTCGTGTGTCAACCCCTACAGTTATTCTACTGTCAGATGCGTGGTTCAACTACTACAGTTGTTCTACTGTCAGATTCGTGTGTCAACTACTATAGTTATTCTACTGTCAGATTCGTGGTTCAACTACTACAGTTATTCTACTGTCAGATTCGTGAGTCAACCCCCACCGTTATTCTACTGTCAGATGCGTGTGTCAACTCCTACAGTTATTCTACTGTCGGATTTGTGGGTCAATCATAACATTTATTATACTGTCAGATTCGTGAGTCAACTTCTACAGTTATTCTAATGTCAGATTCGTGGTTCAACTACTACAGTTATTCTACTGTCAGATTCGTTCGTCAACTACTACAGTTATTCTACTGTCAGATTCGTGGTTCAACTACTACAGTTATTCTACTGTCAGATTCGTGGTTCAACTCCTACAGTTATTCTACTGTCAGATTCGTGGGTCAACCCCTACAGTTGTTCTACTGTCAGATTCGTAGGTCAACCCCACAGTTATTCTACTGTCAGATTCGTGTGTCAACTACTACAGTTATTCTACGGTCAGATTCGTGGTTCAACTCCTACAGTTATTCTCCTGTCAGATTCGTGAGTCAACCCCTACAGTTATTCTACTGTCATTTGCGTCGCTCAAATCCTACCTGTAATCTATTGTCATATGTGTGGACCAACTCCTACAGTTATGCTACTGTCAGATTCGTGGGTCAACCCTTACAGTTATTCTACTGTCAGAAGCGTGAGTCAACCCCCACAGTTATTGTACTGTCAGATTCGTAGGTCAACCCCCACAGTTATTCTACTGTCAGATTCGACAATAAACTACTACAGTTTTTGTACTGTCAAAGGAGTGTGTCAACCCCTACAGATATTTTACTGTCAGATTCTTGAGTCAACACTTGCAGCTATAATACAAAATAAGGAAAAGACAGTAAGCAGAAATACACGTCAATTCATTTCACCCAGAACGAGCTGTCCTAGGAAGCCAGTTTAAAAAAATATGTGTGTTTAAACTTAGTACAATTTAACTGAAAGAGGTTTTTACTCGAATGATAGCCTGTTTAATTAGTGATCCGTGTATAAAGATGTACCGGTACGTTCAAATAGTGAAGTGTGATACATAAATATAACTTATCCTGGTTGGCCGGACGTTTTTTACTAGTGTAGTTGTGAGCATTGCAGTAGTTTAATTTGCACATGTAAGCATATTATATATTTCAATGCATCCACACTTTATGCGCCATAATAAAATTTTATATTAAGGTTTCTAGCGGTTTGATTATCATTATTTTAAACAGCGACAATATCAGACTGTCTCTCGATACTTTAAAGACTTATATTTCAATATTTAACTAGTTTTTTTAATGTGTTCACTCTTTTATTGTACAGAAGGCTGGACTTAAGGTAGTGTACACCAATTCATGCCTAACAAGAACAGAAAACACAACCATTTCGTTCAATACGATCACAAGTTCCAATGCTTTATTAGAGAACGGCCGAAGTATTGGCAATCGTAAACTGCGTTAAAGGTGTTGACATCTTCGCTTATTTACGAGTTTTCTTAACGTTTCTTTTGATGCGACACAGTTCGTGTATCAGCATCACGAGATGAAATGATATTGCAATAAAAATAGTATACACATGATCCATTCATTCGCCTATATTAACATTGATCAGTATAGTGATTGGCTTTGTAACACTACATTAACTAATTGACTTTTACAGCAGGCAGTGAGTACCTTTTCTTTGGTGAATTGCAAATAAAAACATTGATCTTTAATACGTAGTTTTATAGAGGTTTCAGATTTGAATTGTTTTAAATTTGAAATGGTTGCATTATTTAAAATCATAACATTTATATTTCAAGTGATATCGCCTTTGTTATAAAAGATTCAAATCACTATACCGCTTTTCAACTTGTATAAGTAGGTGTTCACCTTATCAAAATATTGTTTTATTTGCTCCATGTGCCCTCATTGGTAATTTACTTATGGGCTTTCTTAAATGTATTCAGGTGTGCAAATATGCTTTGTTACCGAACACATGATGTGTGCATTTTAAACGCACGCGATCCCTCGCTTAACGACGCTGTGCATTCATTTACGTGCATTCGCGTTCATATTTCAACTGGAGCATCTGACTTGTATGTATTCCCGATTGTTTGGAATTTATCGGTCAGAATTTATCAGTTTCACTCTTAAGTATTACGTCTATCGAATGTTATATTTTTATGTCATAATTTACATTTTGAATGGCAAGATATAATAACAATATAAATTTGGTTTATGTCATAACAAAGGACAAGGTAAAACGTACCGGACTTTCTGTTTTGGTCACTTAGTCATATGACTTGATACAAAACATATGAAGGAAAAAATAAATTACAGTATAAAACATACCGTTTATCTCGAAAAAGTGCTATAATCTGTGCAGCGCGCCATGTAAATGAGGAGTTTTTATAAGTAAATTATGTTTTAGATGTCAACATTTGTATGTTACACTCTTCGTTCGCTCCACTGTTTACAGATGTATTTACGAAATAACAGGAACGAGTTTTACCTATGATGACACAAACCAGTACATAAAGTTTTTGATAAGGTTTTATTTATGAAGAATTGCGCCTTTGAACGAATCCTTCGGCTCTGATGATACTGGAAGTAAAGTTCTATTTCTTAACAGCGCCACCCGTTTCTAAATGAACATGTAATAATGCAGTTATTCAGCTGAGCGTAAAAAAGTCTTGACATGATGTGTAAAGATAAAACTCAACTTAATTCGAATAAGCTATCATGGTTTGTTATCCTTATTATTAAAGCTGATGTAAACTGTAATTTAATAGCTTCATCCACATGTCAAAACGAAGGAAGAATACCTTTTTTGAAATTCATTGCACGAGAGAACGTGATGTGATTGAAATACCTGTTCAACTCAACATCCCTTGCTTAAATGGAATACATATATTTACATGCCAAAAGTTTTTTCTTTTACCTGATACTAATGGATTTGATAAAAGTAAATGATTGACGTATTTATGAATAAAAGACAACAACAGCAATGCCCATTTTGATATGTGTATAATGTATATTGTTGTATGGTTAGAGCTGTGGTTTGCAAGTCAAAGCGGATTGAAATTTATTTAAAAAATGGATTTAGTGGGATACATCAAGATAACTATTATTGAAATGTGCACCTTTAAGAGCCGAATTTCCTTCCCCAGTTATTCTACAGCGCACTGAAGATGAGGAATGGTTTAACGTACTCAATCTGTGCTTGTAGGTATGCGTGCCTGGTTGAACTTGACACAAGTATTGTATCCCGCTCAATTATCTATATAGCAGAAACAGAATTAATTGGCGCAGACCAAGTAAGGACCGCATCATGAAGAGTATTTGACGTACAGAACAAGATGTGAGTACACTCACAGAGTCACTATGCCAAGAAGATGTGGACAAGGTGTATTATTATTGTGTTTTTCTGGTAGAATCTCTATAACAACCCCAGAACAAGGCTCTTTTTTGTTTTTTGGTATAAAGATCAAGTTTGTTAGAAGAGGACCCGAAAGCAAGTGAGTTTGATTCGTCTGTTGTTAAGTCTGATGGCAAGGTAGGGCCTATTTTGCTTTAACAATCAAAGAGGCCAATAAAACTAATTTTGGCACTGAGCGTGTTTTACTCGAATTTCCTGCAACACTTTTTTTCACCAACAATGGTGCATGGCTAAAAATATAATTTCCATTCTTTACAGTGCAGTATCTTTATGTCATAACATATTACATATAAAAACAAATATATTGACTAAAATGTTATTTCTTACAGATGCTGTATGTATCATACTGTCAATTGAAATAACAGGTCATACAGTCAGGCTTGCGGCCCTCGTAATTGGATTAGTGCGCATTTTAACGCATTTTTCTTTCATAATTTGCACAACAACATACGATTTTTAAGTACATGTTTAATGTTATATGTATGTTAATTTTTCTGTGTAATATTATAGAGCTATGGTTATGTATTAGCCAAAGGGTGCAAAGTCTAATCTATTAAAATAACATTCAGCATGTTTAATAATTAAGCTAACAATGCCTCTAATGATCATATATTTGTATTATAAATGTGTTGTTACAGGGGAGTGTTGAACTGTTATATATTTTCAGTTTTACTTGTACTTTATATCCATGTAACTTTCATAACTTCAGTAAAACCTATCCATAGAGGCAGAGGAAACTGTTGCTGCTGAGAGGTGTTACTGCGCTTCTGATTTGTAGGAGCCACATACGGTAATTTCCTGCTTATCGGAAAAAGCTAGAAACATTTTCCACATGTCCGAACTGTTTGTATTCTCGCCGACACAGAAAATCTAGTTTCATGATATGGGGTGAGTAGAGGGGACAAATGGACCGAGAACCAATGTGACAACTATATCATCAGTGCCATAAAGATATGTCATACCCTTAAATTAAAATAAAATCCCCTTTTCTACGCGCCCTGACCCACCACTAGATCTGCCCATGCCTACACAATTATCTGTTTTCTTGCAGATTTAATTATCATAATTCCTATTACTACTAAGCTTATAATTTTCAACAGATTATCTCACTTCTGAAACAAGTGTTTTTGTTTGTGTGTGCACCTAACAGGTAACCTATCGAACCTCTACTGTCACAAGTATTCATACTGTCAGTGTACACAATTGCGACACTTCTCAATTACCTCTCACCTGGTGCTCAGCAGAGCTTATCACAGCCTCTGGGTACATATGTAAATTGCCCGTTAAATTTACCCCAAGGTGGTGCTCAGCAGAAGCCATCAGAGCCTCTGGGGACATATTTACATGGCCGTTTGCCTTTACTCCAAGGTAGAGCTCAGCAGAGGTTATCACAGCCTTTTGAGGACATATTTACATGGCCGTTTGCCTTTACTCCAAGGTACAGCTCAGCAGAGGTTATCACAGCCTCTTGGGGACATATTTACATGGCCGTTTGCCTTTAATCCAAAATAGAGCTCAGCAGAGGTTATCACAGCCTTTTGGGACATATTCACATGGCCGTATGCCTTTACTCTAAAACAGAGTTCAGCAGAGGTTTACACAGCCTCTTGGGACATATTTACATGGCCGTTTGCCTTTACTCCAAAATAGAGCTCAGCAGAGGTAACCACAGCCTCTTGGGGACATATTTACATGGCCATTTACCTTTACTCCAAGGTAGAGCTCAGCAGAGGTTATCATAGCCTTTGGGGACATATTTACATGGCCGTTTGCCTTTACTCCAAGGTAGAGCTCAGGAGAGTTTATCACAGCCTCTGGGGACCTATTTACATGGCCGTTTGACTTTACTCCAAGGAAGAGCTCAGAAGAGGTTATCACAGCCTCCGGGGACATATTTGTATGGCCGTTTGCCTTAACTCCAAGGTACAGCTCAGCAGAGGTTAACACAGCCTCTGGGGACATATTTACATGGCCGTTTGCCTTTACTCCAAGGTAGAGCTCATGAGAGTTTATCACAGCCTCTGGGGACCTATTTACATGGCCGTTTGACTTTACTTCAAGGTAGAGCTCAGAAGAGGTTATCACAGCCTCCGGGGACATATTTATATGGCCGTTTGCCTTTACTCCAAGGTAGAGCTCAGCAGAGGTGATCGCAGCCTCTGGGGACATATTTAAATTGCCGTTTGCCTTTACTTCAAAGTAGAGCTCAGCAGAGGTTATCACAGTCTCTGAGGGACTTATTTACATGGGCGTGTGCCTTTACTTCAAGGTAGAGCTCAGCAGATGTTATCACAGCCTCTTGGGTACATATTTACATGGCCGATTGTGTTTACTTCAAGGTAGAGCTCAGCAGACGTTTTCACCGCCTCTGGGGACATATTTACCTGGTCGTTTGACTTTACTCCAAGGTAGAGCTCAGCAGAGGTTATCACAGCCTCTTGGGGACATATTTACATGGCCGTTTGCCTTTACTCCAAGGTACAGCTCAGCAGAGGTTATCACAGCCTCTTGGGACATATTTACATGACCGTTTGCCTTTACTCCAAGGTAGAGCTCAGCAGAGGTTAACACAGCCACTTGGGACATATTCACATGGCCGTTTGCCTTTACTCGAAGGTAGAGCCCAGCAGAGGTTATCACAGCCTCTTGGGTACATATTTACATGACCGTTTGCCTTTACTCCAAGGTAGAGCTCAGCAGAGGTTAACAAAGCCACTTGGGACATATTCACATGGTCGTTTGACTTTACTCCAAGGTAGAGCTCAGCAGAGGTTATCACATACTCTTGGGGACATATTTACATGGCCGTTTGCCTTTACTCGAAGGTACAGCTCAGCAGAGGTTATCACATACTCTTGGGGACATATTTACATGGTCGTTTGCCTTTACTCCAAGATAGAGCGCAGCAGAGGTTATCGCAGCCACTTGGGGACATATTTGCATGGCCGTTGGCCTTTACTTCAAGGTAGAGCTCAGCAGAGGTTATCACAGCCTCTTGGGACATATTTACATGGCCGTTTGCCTTTACTCCAAGGTAGAGCTCAGCAGAGGTTAACACAGCCACTTGGGACATATTTACATGGCCGTTTGCCTTTACTCGAAGGTAGAGCTCAGCAGAGGTGTTCACATACTCTTGGGGACATATTTACATGGCCGTTGGCCTTTACTTCAAGGTAGAGCTCAGCAGAGGTTATCACAGCCTCTTGGGACATATTTACATGGCCGTTGGCCTTTACTTCAAGGTAGAGCTCAGCAGAGGTTATCACAGCCTCTTGGGACATATTTACATGGTCGTTTGCCTTTACTCCAAGGTAGAGCTCAGCAGAGGTTAACACAGCCACTTGGGACATATTTACATGGCCGTTTGCCTTTACTCGAAGGTAGAGCTCAGCAGAGGTGATCACATACTCTTGGGGACATATTCACATGGCCATTTGCCTTTACTCGAAGGTACAGCTCAGCAGAGGTGATCACATACTCTTGGGAACATATTTACATGGCCGTTTGCCTTTACTTCAAGGTAGAGCTCAGCAGAGGTTATCACAGCCTCTTGGCACATTTTTAAAAGGATGTTTGCCTTTACTCCAGGGTAGAGCTCAGCAGAGGTTATCACATACTCTTGGGGACATATTTATATGGTCGTTTGCCTTTACTCCAAGGTACAGCTCAGCAAACGTTATTACATATTCTTGGGGACATATTTACCTGGCCGTTTGCCTTTACTCCAAAATAGACCTCAGCAGAGGTTTTCACAGCCTCTGGGGACATATTTAATTTGCCTGTAACCTTTACCCTGAGGTGGTGCTCAGCAGAAGTTAAAATGCACTGAAATCTTATGTGGGAAAATAAAAGTGCTGCTACGTAGAGGTTATTAATACGTAGAGTTGCCTAGCATTGAACATATAACAGTAGCATTGAATATAACATTTGGTACATGTAAGGTATGTAAAATCAGTCTATCGAACATGAGGCAACGAATGTTCATGAATATTATATATTAAAAGGACTTTCATACCTGCACGACAATGCTGCAGAGAACAGGCCAAGCAAAAGTCACTAAGGTGAAATTAGAAAACTGGCGAGATGATTTATATGTATATATACATATGTATGTTGTGGTGTCAATCGACTGATGAGAATGCAACTCACGATGTGATAACTATATAGACTGATACGACAACTTTCTGAACTGATATTTCTTTTGCGATTCAAAACTGTTCACTTGGATGACAACTGTGAGCTGACGATGTTAGAACTCTCTATGATTATCCCTTCTTTTTGTATGTAAAGGGACATAATCATTTAAAAAAAACTACATTCTTACCTCCCCTGTGGGTAGATATTTAGTACATAGTTACGGCAGAAAAATGAAGATTCTTTTCACTGTTTTAACTTTTGAAAATATGCATGCCATAAAATGGAATCTTATGAATTGAAATAAAAAATAATTATAACCAAGAGCGCTTTTTTATTTGTTTTATTGAATATTTATTCCTTATATAAAGTATGAAAATACTAATAAAAATATTTTCCCACAAGGGAATTACCTAAAATATTCCTCTCATTTCGAAAATGGGAAATATAAGCAAAGTAGACATGTTATATGTACATTTAAGATATAAATTCTTAATATAAATAATAATAAATAATAATAATAATAATAATAATAATAATAATAATAATAATAATAATAATAATAATAATAATAATAATAATAATAATGATAATAATAATAATAATTTTAATTATAATAATAATAATCACATACTGTGTTCGCATAGGAAACACGAAATGGGTGTTCAGCGAAGTGGTTGAACAAAATCATTCTTTAAAAAATAAACGAATAACAAAATCATACTCTAATAAGCCAAATATAAAAATAGATATAATGAAAACAATTGATATCGACCCGCGTGGGTGTAAACTCTTTACCTTTGACTATGCAGTACTCCTTATACGAACCTTGTGAAAACATTGTCTTCTAAGTACTTCATCAAGGGAAAGAGTTCAATTTAGATAAAAACCGAATCAGAAAAGACACAAAGACGTGTAATGTTTACCTCCAATTGCACAAACACACGATCACCGTGAGTTACATGCTGGCGTTTTGATAATATGATGGTTAACAGTTGGGCGTATGAAGATACTCCAGTACAGTGTGATAAATAAACACATCAACCTTTTGTTTCATGACGGCTAAAGCCGTATCCAAGAATTCGGATAATATTCCGTCAAATTCGTTTGTCGATAGAGGTATGTCCCTTTCTTGGGATATCCTTTAAAATGAACTGTCGTTCCATTGGCTAGCCAGGCTCCCCACCATCCAAATGTACCGGAAGTCACTATCACGTGATCACACAACGAGAGTAACGCGAAATCTGAAATTGGGTGAAGAAAAGGACTGAAGAGTACATCCACGCTTTTTATGTGCTCTTTGCACCATTCCATCCCATCGCTAACGATGATAAATTGAACGCTGTCGTATTTTAAGCGGTAGAATTCCATAGCTCTTTCGATGAAACTCAAATCAGCGACACTGTATCCCGATTCAGCTCCGTACAGCATATCTCCTCTCCGAACATGCAAACCGACATTTGCAACGCCCATAATTGATACATTTCTCAGGAAATTGTTGGCCTCATCTAGAAACCGTCTTCTGATGCGGAAAGATTCTCTCACAATATGCTCAACGTGGCTAAAATACTTCCAAGATTGAAAATATCCTTTAAGTGTCCAATTGTGTTCGTGGCTTATTGCCTCAGTGCGTTTGTCATAACTTGCGCATTTTGGAACACTTAATACCTTGTTGTTGTGCATGCTAATATCATCAACAGCGAACGGCAAATCAAAGAATTCATTGACAGGGTGGGTTTTCTTGATGATTGGTATATATCCGTGCAGATAAGCTATCCCTATAAGCGAAGCGATTTGAAACAAATGGTTGCCCGTACGACCAACATCAAATCCGTGCATCATAAAGTGGCGACAGCGCTGTTTAATTCGGTGCCACTCGGATTTTGTGGTGTATATTGTTCTATTTAGTATCAGTGCTGTCAAGTTGGTGTTTGGATCTCCATTACAACTTTTAACGACATGCGAATCCCGCGTAAGCGAAAACGACGTCACATTGTTGATTATCTCGATGAAATACACATTTCGAAACCTCTTACTGTCAAGGTGCGTTTGGTACTTGTTCAACAAGATGAGTAAAAGCGATAATGCTGCAAGGATCAATCCGTAAAACAGCCGTTTCATAATTGTCTGCATCTCTTATGTTGAGAACCTAACTGTGTTTCCGCTTTCAGCAACATTATTTATGGTTCCCTGGAATGAGAGTTGACATTTGTTAACAACAAAAGAGACACAGTCGGTTATTTATTTAAGGGCTTCGGCTGTGCCGCACTGACTCTTTCCAGCTGTTGTATTTATTGGCATTTTGTGCATTATTGATAACAGTGGTATTCGCAATGCTTCTATTTCTTTCTCTCTAGGGAGTATTTCCTCACTGTCGTGTGTGTTCATCGATATAGTCGCTTAGAATTTTGTATATATTTATCAGACGCGCTACAGTTTATCCTGAACCTTGCTGTGGTGATTAAGTTTCACGGTTGGAAGCATTACATCAGGGATGAGCTTTGCGGCAACCGGATTGTTCACCTGAAATTGTAAATTAATGGTCATAACTGAAATAGTATAATTATATGATGCAGGTGCTTTTAATATTAAATCACAATAAGCAGCTGGTAACACCTATCGGCAGTTTAGGAAATGTGGTTCTGGCCCGTTATTTAGAGTAGCGAAATTGATTTTGCTTTTGTTTCTTTTTAAGACGCATCAGAAAAAAATACCATAGACAGTGTCAGCATATATATTGATCTAATTGTTACGTTGGAATGCTGTAAGAACTGACAAGGATGGAACGTCCCACAAAACAAGTTTAACCACCTTTGTCAGACCCTCTGGCTTCCGTACGTTTAAAATAGTTAAAAACATAAACAATTGACGCTGGTCATAAAAAACATGTATTTGTTTGTATTTCCGAAGTTTCCGAAATTGAAACAGCAAATAACAGCGACAAGAAATTCTCGTTTCTTTTTTTCTTTAATCATTTAGTATTTTCTGCCTTCATCTTAATGAATAGCTGTTCAGGAACATGTGTTCCAATGAGCATTTAAACATTTGACACTTACAATAAAACGATGTGTACTTTAAGAAAGCTTTTTGAAGGAACTAACAAACGATTACGAGCTATTGTGATCCTAATTGGCCGACCGATAGAGCCAGTTAAAGCATATCCCGGACATGTCGTAGGTCAACTCCCACAGTTATTTTACTGTCAGATGCGTGGGTCAACTCCCACAATTATTTTACTGTCAGATGCGTGGGTCAACTCCCACAGTTATTCTACTGTCAGATGCGTAAGTCAACTTCCACAGTTATTTTACTGTCAGATGCGTGGATCAACTCCCACAATTATTTTACTGTCAGATGCGTGGGTCAACTCCCACAGTTATTTTACTGTCAGATGCGTGGGTCAACTCCCACAGTTATTTTACTGTCAGATGCGTGGGTCAACTCCCACAGTTATTTTACTGTCAGATGCGTGGGTCAACTCCCACAGTTATTTTACTGTCAGATGCGTAAGTCAACTTCCACAGTTATTCTACTGTCAGATGCGTAAGTCAACTTCCACAGTTATTCTACTGTCAGATGCGTTGGTCAACTCCCACAGTTATTTTACAGATGCGTGGGTAAACTCCCACAGTTATTTTGCTGTCAGATGCGTGAGTCAACTCCCACAGTTATTTTACTGTCAAATGCGTGGGTCAACTCCCACAGTTATTCTACTGTCAGATGTGTTCGATTAATAATATCCATACATTTATGTCGGTGTTGCAACTTTGATTGTTAAATTATGAGTAGGAAAACCATTTATGGTCCTATGAGCATTAGCACAGATATTACAAGGTTAACTACCACTAGACAACAGCATCATTGTAGATGTACAAGTGACAAAAAACAACAACAAAACAAACACACGCGAAACATTGAATACAGAAAAGAAAAACAAATAACAGTTACCTCTTTGGTCAGTCGGCAAAAGGACTACCTGTGGTTCTTAAACCTGGTTTGTGGAGCACTCGAAGACCGCATTTTCTGAAGAAGCCCCCAACAAATAAACAAACAGTGTAAATTATAGAAATATCCCATCAAAGTGGGACACTAGTGTTTCTTCACCTTGATGGAAGTTTCACTGAACCATTGACTTGGGAACTTTTAGGTTACCGAGGCGTTTATATACTGTACATATTGTACATTTGTTGATAGTTTATTGTATTACCAGTTTTTTTTTCTGTATATAGTTCATTATCCCGGTCGGGGCGAAGGACTTAATATGGGAAGGTCTTCCAGCTTACTTGCGGTGCGCCGGTGGTTTTACCCAGACATTTGTCTTGGGGTCTTCCTCGACCAAACAGCTGGACGTCGCATTAATGATCATAATTGGTTGCTGCGATATATTAAAACAACACAAAAACAAATTAGTTTATTTCATTAGTTTTATCTCCCAGGTGCTCACTGTTAGTTGACTCACTTTATGGGATATTTTTATTTACAATGTTTGATAAAAAACCTTCAGGAAATGCGAGTTTGGAGCGCTCCACAAACAAGGTGCCTAGTTGGCACTTTTGCCGACTGACCGTTCCAAGGCGGTAACTGGTGGCTTTTTCTTTTTGTGAGTTATGTCTCGTCTGTGTTTTTTTCACTTTTACAATTACCGCCTTTGCCTTTGTCTAGAGATGATTTAGATTTCAATATCTGTGGTAATTTTTTTAGGGCCTATTCTCAATTACATATTAATAGAATAACCAATGTTGGAATCTGCATCATTGTCGTCAATTGTTATTCCCGAGCTTTTATACCTAATAATCATGTGAAATGACTGATTTAAACATGTAAACAAGTGACGACGTGTTAAAGAATTACGCTCTTTGATTGTGCGGGTTCCAGAGAATAGTTAATAAGGTACATAGCCTTCGATTAGTCAGTCTTCTTGCTTCAAATTGGTACATGTATATGCCTTTTTGAATTTTGTAACTTGTTCTTTTAAAATGAGATGTTTTAAAAAATTGTTTATAGTTTAAAAGAAAACTGATCTGAACAGATATAGAGAGAACATTGTTTAATATATACTCAAAACTTGGTATTTAGATTTCAATGTTTATCACTGCAATGAAGTATAGATTCAAATAATGTTCATTTTCTAATGAACTGCCTTGTGGCTCGCTTGCAATTCCCTTTCTGTGTTTGTTATATTGGCGGGACTTTACTGTGGTTCTTTTTTAAAAACCAAAAATCAGTGTGGCAAAGTGTAGCAAATCAACATGGCAAAAAAAGGTTTAACATTTCTTGTAGAATCTGTGACTTTAATCGTGTAACTAAATGTAAACAGCTTTACGAGATTTACGAGACATGTTCAAAGAGCTTTTTGATTATGTTCAAATTCGATTTTATTATTTTAAATTAATTCCCATGTCAAGAGGCGCTGTACATAACATGCCTCTGGACAGCCACTTAATCAACATGTGATTATAGTGCAAGTGTACTTACTTTTAGCATTAAATATCAACCATATATGATTATTTACTTCTTGATATTAACGAATGCTACAGTTCTTTATATAGTCTTATTTCAGATCCAGATATTGTATGTACATCAATCTGGATATAACTACTACTACTTCAACTACTACTACTTTTACTACTACTGCTGCTGCTACTACTTCTACTACTACGACGACTACTACTACTGCTCTACTGCTACTACTATTACTACTTCTGCTACTAGTACGATTACTACTATTGTTGTTGTTGTTGTTGTTGTTGATGATTATGATGATGATGATGATGATGATGATGATGATGATGATGATGATGATGATGATGGCGATGATTATGATGAGGACGACGACGACAACGATGATGATGAGGACTATGATTATGTTTATGATGATAATGATGATGATAATGATGATGATGATGATGATGATGATGATGATGATGATGATGATGATGATGATGATGATGATGATGATGATGATGATGATGATGATAATGATGGTGATGATGATGATGATGATGATGATGATGATGATGATGATGATGATGATGATGATGATGATGATGATGATGATGATGATGACAATGTTGTTGATGATGAGGACGATGTTGATGATAATAATGATGATGGTGGTGGTGGTAGTTGAAATAATGTTTACTTAAACATGTGTCTTTAAACAACATTATAAATGGCATGCATAATCGATTTGATATAATTTGTATACTATGATTAAATATCAAACGCATTGCCGCCATAAAACACGCATTATCCCAGATAGATAGATTTATTGGCCTAAGTCATTATTTTATATATTAAAAAATACCTTTAAATTCATACTAAAACGTATTCTGTGTTGACTTATTTTAGTTTGAGGTTCGGTGAATAATAGGAAAATAAGAAAATGTCCTATAAGAATTACCACAGATATTTTAATCTAAGCTAACTCTAGACAAAGGCAAATAGAATGAATGTAAAAGTGATAAAAACACAGAGACGAGAAATAACACAGACAAAAAGAAAAAAAAATGCAGTTACCGCATTGAACCGTCAGTCGGCAAAAGGACGACGGGGTGCTTAAAGCAAACTTGTGGAGCGCTTTATTGACACTAGTTACTGCTCGTTAGTTCATAAACATCATGAATGTACCAGTATTTACCAACCTGCCATACACAACTCTTTCATCTTACATATGTTAATTGCGTACCTCATAAGTGCCCCTGTGCTATAATGATAGAAATGTCGCTGCACAGTATTGGCAAAACTGCCGGCTAATCCCATCCCATCCCTTTACCGAGGAAAGCCCACATCGTATTATTCGAAGCAGCATTGATTGAAAATCAATCAGTAAAAGTGTCGAAGGCATGTAATAAAATATATAACAGGATATGGATTCACCATCGAAGCATCTTTACATATTCGTGTCATCTAGCTATGCATATTTATAAGGAAAAGACATCACTTTATGTAGTTTGCATAAATTATTTAGCATGGAAGTATTTTGTTGCCACTTGTGATCGAAGTTAATTAGTTTAAATCATAATTATCTGTAATTGGTTTGGTATTGATCCTAAATGGTATGTAGATAGAACTCAAGACGTATCACATATCCGATGAATACAACAAATCAAACATGATGCCGGAAAAGAAATACCAATTGATAACTCTACTTTAATTATTTGATATTTATCATTATTTTTAAATTTTCTGGCAAGTTAGATTCTAATTTAAAAAAGAAATAATTTTGAAACAGGGATACAAATGTGACCGTGTTTGTGTAATTTTATTTTGTTAATTCAAAACAAAGATAGACTATTTAAGGCTGGGGATACTTTGGATGGTAGCTGTTGCATACATTTGAATGCTAACTTTTGAGGATAAAACGGAGTGGTGTGGAATTATATAATGCAATAATGGTACCTTTAACAAGTATCTAATAAAGACGTATTGTACACAAACGTTTGAAAAACTACAAATACAGTCTATGGTACCTTTTCTTACCTGCTCGTAATTACCTTCCCGCCAGTTATTTTGCCATGAAAGTCATACGCATATTTCACACAATAGCTAAGTTTACAACATCTTATTTTAACATAATGACATGCTTATCAAAAGTTTGTTTCCTGTTTTAACAAAAAAAAGTAAGGAAACTGAGCTCTGTAAACCCGGTTTAAGCACCCCAGTCGGCCCATATTGCAGACTGACCGTTCCAATGCTGTAACTGTCGGCTTTGCTCTTTTTGTTAAATGACTCATCACTCATTTGTTTTTACCTTTCACTTGGCTTGCATGTAAAATAACTTTTTCGGGTGTTTTTTCAGAGTTTGGTAGATGTTGCAATGCTCATAGGACTTTGTCAAATATTGATATCTGTTATGATTTAAGGTATGATTTTGATGTTCATTCGTTGGTTAGAGATTAAATTTCCATATCTGTGGAAATGTTGATAGGACCTTATTTACCTATTAGAAAAATGCCTGTCAATAAATGGCAAAAAAACTCAAATTAAAAAAACAACAACAACAGCACAACTACACGAAGGCCACCTCAGTTAAGGTAGCATTTGTTGAAGGAGTGAAGAAAAATAAACATAAACAAACATGTATGTTTACGATACTATTTATTTAGGCACTATTGTTCAAATCTTTACACAAATTGAGACACACATTAGCAAATAACATTTTATGTAATCAACTCATAAGTCAAGAAGGACATTAAAAACAAACAAACAGCAACACATAAAACAAATCAATTTATTATAAATCAAGTGCAGAAGTATATAAAAAAATAAGGAACCAATGACTTAGTTTCTCATTTTTTTTTTCCAATTAGCACGTTGAACCAAAATCCGAACATATTCTGTTTAAAGACTAAAACAAATCACTCCCATTTTACAAGAGAAGCACTTTGATCGACTATTTGTGTTTACTTTGTATGTTGAAAGTGATATACTAAATTTGTTTTAACAGGTTGTAAATATGTAAATAAATTGAATGTTAAATAATAAAGTGGTATATTAGGTATAAACATGTTTATACGTCCTTTATCCGTTTGACCACTTGAAATTTTTAATTAGGTTAAAAAGCGTACTCGTAATCGTATTCAAATGCCTTAATCATAATAAAAACCTGGTTACGCAATGATAGTATTGTTATTTTATTATCAAACCCGATTATGAACAGCATGTTAATAGTCCGACTGTTATGTTCACAAAATGTACAGTTTATTAAAGATCATACACTATTATTGTAATAAAAACATAATGAAGAGTAAGCAAAACACTTAAAGAATTGATAATGTTCTGTTTTCCAAATGTAGCAAAATAGGTATAAACATTATAAAATACGTATAGCTATGTTTGATCGAAGAATTCACTAGAAAAATTTATTGCATTAAAAAAAGAAAAAAAACAACACTACACTACTGTACTTCTGTAAACAAACAATGTGGTTTATCTGTTCCTGATTGTCATATTGATGTACAATTATCACATTCTACAACTAGATTAAGTTTAATATATATTTAACATCTACTTACTATTGACACATAAGGCACAGAAGTTAAGAAAGTTTACATACTTTTATCGGTTTGGTCCAGACAGTGATTTTTAAACCTATTTTTCCTATATAAATGCATAAAAAGAGTTAGCCAAATTATGGCGATGTCTTGTATTGCTCTCATTTAAACAATTTTTAGAATTGATGTGTCTAGTACATTAACTGTGGCGTGGCATACTGAACTTCACCTGCCAATCTTGTATATCTCTGTTTGCTTGTATACAAAAGGTGCAGCTGATTTATTTGCTTTAAGCTATTTTGTGTGTTCGCTTGAAGTCAGCTATATTATGACATTAGCTGAAGATTCAGCGCGGAAGAAATATTGTTTTACATTTGATCAGTTATGTAATCTCTATATATATTATTGGTATCGGTTAATAATCGTCCAAACCATACCAAAACGAGACAAACCGAACATTTGTTATGCGAGGAGATTTATTACGAGTACTTTTAATTTAAAAAATAAATGTAGGTTTACAACACTTCACGACCATTAACACAAACAATTACATACATTGCAAGAGGGTGATTAGTACAAAAAGGACAAACATTACATGTGAACTAAAATTGAAAAAAAGGCTCTTAGACCACTACAAATTGTCAAAAATTAACACACACGATTATAAACACAGAAGTAATATTTAAATAAACAACGTCTATATACACGATAACAAATGATGACATTATACGAGTAAATGTTAATGTCATTTGCAGTCATTATTGTTCACTTTCGTTGAATGCTTCTATAAAAGTAGTTATTAAATTTCCCTTCACTATTTTTATCAGTTCGCTTACACAAAAAACAATAGCATACACAAACATGGTTATACTAGTTTTATCTTCAACATGGCATTGACATGTAATATCTCTCTCTCTCTCTCTCTCTCTCTCTCTCTCTCTCTCTCTCTCTCTCTCTCTCTCTCTCTCTCTCTCTCTCTCTCTCTCTCTCTCTCTCTCTTTATATATATATTTTACAATTAATAACATGCACAACAGACATGCTGAATCACACAATATGATTGGGATTATAAAGATATAAATATGTATATGTGTAATAATAGAAGAATTTAGAAGCATCACATTTGCTGCACACTTGTAATTGGTATACAAGTCCCGTTAAAATATAATATATACATAAAATAGTAATACTTACTTTCTTATAATTTACACGTAAACTGTTATACAAAATCGTGCATATCGGTAAACACAGCTTTACAGCTTTGTAGTTTATTTTACATTAAGATCTTCGAATTCTCTGCAATCATTATAAACTATTAATAAATATTACAGAGGTTTGAAAGTTGCAATCTTACTTTAAAACTCTGATATTATTGACTTGTAAATGTTATCATCTCAGAGAGATTAAACCAAAAGTACCATGTATCCTTATGCACAACAATGCTTTAAGTATCATGTATCCTTATGCACAACAATGTTTAAAGTATAATGTATCCTTATGCACAACAGTGTTTAAAGTATAGTGTATCCTTATGCACAACACTGTTAAAAGTATAATGTATCCTTATGCACAACAATGTTTAAAGTACAATGTATCCTTATGCATAACAATGTTTAAAGTACAATGTATCCTTATGCACAACAATATTTAAAGTACAATGTATCCTAATGCACAACAATGTTTAAAGTATAATGTATCCTTATGCACAACAATGTTTAAAGTATAGTGTATCCTTATGCACAACACTGTTAAAAGTATAATGTATCTTTATGCATAACAATGTTTAAAGTACAATGTATCCTTATGCATAACAATGTTTAAAGTACAATGTATCCTTATGCACAACAATATTTAAAGTACAATGTATCCTAATGCACAACAATGTTTAAAGTGTAATGTATCCTTATGCATAACAATGTTTAAAGTACAATGTATCCTTATGCACAACAATATTTAAAGTACAATGTATCCTAATGCACAACAATGTTTAAAGTATAATGTATCCTTATGCACAACAATGTTTAAAGTATAGTGTATCCTTATGCACAACACTGTTAAAAGTATAATGTATCCTTATGCATAACAATGTTTAAAGTACAATGTATCCTTATGCATAACAATGTTTAAAGTACAATGTATCCTTATGCACAACAATATTTAAAGTACAATGTATCCTAATGCACAACAATGTTTAAAGTGTAATGTATCCTAATGCACAACTATGTTTAAATTATAATGTATCCTTATGCACAACAATGTTTAAAGTATAATGTATCCCTATGCACAACAATGTTTAAAGTATAATGTATCCTTATGCACAACAATGTTTAAGGTATAATGTATCTTAATGCACAACAATGTTTAAACTATACTGTATCCTTATGCACAAAAATGTTTAAAGCATAATCTATCCTTTTCCACAAAAAATTATAAAGTACAATGTATCCTTATGCACAACAATGTTTAAAGTACAATGTATCCTTATGCATAACACTGTTTAAAGTACAATGTATCCTTATGCACAACAATGTTTAAAGTACAATGTATCCTTATGCACAACAATGTTTAAAGTATAATGTATATTAATGGACAACATTGTTAACAATATTAGCCGTAGATGAGACTGCCAACAGTGTATTGCAGTTCACGGCATAATAATATAATGATACAAATAATAATAACAACACCTTCACCTAAACCACCACCACCACCACCACCAATACTACTACTACTACTACTACTACTACTACTACTACTACTACTACTACTACTACTACTACTACTACTACTACTACTACTACTACTATGTTTAAAGTATAATGTATCCTTATGCACAACAATGTATTAAAGTATAATGCATCCTAATGCACAACACTGTTTAAATTATAATGTATCCTTATGCACAACAATGTTTAAAGTATAATGTATCCCTATGCACAACAATGTTTAAAGTATAATGTATCCTTATGCACAACAATGTTTAAGGTATAATGTATCTTTATGCACAACAATGTTTAAAGTATACTCTATCCTTATGCACAAACATGTTTAAAGCATAATCTATCCTTTTCCACAAAAATGTATAAAGTACAATGTATCCTTATGCATAACAATGTATAAAGTACAATGTATCCTTATGCACAACAATGTTTAAAGTACAATGTATCCTTATGCACAACAATGTTTAAAGTATAATGTATATTAATGGACAACATTGTTAACAATATTAGCCGTAAATGAGACTGCCAACAGTGTATTGCAGTTCACGGCATAATAATATAATGATACAAATAATAATAACAACACCTTCACCTAAACCACCACCACCAATACTACTACTACTACTACTTCTAATACTTATTCTACTACTACTACTACTACTACTACTACTACTACTACTACTACTACTACTACTACTACTACTACAACTACTTCTACTACTACTACTACTACTACTACTAATAATAATAATAATGATAAAAGCAATAATAAAGCACAAGAATTTTACTGCTTGACAGGTCCCAGATTACGGTAAAGCAAGTTGCAATTAAAACATTAACATGGTGTCACACACTTTTTGTATGTTGAACCATGAAGCAACGTATACAAACATTTAATCTATACAATGTCTTCAAAACGTGTTCTTAATTTAAGTCACATATCCTGAAATAGTCTTAGATATTTGACACTATAACTTTTAATTGTGTACATGACATAAAATTGTACCAAACACTTAATTTAATTGTTTAACAGTTTTCATTTACCTCCAGCATGCAACTTTTGAATGCTACATTAATAAAAAGGAACAAACTTTAATATTTAATAATACCCAGATGTAATCTGTAAAATAAAGACATTGAAAGTAAAAGAAACACCACTTACAAGAAACGTCCTTATTATGTGACATTTAGTTTAAGATGTTTTTAAAAATGGGGATATATGGTCGTCGATTTCAGGTAATATCTAGTTGAATAATTGAATATTGAATTAATTTATTATTTTAACACAAAAACCCTGATGGTTCGGATGTTTGATGTCTACAGTAATAATTCTGCCCTCATGACGTCGTCGACCTCTTGTTGATCCGGAAACCACTTCGAAAATAACGGTTACTGTAATGAGAAAATAAAGTCAATAAGTTGTTGAATATGTATTTAATTTGGCATATGTTATGTACCGATATGAGATTCCAAACTAGTAATGTTGTTTAGGCCAATATGTTAACAAATACGGTTTATGTATATGTAGAATATATCAGGTCAAGAATAGTCACCAAGGTCAAATGTGAAACATGACATAATGATAATTGTATTAAAACAGTATTTGGCAAATATAGGCATAAACATACACATATTTTCTTGGCCTGGTCTTTACAGCATTGTAGTGCAAGTATCAATGTCAACCCGTTTAATGTATCCATGAAAATTATTTGGCTCATGTTAGAAAGACTGATTCTACAAACCTTACATGTACAAAGTGTTGTATTTGATATGAAGATATAATCTTCATTTTCCCCTTTAAAACTGTATTTTACATGTTGAAAACACTCTGTTGCTTTAGAATGTGTGATGTTTCATTAAGATCTGTCGATACAGTACTACAATTAAATAAATTTCTTTTTTTTTCTACTACACCGTTTTAAAAATCGTAAAGATCCACTTTAAAATAAAATATAATAAAATAGAAATAGATCTGATGGCTAGTCAATGACGACACTTGAAGTTAAGCTAGGAAAAAATAAAGAAGAACATCGAAAAAAAGAATAATCATTATTAATTTTGGTCTTAAAATAAATAAAACAACTATCAGTAGTCTTTTGAATTTGCTGCACTTAGTTATTGGACCACATTGTTGAATGCAAAGTCACGTCGATATAAGTAACCAAACATTTAAAACGCAATGCTTCATTCTTGCCTCTTGCTGAAATATGTGATTGTTGAGAACAATCACTGCGTATATGATTTTAGAATAGTCTCTTGGCATTGTCTCTACAAAATAGTCAGTAAACATTCAAAGGCACACTCTTATGACTCTTTACTAAGTCCGGATCCATGTAGATTGACGAGTTACATTCTGGGGGATCTATGAATCATATACGTGTTACATGTATCATTTGGCATTGACATTGATATAGAAAATAAGAAGTGTAAGATCTCGTAAATGTGTTTTAGAAATGACATGTGGGGTTACATGTGTCATCTCGTAACCTTAAAGAAAAGTCAGTACAAAACCTGTTATTTGAAATAAGGTTCAAATGTCATACAATTACACCACTCACTCTTATGTTTAAATAGAATAGGTATAACACGTAGAATAGGGAATGATAGTTTTGTGAGAAAGACAAGTGGTATATGCTTTTCATCTCTAAAAGGCTTAGCGACCACCCACCGCTAAGATGCAGTTAGCAGCAACAGAGCGGGCGAGCATACTGTGTCCGCTGTGGGGAGGCGCAAACCCATCCATTGGCGTCCCGCCACACGCATAATCCAGCCCCAAAATGCATGACCTACCCCCGGGAAATAAATTATGTGGGCTCATGCCATCAATTGCGGCTTTCTTTGTGACATTGCATTTGTCGACTGCTTATGCTGATATTCAGTTGACACGGTTCGACGGTTATACTAGTTATTGTTTTGTATTTTTGTATCAAAACTGTTGCCAGTACATAAAAAAATAACATTAAATGAAAGTGAAGACCGTTTCAGCGCCATCTACAGTGTTTCCCCACGAATGTTCTTTTTGCAGACACAAGCCTTTTTCTCAGCATTCAAAAGTAGCTCGGTTTGAATGTGAACAATTTACCGAAGCCTGAATTGTTCGCAGATAATTTTCCAGAATCTTCACCAATTTCGGAACCGTGTCTGAAGTCGCCGTCAATTAAAATTCCACACACTTACTTTGTTTTCCGTGAGAGCGTTTGGTGTGGTGGCAGAGACTGACATATTTTCGTTTCGTAGTCATCGTGTACCATATTTTGGCGTGGTCTCAACCATAGCAATATTTTCCAAAGCTCCATTGGAATCGATCTCTTTTTAGGGCTTTCCGTTCTGTCGCCACGTCCGTGAAAATAGAATGGGACTTAATATAGTGCAATCTAGTGCCGACATAATACTGGGTGCCAGCATCAGTCGATATATTGGGAGTGCTTAAGATTTTGATCCGGTGTTTATCAAAGTACCAGTGACATGGAACTCCTTCCGTCAATTCGAACAAATTGTGCAAAAAGTTTGTTAAAATACCTCGGGTAACCGACGAAGAAACGACGTTTTCGACACGATTACCACCTATATCGATACCACCACATGGTGGGTATTTTCTGACGCACTGAGAGAGGTTTGCTGCAGCTTTTTTGCCGCTCTCTTCTATCAACATAGGAGCGTTTTGTGATATCAGAGAGATCTGCGCTGGACAACGACACCACTACGACCGACAAATATAATGTAATTTTAGAACAACGCTGATTGGAAGATCGTGACTGTCTTTGGGTTAGCTACCGCGCTCGTCGTTAACGGTTAAGCAGAGTTCTGAAAAAATTCCTTGGTTCGGAAACGTATATCAGTTTATGTCCAAGCACGCACACTCGGTGATGCTTACCGCAGCCAAAATGTTGAAGGTATTTGCCAAGGTGTTATGCTGGTAAAGGTGTACAACTTCTTGATGAGGCTAAGATCCCAAGTTCGGGCAAAAATAGGCTCGAATTACGATCGAGACCAAGGAGGATTTTTTTTGTCAACTTTTTTTTAGTTTCTGTACTCATGGTTAGCTGATGGTGAAAGCAACGTGGACATCGGTGATGAAGGGCTGCCTTTACATGATCGAACGGCAACAATCCGTACTCATTCATAAAAATGTTGCTGCAGCGGTCGACAAATTGCTGCACCGTCGATATGTTATGCCATCAGAAAACGCAGTTGATATACTGCAAACAGACCTTTGCGATCCATATCTGTTATCGTTTGACTTTTGAAAAGTTGTCGGTCCCTGCGTTTTATTTGTGAGTGTTTGGAACATCTTCATCTCATATTCATTATACAAATACAATGGGATCATTCATATTGAATACTGGGATCAAATTTAAAACCCCGTTGGGTCTACCCAGTTAATCTTGAATTCATGCCCCACTTTCTATAATGGCTAGAAAGAGGACTTTATTCGTTTTTGCACATATTAAATCAATTAATAATAATAAAATAATAAAGTAAGTGTCGCCCCTAGTCAACGCGGATTCCATAGTCCAGACTTGCCACAGAACCCGATGTAGTTCCGGCAAAACAATCTCAACGTTGCCGTTTGGCTGGCGACTTCAAACAGTTGGGTCTTATTTAAAAATAAGCTATCAGTATATGTATCAATTTTAGAGGCTGCTCGGGTAAATCCGACGACTCACTGGAAACAAAAAAATATTCCCTAACTCAGCTGGTTCTTGTGGACGTGCATACCAAACAACAAGTCGCTTGAAGAGACACATAATTCCGTCACGACGAGTCGGAAATGCACATGACAAGCAAAAACAATTTCAAATTATACGCAAAATCAATGACATTCGGGACAGAAGTCTCTAGAGGGTGATGGCACTAACGATGTTAACAACGCGAGACGAACAGTATCATCCCGTATAAAGGTGTCCCTGCTAGCTCTCAAAAAGTAGTGCCACAGCCTTCTGCAGAGTCTTTTGTTGTCCATGCGCAAGGTCTCAATCATGAAGAACTTAAAACGGCATTTACAGTTGAGTCAAGTCAAGTCGTTCTTTTTTATTTCTTTGACTTCATTAATACATATTTGACGGCAATTAGCAGCAGCCACACCACCGTCACGATCAAGGTCCAATTGTTTTCAGCACTTTGCCAGTGACATTCAGCAGCCAGCAAACAATGCATCCAACAATTTCTGGAAAAGCTGGCACGACTGTTCTTGTCAATAGGCCGGGAAGGTTTGCAATGGCATTATTTCTATGCACACTCCTTATTCCCGTCATTGTCCGTTGGTAGCAGGTGACGCACCACCACCTGTGATAGTAGGACGGACACTAGTGCTGCTTGTCACCCCGATGGCTGTCAAAATCGAGACTATTGCGATCTCCTGCTTCATGAACAATTTTCTATTTGTTTATTGGGTTTATCGTCCATTAACAGTATTCCAGTTTTCTGGAGGCGGTACACTGTCCTGAATCGCTCAGAGAGCAACGCGCCTTCATCTAACATGTTTTTATTCAGTCACAAATTCTGATTATGTGGTATGTGAGAGCCTTCTTTGAAGCTGATTATAAATGTGCATTCAGCTTGTCTTCTGGAGTTCGCATTCCAAGATTCCTTAATTATAGTAGAGGGTTGTCAACCGAGAAAGGCAATTTTTTATCGTCACCCCGCTGAGTCTGACCTGCGGACAACTGTCGATGACGGGCTTTATTACAATAGGCTGCGTTTTGGGAATGGAATGGATGTCCTCTTGATTCAGCTGATTAGGGAATGTGCACCGGCTGGACTGTTGAATATTGATCTCCTCGTCATTGATACACCGCTGAATCTGGAGAATGTACCCAAGTCATCTTTTAGTTTGCCTAAGAGCTCACACTCTCCTATCATCTGTAGGGCAACAGTTGTGGGAAAACAATATGTGTGTTGGATGTGATTGAGACTGAATATGTCAAAATGCTTGAGCACATCCCATAACTGGTTGCACAATGAGCTGCGTTCATACTAAAACCTTTTTAGAGGACAAGCCGATGCTCTTTCTCAGAGCTGGCACATCACCACTGACTGAAGGTTTCAGTGCTCAAGAAACCAAGGGAACAGACACACTGAACTGTCCTTTATTAATGCAAATGTCGGTGTAACAATGACTTAATGAGGGGCGATAACGAACTATTTGCCGTTTACAGAAAATAACCCTCAAAGCATAAAGACCGCGGCGTCGAAGAACAGCGTCAGCGACCTGGTCTAAAAGCGAAAAAGCTGACTCAGCTGATTAAGCCTGTCGAGAACAATCTTCGCAAAGGCTGATCACATCGAACTTCAAAGCCAAGAGACTGTAGTTAGACTTCTAAAACCCATCAGGCAATCAACGAACCACAGATATTGTATTTATCGCGTTGGCGCTTCGCATCGCGGGATTTAACTGTTTTTTATTGAACATTAAACTTAGTTTTACCATAGCTTACTGTTTTTGATATTATATACAGCGCCAGGTGGGTGATTTCTAGGGTGCACACTGGGGCAGTCCATCGTCCTTTAACAATGATGCTTATAGTGGCTTGTTAGGCCTTCCATCATCCATTCGACAACATAAAAAGATAAAGATCTGATTGAAATGCTCTAAGACTGGCACGATGACGTCATCTCTTGTATAGGTTGCAGGCGAAAATGGAAGTAAATCATGGACGACCGCAAGAGTTCGAATCCCAATCGAGGCGAAGGACTTAATATGGGAAGGTCTTCCATCTGACTAGCGGTGCGCCAGTGGTTCTTCTTAGACATGTGCATAGGCATATTTCTTCACCATATAGCTGGAAGTTGCTATAATGATCTTAATTTGACTTTCATTTGGTCCACTTACTGCAGTATTTAAGCATGACTCTGTCCTATGTATGCATTTCTGATAACTATACATTCATACTTTCTGACTAATATGGCACCAACTGATACATGTTGTGCGCGTTATGCCACTTTTCCTAGTAGTCGAGGTCCACTGATAGAATCATACCCTCATCCTCATTTGCTCCTATGGCGTTGGGGACATAGGCATGCAGTTTCCACCAATAAGCGGTTGGCTTATTACCCAGCAGTAAAGGTTGTAGTGTCAATGTAGTGGACATGCTTTAAGCTTCTCGGGACCGTAGCCTTCACTCTAAGGTTCAATCTCCGGTCGTAGCGCTTCGACACCATCGACAAGCCGCCCATGACAACCTCTGTGATAGATGAAAGTCATAGTCGGTACGGAGGCACAGCTCGACCACATTTTCTTTTTAGAATGGAAACATAGGATCGAGGTAGCACTTCTACAGACACGTCTTCCGAAACGCCGTGTAAACGTTGGCCAGCAGAAGAACTCGGCGTGCTTTTTCTTGTAGTTGGATAGAATTAAATTGTTTCTCTCCTCGTTCTGTAGTGAGCAAATTATGTGGTCGAACACATCACGTTCTCTGTACTCAAGCGGGGCTTGGTGTGTTCGTCGCACAGAACGACCAAGTAGAAGTAGCTGAAAGCCTCATGTCTCTGGGTGTTCCGTGGATTTTATTGGTTAAAACCTCGAATCTGCGTGGATGATAGATATAGAGGGTTGGAGCTGCTTTTGCTGATTCTCAAAGGTATCTCCGCAATATAATTGGCCGACCTTGCTGCAATTTGATGTGTGGACCTGCAGCAGGTTTTCTCTGGCGTAGCCATAGAGGCACCCCTCGCAGAATAGTTTCTTACCCATGTGCTTGCTTTGTCCGCGAAGGCTCTTTACTAACACGTTGTTGGTTCTGCCGTTCTTGCGTGACATGACAGCCGGCTGGTGTCTCTTGTTCCAACCAAACATGTTGAGCTCTGGGTCTTTTAGCTTCTCGACTTTGAATACTTGACATACCGGCGTCAGGAAAAAAAAATCCCTTAGTTTGAGACCGTGATCAGTTCAGGCTGTCCTCTCAGACACCTCTGGCAAATGCCGTGAGCGTTCTTCACGTTAGTGTACCTCTTCTTACTTATTAGGGTTGTTGGGAGAGGGAATGAGGGATTTTTAGCCGACTCAATTGAACAGGTAGCGCGTCCAGTTACAGGGTTTAAACTTGTTCAACCAGTCACCCATCTAGAGCCTCTTCACTTCCACGTTTCTAGCCGTACTAGAATTCGGTTAATAGCTTCATTAAAGGTCTAACTTTGCTCGGCGACCAAGAGAACGGTATCAGGAACTATGTACTTTTCAACACCCTCCTGCTCTGCCTTGACTAGTTTTAATTTGGGATGTGCTGGGGCGTAATGCAATTGAGGGTCTGAAATAAAGGAAACGCAATCAACATTCCAGAAACGCTCTCTAGTCTGAACAGGCAGGTTGTCCAGGAATGTCCATTCTCCAGATAAGTAGGTCCTTGTCGGAAGTCCTAGGGTCTGGTGGAAAAGTAGCTAAATTATTTCGAGGTTTAAAATGTCTTATGCTGTCCTTTTGAAAGAGGATAAGGAGCACACTCATCCTGGAAGACATTCCGTTTTATATCCTTGATAGTGGTCTTGCTGCCATAGAATTTCGAGGCCACAGTTGCTGAGACAGATCTTCTGGAATCGATTCATCATCGCGTTTCGCTAAAAGAGCACTCTTGGTCTATCTAGGCAAGTGGGCCACAATACCGTCTCTCTGAATAATTACTCTCTTAATGGTTTCCCTCATTCCGTCAGAGGTTGGAACAACGTTTTTTTTATACCAGCAACAGTTAGTTGAAAAACTGCGTATGTCAAATACCGCAGAGACGATAAATTGTTGATAATATTTCCACCTATATTGATACCACTACATGCCGTTTTTCTACCGTTGTCAATGAGGTTTGATGCTGCTTTCTTCCGCATTCTACTATAAAT
Organism: Sinonovacula constricta; assembly: GCA_007844125.1. NCBI lineage: Eukaryota > Metazoa > Mollusca > Bivalvia > Cardiida > Solecurtidae > Sinonovacula > Sinonovacula constricta. Next base: position 46,872,084 of record CM017570.1, read on the forward strand.
AGAGAAGCATTTGGGCCTTTAACCTTGAAAGCCACTATCGCCAAATATAATTAATTTGATTTTAGTGCAACGATATCAGAAAATCGTGATTGCCCACTGTTTAGTCGTTAACTGAGAGGCAGAGTTCCGATATAATTGCTGTGTTTATTTGTTTAAATTCTTGGTTCGGAAACACATCATTGGTCATAGAACACACACTCGCTACCGCTCACCAAAGTGTTGCTAGGATCTCATTGAAGGGTATTTGGCATGGAGCTGGTCAAGATGAATAAGCAGCTTCTAGATCGGGCTGACTCCCACAGTCGAGCAGATCCAGTCTCCAATTAGGGTCCGAGTCCGAGGAGTTTTTCAATTTCTGTGCTCATGGTCATCGCCAGCGCTATAGTCACACCGGGGTGAGCGGCTTCTATCTATCTATCTATCTATCTATCTATCTATCTATCTATCTATCTATCTATCTATCTATCTATCTATCTATCTATCTATCTATCTACCTATCTATCTATCTATCTATCTATCTATCTATCTATCTATCTATCTATCTATCTATCTATCTATCTATCTATCTATCTATCTATATATCTATCTATCATAGCTATCTATCTATCTATCTATCAATCTATCTATCTATCTATCTATCTATCTATCTATCTATCTATCTATCTATCTATCTATCTATCTATCTATCTATCTATCTACTATCTATCTATCTAATCGATCTTTTAATCTATCTATCCTAAATATCTTCTTATCTATCTAGCTATCTATCTATTATCTATCTCTCTCTATCTCCTCTTCTCTCATCCTCCTCTCTCCCCTCCGCTCTCTCTCTCTCCTCTCTCTCTCTCTCGTCGCTCTCTACTCTCTCTCTTCTAGCTCTCTCTCTCTCGCTCTCTCTCTCTCTCTCTCTCTCTCCTCTTCTCTCTCTCTCTCTCTATATATATATATATATATATATATATACATATATATATATATCTTATGTCTGTCTATCTGTCTGTCTGTCTGTCTGCCTGTATGTATGTATGTCTGTCCATCCGTCCGTCCGTCCGTCCGTCCATCCATCCATAGATCTATCTATCTATCTATATATCTACCTACCTAACTACCTAACTATTAGAGAGATAGAGTGAGAGAGAGAGAGAGAGAGAGAGAGAGAGAGAGAGAGAGGAGAGAGAGAGAGAGAGAAAGAGAGAGGGAGAATAATAATCCGACGACGATATTTATCTCGTCTCTTCACGAGTTAAAGTGTTTAAATGCCGTTTTAGCTAGCTATATACGTCTGATACCTTTCATAAAGACCTACTCCATAAGGAATAACAACTGACTCATAATGTCTAAAGTGTTTCAAATTGGATATGCGGCATGAAAAGGACACATGTTGTTGCAAGATCACAAAAAATCATTGTCATTGCACGCGCCTGTTTTTTCGACATGCACTTTTATGTTTTAACAACGGATTCTTCTTCTTCTTCTTCTCCTTCTTCTTCTTCTAGGTTCGGGTCAAGTTAACATAAATTTACTGATAACGTTGTAAAATGTAAGTTAATAGATGTACATATTTTGACATAGTTATCTTAATCTTGTATTTTTAAGCAGGCATAATTTGTAAACAACTGTTGGGGGTGCTTGATGTATTGATCCAGTACCCACCTAGTCCATGCGGTACACAACCAGTATAAAATCCGAGTGACACAGCGCCGCTAGTATCATTTTCGTTATTCATATATATTGATCCAAACAGGTGCTATATCGGAATCAGAGACCTCTGTGGATTTTTGTAAGCATAATCCTGAGCGAATTGATCAGCTGCTGATCTTATAATGTAGCATATATCGGTCCTGATCGGGGAGGTTTGGCACCGAGTTATGAACCTTGGTAGGCGTCACCCCAAAACATGAAATCATGCTGATATTTATCACCTCTGGGCGGAGCGCTCTGGCGCCAACGGATACTTAATGTGCGTGTTCCACAGCACTTTCGGATTATAGATGTCTACGTTTAGTATCATGACGTCATCAACATTTGCTTCGTTTACGTTGGCATCATTGACAACCTCGCAGTTACCAATACACTGCAAATTTTCACTGAGAAGCAGTACAGGTTATTAGATTAAAGGTTGAAGACATTTATCTTAGCCTTCTCGGAGTCTTCAACTTTTGATATTAACAAGTGGACGTCATATCTGGGCAAGATGTGAAAGACCTCGAATTCAAGACCCTCATCAGTTGGTAAGGGTGCTAATGGACCTTGACGGCACAAGTCGTCAGCGTTCTTAGTGTTGATGAAGGCTTTCTTGTTTTTCAAGTCGGTCAGTAGATGAATGTATGATCCCGTCTCATTTGAACTGGTACAGCGATATGTACAACATTGGTCAACCAACCACAAATCTAAAGCCTTTTTAAGTATATTTCTTCAGTCATTCTAGCATTTGATTAATAGAATAATTAAAGTCCCCATCGACATGCAGAACCGCCGTCTGTTTGGGGCGAGAGTTTGTATACTCCTAGACATCGTCCTGCTGTGTCCTGCTCAGCTGTATTTTGAGGGCGAATTGTAACTTAATGACGTTGAGGGCCTGATTATTTTCCGCAAGCTTATCCCTGATTAAAGGCTGCGACACTTTAAAAAACGCTCACAGGTCTGCATAGTCAAGCGGCTCAGGAATGTCCGTAGGTACTTTTTGAAAGTCCTAGAATTTGGTGCAATTCTACCGCAGCTGTTTAGAGGTATTGAGTATCCTTAAGGTAATCGGTTCCGCTTGCTTGCTTTGCATGAAGATAAGCATCAAACTCATTCTTGATTGTCTTCCTTTGTCTAGCCTTTATCTTTTTTGTGCATCACTTTTCAGTAGGTGCATATATTGCGTGCATCTCCTCTAAATGACAGTCTCAATGGTAAAAATTCCACCAACCTCCCTATCTCCCTCAAAGCACGCCGTTGCTCATTGTTGGAACTACACAGAGAGTAGTAATATAGGCGACTAGTCCCCACCCCTAACACGGATGCGTGCCAGATACTGAGTCAAGCCAGGTGAATTTTGCTGGACTCAGTCATACACATTTTACTGCTGAGCTTTGTTGAGCTCATGTTCAGGCAATGCCACTTATACATTTTATTTTTTTTTTGTGTACAAATATTTAAGTGTACATCTGTCATAAAAGATGTACTTCTATCACCGTGTATAACCCTGAAGTTATTATGTTTGGTCTTGCATATCCAGTAGAAGGAACTCACAGTGCGGCTCGACCCCTATCCTCGTAGGGCATTACGATCGCACCATCTGCAGCACCCGTGGTTAATCAGTGGTCATTGTATTAGTACTATCAATCCATAAACTTCTAAAGAAGGTATTGTATTTATATAAGATATAAACTGACGATGAAATGATGCATGTATTTTACTCACTTACACCATAGAAAACTCCGTAAGTGCTTAATAAATATACTACAATTCGGATGACACAACTAAGTTCAATTTACCAGAAAATATTTTAAATATAAACAAGCTGTGCTAGTGTCGTAAAATCCTTGAACAAAGGGCGATAATAATTTATATATTGAGCTGAACAGCATGTTGTAAGAGACAAATAAAATGCTTAATATTTGACATTATCATATTTTTTTTGACAATAGTATCACTGAATTTGTTGATAATGTGACATTGATGTTCTTTCTTAGACTTGAATCTACAATAAACTAAGTGCACGTGTGAAAATACATCCTATCAATGTATCAGCAGTCTTTAAAATCCACGGGCTACCTTGATATTGACTGATCTTAAGAACCTTACATGTACCACATTTTTATTTGATTTTGAGAAGTGACGATGACTTTCCTAATTCAAACTGATATGTTGCATGTTTAAAGTAATGTGTCGATCTCTGATTGTGTAATGTGTCATTCCGATACATTGATGAAGTATCGAAACAATAAACATTTCTTATATTGTCCCATCTCCCTGTGACATGCCTTCGGATACCATTCTTACTAAAAGACAAAAGACGTCGATAATGTGTCGGTCAAAAGTAACACACGAGAAAACAGTTCCGATGACGATATTTACCATGTCTCCTCACGAATTAACGTGCTTAAATACGGTCCCATCTACAAATGAAAGTATGTTTAACTTTTAATAAAAATCTACAAAACGACGTACGGGACAGTAGACAGTGTCAAAATGACAAACTACGTATGCCGAGTTTAAATAATGTGCTACGGGAAACGTAGCGAAACTTTTAAGAAACAGAACGCCTGGTTAGTTGTATCCTCTGTACCAAAATGCATATTAATTGGTGATGTTGTGTTGTTTTATTAATTGAAACGCCGAGAAAAGCAATTCGTAAAAGAACTAATCATAAATGACGTCACATTAATTTGACTTGCATACGTCGTCCGGGAACAATAATATTGATTGCAAAATACACGTTATATTAAACCAGGAACTGATAAAAATCCATATATATTAATCAAAACAACATTCGATTAACATATTCAATTGATAAAGTTCATGCCGTTTCAGTAAATGTAAACATTAATCTAAAATATTTCATTTATTGAATGGTATTCAGCATCATAATCCTTATGGCTAACAAATAATTCTCTTAAACACATATATCACTGACATACAGATAGTACCTGCGGTCGGACAATAGTTAAACTTTTTGTTTTAATGAAGGTTCAATGCCCTGCTTAACTGAGATATTTAACTATCACTTATAAAACATTAACATGTTATAAACTAGTTTACATATAAATCATGTGCTGCTGTATATAAAGCAGAAATACAATACGATAAAGAGTATTAGCATTTTCATTACCTGCATGAAAGGTATTTTGAGAATTTTAATCACATTTCGGTCACACGTTTTTACAGAAGTCTTCATTCTTTAATGAAGTGTTGCAATCATAAACATGTTCTGCTATAAATATTGAGCTATTTTTATGAAAATTCAAAAAGCTTTACACATCTTCACACGTAAGCACATGGTGTATTCCGTTATTGTATTTTAAACTGTAAATAATGTGTAAGATTCTAAATATAATTTTAAATTGTGTCATGATAATGATACTATAGCGAAAACACGTCTTGTTAATACATGCAATTGCATCTTTAACACTAGTTTTCGGAATGCGCTTGCTTTTTAACGTTAATTTAAATTGAGGTGTTCGGGAAAGTCATTTTCCTGCCTGTGTCTGTACGCCCCTTCCTACGTTACGATTGTTATGTCAAGGTAAAGTTAAACCGTCGTATGGTTTGGAACATTTGTAATAGACATGTTTTACAAGTTTCACGAACATTCGGTAAGAATGTATGCCTATACATTTAATAATGCATTTTTTAACATATCAAAAGCTTCTTATTAGTAATTATATATATTAAATTAGTTTCCCAGTTATTGCTCTTTAGGGAATTGCACTTAAATACGTATTGGTAATTAGTCCAAATGTATTTTACCAGTTCTATTGACATTATAAACATTCAAGGTCATTGTATTCAATCATTACATGTATAAAGTCATGTATATATTATATGCATGCATTATTGATTCAGAAATGACTGATTTATTGATTTTTTTGCTTGTTTGATTGAATGTGTACGTTATATTGTATGTGTTTGCAGATAATTGAGAAGCAAAAAGACTAGTTAAATGATATCTGTGCATTTTTAATGACTGACTGAAACATTTCTACGTGGTCTTTTAATGGAGTTACCTTTAATGAACGTTGCTATTTGACGTCTTCTTCTATTAAGTTTTGAGTTTCTGATAGAAGGGATTGTCAACAATTTTTCACAATACAGCCGTTAAACGACTGTCAAAGCAGTTTGATAACAATAGAAATAATAATAGTGAAATATGAAAAGAACCAATAGGCACACGAAAAAAGGCAACACAGAAATACAAAAGACAACAACAAACAATGCCATTATTGATATTTGCTTAACTTTATAAATTCGATGCAAAGTGACAATTATAGGATTTATGTTTATGATTTTCCATAAACTTTGTCTTGTTTTGGTTACCAGTACGCTTATGTGTCTTACATATTGCTCAAAGTTAATTTGAATTGACTAAATTAGCCTTTCGCTAATAAAGCGTCGGCATCAAAATTAGTTTTTAATCGTAAATGTTCTAATCGCTAGGCAATCGTATCAGTTAGTAAATATATCCATCTGAAGTTATTAATTGAGCTAGCGAATCCATGTATTAGGCATGTAGGTCAGAGAAATACTGACTGTTAGTGCCGATGTGTGTCAGTGACTGTTAACGAAATTTAAATGTTATAAGAAAACGTTATATACAAACTCTAAAGTTACAGACGCAGTATACATTAGATTGTATTATTATTATTATTTAGAAAGTGGTAAACGGTGAAATATGGAATATCATTTACAAGCAGTATTCGATTTTTACAGACATGAACACAATATATGCTTATTTCAAATTCTACGACTTGACCTAAATTCTGCTCATATTTCAACATATATTAAAATTGAACAATGCAAAGGACAATGGTTCAATTCCAGTTCATTAAAAAAAACAACAACAAAAAAAAACACAAAAAAAACACATCTGTGACGAGACATTTTATAGAACAGAATAAACCCAAGAGATGCCTCTTTGGTACTTCCAGTCACCAAATGTTCGGCTGGGGTTCTTAAGCATGTCTTTTTTAAAAGCTCTAACCTCGCAGGTTCGGAGGGATTTTAAAAGCATGCAGTGAAACGAAAAAAAAAAAATATCAATTTGAAACAAAATTGTTCACATCATGACGATGACGTACTCTTAGTGCCAAAATTGCTAAGTTATTAATAACGTCCAAATTGTATATGTGTAACATAATAGTTTTTATTTGAACCTCAGAAAATCTTGATTGCAATATAAATTAAAAATTGTCACAAACTAGAACATAAAACATAGATTTTTACTGTATATTTATTTTAATGTTTCATAGCTGTAAGCATTTATTAAACACATTTGTATTCCTGTGATCCCATCAGGATCTGTTTACCAAATTTCAAAGAAAAGGTCAGAGCCGAGATAAAGTAAAATGCTTGAAAAACATTACGGTACGGAAATGATTACTTACCGGAGGAGGAGGACCCATATACTGAAACATAAATAAACACAACATATTAGTCTGGCGAATATTTTTTTGAAACCGCTCATTGCACTACATGTGTGGCAACGTAATGAAATGCGGTTCGTATATACACGTATAATGAAACTAGACCGAGATAATTACAAATACATATTTAAGAATATTTGAGGCGTTGGTGTGACATTAAAACGTGTATATGTTTGCAACTGTTACGTATATTTACGAACAACTGAGCGCAAGTAATTAAGCGAGTATTTTTAATATATCATCTTTACTTAACCAATACAGTTAAAGAATGTAAGTTGACAGCAATAACAGTCTGCACTATTTATAGAAAGCTAATTCATTCCAATAATAGTGTATTCATATTTGTAAATTATGACGCGCAGTTTTTATATCTCTAACAAAATATAAAAAATGCTAATAATTGTGTAGCTTATTGTAGGTAATTATTTTCAAAGATAATTTAAAAGGAACAATGTGTGCTTTTTTCACATATCCATACAAAAGGGAACATGCCAACATTACTATATTACTATAATTAAAACAGATGTGTTGGTGTTTTAAAACCATTAGACACAGGGCAATAATAATCAACCCCTTGAGCTGAACAGCATGTTGAATATTTGTATTAAGTCGAATACTGATGATCATATCAATTTGAGTCTTTGTTACATTGATATATCTTCATATATTGAACTTGATGCGATCAAATGATCACCACAACCAACGTAGCTAAAACTTACATCAATGATACTCATCGCTTTTTATATTCTACCTATTCATTTATTTATTTATTTTAATACATTCTGTTGATATCAGGTTTTATAGAGATCAGTTGATTAGATACTAAAACATAAACGGCTCTCGTTAAGTGTCTCTAAAATACATACATGTTCCCGTTTGCCTGTATACAACGTACAAGGTGCGCTCTTTATTTCTTAAATTATTTTAAAATATCATTCCTATACTACTTGCAGATAAAACAAATAAGAATATACAACAAAATCGTATGTGCATTGCAACATATACCAAAATTTGAAAAGGCATAGGACAAAGGTATTCACATGCAAGCCAAATTAAAAAAAAGAACACATCTGTGGTGGGTCATTTAACAAAAAGAGCAAACCCGACATTTACGGCCTTGGAACGGTCAGTCGGGAGCATGGACCGACTGGGGTGCTTAAACTTAAAAGCAGACACCGATTAACATGGCATATCAATGTTGCAATGCAATTAGTGATATACGGCGAGGCAATACAGGACGTTTTTCGAGACAGATTACATTGTTAAAGTGGCAGTAGTAACTTATTTATTAAGAAAATTACAAAAAGTATATATATATATATTTTACTTCAATTCATTTACCTCACGGCATATTAAAAAAAACTACCCGTAACGTAAAGCCCGTAAAGTAATGAAAAACCAGCTAAAGTTGCAATAAAACACACGTAATCATTAAATTTGCATGTATGAACAAAAATAAATGCAAATGTATGTTTCAATTTAAAAAAAGTAAATATATTTGCCACATAGAGTTTAAAGATATAGACAGAGACACTAGGTGTTATAATACTTGACAAAAGAAAACAACAGTAAACACACTAGTTATTAAACTGAACAATATGTTATAAGGGATAATGACTTATCTAGCAAAGTGAATACCTAAAAGGCCAAGTCTAAAAAAAATTGACATATAACTAACAATAGTATATTTATTGGGTTACGTACATTAACACTACACAATGATTTTTTGCATTTATACACGCGATATATGCATTTTTTTGGTTATGTTACACCTTTTCTCGTGAAAATTATTGAACTTACAAAGTCATAAGTTATATTTATATTTATATATATGCTCGTGTAATAAGAATACGTTATACTGAAAATCTAAATTTACAGACAAGTATACATTAGATTGTATTCTTGTTATTTAGAAAGTGGTAAACGGCAAAATATGAAATATAGTTCACAAGCAGTATGTGTTTTAAATGAACACAATAGAACATATGCATATTTCAAATTCTACCACTTGACCTAAATCCTGTTCATATTTCAACATATATTAAAATTAAACAATGCAAAAGACGAAGGTTCAATGCCAGTCTTTGAAAAGGTTACAACACAACTGTAATGACACATTTTATAGAAAGAATAAACCCAAGAGATATCGCTTTGGGACAGCCAGTCAGCTGAAGATCGAGTGGGGTTCTTAAACCTGTTTCAAGAACTCTAACCTCGCACTTTCGAAGGTATTTTTAAACACATGCAGTGAGAAGAAAACAGATCAATTCGAAATTAAATTGTTCAAGTGATGATGACGTAATCTTAGATGCTATGAATAATCAGTCAAATTGAGATAAGTTGAGCAAATGCACAAACTCAATGTCACAGGGTAATATATATTTCTCAGCATACACTAAAAAATGTTGTTTATGTTTTCATGATTTGTAGATATATATATAATAATAAAAGAAAACATAGCTATAGGTTATATATATGAAAGAGCATAGAAATACGATGCACCTAAAGTGACTAGAATAGCGAATATTTTGTGTCCCACTTCAAGGGTTAACTCGATTGGTAACTTATCATGATACAAGCATTACTGTTTTTATTTTCATTAGACATTATTTTAGACACGATAGTATTGTACAATGTATAAAATAACAAATTTACCTGGGATAATATTTTTCCACCGAGATTTGAAGAAAAGTTTATTGTCCCACAGTAATATGTGAATTACGTTACTGAGATTTACAGCTCCTCAAGAACATACACCATAATACTAACTATGACGATTTGTTGTTGTAAAAGTGCAGAATTAATTTGTATTGTATTATCAAAGGCAAACAACCTAGAACGGCTGCTTATGTTTGGTGTTTCGAGAGATAAATAGCATGCACTGATAAAAGCATTATATTGTGAATTACGTTACCCCTCAATTAAACCAATTATGTAACGTTGTACCAAAGCTTCATGTTTACACATGAAACATGTTACGTTGCTCTATAACTACAAACCTGAAAGTGTATGATATAAAATAAAAGCAATATAATTTTATCTATTTAAATAAAAACGTGAATTACGTTACAGTGAATTACGTTACCAAATACTTGCATGAATCGAATATAAAACGTCCTAGGATTATTTTTCCTGGGTTATCGGTAAAGGCTCACCGAATACTCTTCACGGTGCGTGCGTTCAATGTTTTATTTGCGGGAAAATTTATATTTTGGGACGGTGTTTTCAAGGTGAAACAGTTATTTGGTAAGTACAGTTTAATTATGAAATTATTTTATATTAATACACATTATAATATACAACAAATGCTACTATTGATTGGCGTGCTCTACTAAATACAGAAACATACTGATATTGCATTATTTATGTTTAGATTAGCCACTGAATACAATTTATATGGTAAAGTAATTCACTAAAATGTAACGTAATTCACACACATCTTAAATCTTTCAGAACGATGGCAAAATCACGGGCTGAAATACAACGGGCGTACAGAGAGCGCAAAAAGGCTAAAGAATGAGTGATGTTCCTGAAACAGTAAAAAGGTATTACAAACCTACCACGGAAATTAGACCAAGTGAACTAAACATCAGGCGAGAAAGGGTTCGTGTGTGCATGCAGAGGCGAAGAGCTATGCTTAAATCAAGTAACGAAGAGAGTGCAAAAATTGTTAAGCAGAGTAGTGATGCTGGAGGAAACACTGTTGGCGATTACAGAGGTCCGTGTGATTCTACAACGAACATCATGAACAACCCAGCGACACCAACTTCACCAATTACATCAAGTTCAACATCTCATACGAAAATCTCGGTTAGTTGTTGATATGAAGTTTCATTTAAAGCGGGGTTCTTGGACGAAAAGTAAGTCCTTAAAGATGGCAAACAATAAAATTAAATTGCTGGAATCAAGAGTTCACACATTAGAGAAAAGGAATAATACTTTGAAAAAGAGGATACAGAGAAAATCACAAGTCACGTCGCCAACTGATTTACAGGACAACATCAATAATGCTGAAACTGGAAGCAAGAAATCATCAAGCTGGAAACGGAAACACCAGCAAGAATTGGGGATGGATTTAACTCCAAGAAGTAAGTTCAAACTTGACCTCCAAAATGAAGGGCTATCCCCATCCAAACAAAAAGGCCTGGTTAAGAAGCTAACTTTTCACCACACTTAAGTAGAAGTGAAAGAAAAAGTAAAGACAGACAGAGGCAGAGCTCGTCAACACACATCATTACAAGTCGTATGTGGTCAAGTTCTGAAGAAATACAGACTGGCGTCTCACTGCAGTCGATATCTAGAAGTTAACAGAGGTTAGATTTCCAAGGCAGAGAGAAAGAAGGCAATACAGAAGAGTAGACAAGCAATTGAGAGATCACAGATGACATTGAAAATACAGGCTTTTCTTGAGCGTGAAGACAATAGTTCTTTCCTACCTGGAAAACGAGATGCAAAGAAAGTCAGAAGCCGAGTCCTGCAAAAAAGAATTCTCAGTGATTACCTTTACAACTTGCATTTGAAATTTAAGACAGAAAACCCTGATGTAAAAGTGAGTTTAACAACATTTTGTAGCCACCGCCCGTCAAACTTCAAACTAGTGAAATACAGTGCTAGAAGAACATGCCTTTGCCAAAGACACCAGAATATGGCACTAAAAGTAAAAGGTCTAAAGTCGGTTGGGGCCACGTGCACTGAAAGCCCAGATGTTCTTATTAGAGAAAACACAAATGAAGAAATTTTAATAAAGATATGTGACACAGAAATAATCACATATTTAGAATGAAAGAGAAAGGAAGTTGTTCACAAGGGTCGCATTACCAAACGAATGATGCTCGAAAGTGCAGCCATAAAAAAGGAAGAATTTACAAAGTTATTTGAAGATGACCTTCATGAATTTCGCATGCACACTGAACGAGTGCGATGTCAATACGAGCAAATACGAATATTGAAAGACAACCTGCCAGTGAATCATGTTTTATGTCATATGGACTTTGCAGAAAACTATTCTTGTGGTCATGCTGATGAAGTCCAATCTGCCTATTTTGATAAATGTTCGGTTACATTACACCCAGTGGTATTGTACGCGAAGAATGAAGAAGGGGGCACGTCACACTTGTCTTACATATATGTGTCTGATACTGCCGCCCACAACTCGGGCACTGTATTTGCATTCATGAGACGAATCGTTCGGGACATTAAACATCGACACCCAGATATTGAGTGCATTCACTATATAACAGATAGCCCTACGTCGCAGTCTCGAAATAAAACAATGATGTATGTTGTAGCCAACCATGACAAACTGTTAGAAATAAGAGCATCTTGGCAATATTGGGAAGCTGGTCATGGAAAGGGTCCCTGTGATGGGGTCGGAGGTACATCGAAACGCCCTGCAGATCTTGCCATTAAAAGACAAACTGCCGTTATTCAATCTGCACAAGACTACTATCGGTGGGGGAGATCCCTAGAAAATAGTCAAACTGAGTATGTGTTTGTAGACAAGGATGAATGTGAAAAAGCTTATTCAGAGCTATCAGCAATACCGATCAAACCTATTAAAGGTACTCTTGAAATTCACAGTGTTGCACAAATAGATAGTGGAAAAAATGCTGTCAGAAATACATCTTGCTTTTGTGATGGTTGCTTTGAAAACGGAACTTTTAAAATGAAATGTAGCGGCTGGATAATGCATGATTTGACAACGTAACTGTTAATGCTACAGAAAATCTTGACGATGAACAGGTACAATCGGATTCGGATATTGCTGATTTAGATCAGTTTCTTGAACTGTTACCTGTGAATAGTTACGTAGCCGCCGTTTACAACGGAAATTGGTATATTGGTAAAATCGTTGACTACGTACGTGAGCTTACTGACATGATGTATGTAACAGCTGATAACTGAACTGTACTAAATGCGTTGTCAATGTTTAATTTCACTATTTTCCTTCATAAACTTAAGTTGTTAAATACTATATATGGTACATAACGGATAGATGTAGAGTTATTGTACTTCGGACTGGTGCGTTATTCTGTTAAACTAATTGTCCTTTTTACATGTAATATTATTCAGGGTTTAATAGTAAAAGTTAACATTGATTAAAGTTTATAAATTGATTCTCCATTAATGTTAATATAGTGTTAAACAGAAAATATTGTAATGCTTTTCTAAATTAAATGTTTTCTAAATGTGAATTACGTTACTGTTACTTGTCGCATTAAATAGACATGTTTTGCAATGTTTATTGAGTGCATTGTACGTAACAATAAGAGTAAAATCATTAGGGATTTACATATTCTGTATGCAAGTATTCTCTTATTAGAATGGTTTGTGTATTTTTAATTAAAAACACATTACTTGCATAATATTATATTTATTCAAATTCAACATTTCTATAATTGGGACGGTTATTCGTGATTTTGAATTATCACCGTGAAAATTATCTTCGTTTTTTAAGATTTGTTGATAGTTTCACGAATAAATTGTCAGTAACAAAATAATGTTCCAAAGATTGTTTTATAAAGTTGAATACATTTATAAAGTTTTATGTGAATTACGTTACTTTTGTGTTTCCTTGAAGAGTTAAATATTTGATTTTGTTCTCGGTAATTTTCGAGTAAAATTAAGGAAGATATAAAATCAAATATTAAATGAAGTAAATACAGTAGAAAAATGGCATTTACACTATAAAACGTCAATGCATCGAAATTTAAAGTTGACATATTGTTCATGTTGCAAATTTTACACAAAAAAATTGGCTATTACATTTATCTTTACCCTTAACTGAAGTAATTGTGGTTATAAATTAAGTAATTGTTTGTCAAAACTTATACGTTCAATAAAGTTATTAAAGCGTTATTGTATTTGTTATCATGTCAAGTACTGTGTACGTATGTATGTATGTATGTATGTATGTATGTATGTATGTATGTATGTATGTATGTATGTATGTATGTATGTATGTATGTATGTATGTATTTTTATCATGTCAAGTACTGTGTATGTATGTATGTATGTATGTATGTATGTATGTATGTATGTATGTATGTATGTATGTATGTATGTATGTATGTATGTGTGTGTGTGTGTGTGTGTGTGTGTGTGTGTGTGTGTGTGTGTGTGTGTGTGTGTGTGTGTGTATGTATGTATGTATGTATGTATGTATGTATGTATGTATGTATGTGTGTGTGTGTGTGTGTATGTATGTATGTATGTATGTGTGTGTGTATGTGTGTGTGTGTTTGTGTGTGTGTGTGTATGTATGTATGTATGAATGTATGTTTGTATGTATGTATATATGTATGTATGTATGTATGTATGTATGTATGTATGTATGTATGTATGTATGTATGTATGTATGTATGTATGTATGTATGTATGCATGCATGCATGCATGCATGCATGCATGCATGCATGCATGCATCTATCTATCTATCTATCTATCTATCTATCTATCTATCTATCTATCTATCTATCTATCTATCTATCTATCTATCTATCTATCTATATATCTTATGTCTGTCTATCTGTCTGTCTGTCTGTATGTATGTATGTCTGTCCATCCGTCCGTCCGTCCGTCCGTCCATCCATCCATAGATCTATCTATATATCTATCTACCTACCTACCTACCTACCTACGAACGTACCTACCTACCTACCTAACTACCTAACTATTAGAGAGATAGAGTGAGAGAGAGAGAGAGAGAGAGAGAGAGAGAGAGAGAAAGAGAGAGAGAGGGAGGATAATAATCCGACGACGATATTTATCTCGTCTCTTCACGAGTTAAAGTGTTTAAATGCCGTTTTGGCTAGCTATATACGTATGATACTTTTCATAAAGACCTACTCCATAAGGACTAACAACTGACTCATAATGTCTAAAGTGTTTCAAATTGGATATGCGGCATGAAAAGGACACATGTTGTTGCAAGATCACAAAAAATCATTGTCATTGCACGCGCCTGTTTTTTCGACATGCACTTTTATGTCTTAACAACGGATTCTTCTTCTTCTTCTTCTCCTTCTTCTTCTTCTAGGTTCGGGTCAAGTTAACATAAATTTACTGATAACGTTGTAAACTGTAAGTTAATAGATGTACATATTTTGACATAGTTATCTTAATCTTGTATTTTTAAGCAGGCATAATTTGTAAACAACTGTTGGGGGTGCTTGATGTATTGATCCAGTACCCACCTAGTCCATGCGGTACACAACCAGTATAAAATCCGAGTGACACAGCGCCGCTAGTACCATTTTCGTTATTCATATATATTGATCCAAACAGGTGCTATATCGGAATCAGAGACCTCTGTGGAATTTTGTAAGCATAATCCTGAGCGAATTGATCAGCTGCTGGTCTTATAATGTAGCATATATCGGTCCTGATCGGGGAGGTTTGGCACCGAGTTATGAACCTTGGTAGGCGTCACCCCAAAACATGAAATCATGCTGATATTTATCACCTCTGGGCGGAACGCTCTGGCGCCAACGGATACTTAATGTGCGTGTTCCACAGCACTTTCGGATTATAGATGTCTACGTTTAGTATCATGACGTCATCAACATTTGCTTCGTTTACGTTGGCATCATTGACAACCTCGCAGTTACCAATACACTGCAAATTTTCACTGAGAAGCAGTACAGGTTATTAGATTAAAGGTTGAAGACATTTATCTTAGCCTTCTCGGAGTCTTCAACTTTTGATATTAACAAGTGGACGTCATATCTGGGCAAGATGTGAAAGACCTCGAATTCAAGACCCTCATCAGTTGGTAAGGGTGCTAATGGACCTTGACGGCACAAGTCGTCAGCGTTCTTAGTGTTGATGAAGGCTTTCTTGTTTTTCAAGTCGGTCAGTAGATGAATGTATGATCCCGTCTCATTTGAACTGGTACAGCGATATGTACAACATTGGTCAACCAACCACAAATCTAAAGCCTTTTTAAGTATATTTCTTCAGTCATTCTAGCATTTGATTAACAGAATAATTAAAGTCCCCATCGACATGCAGAACCGCCGTCTGTTTGGGGCGAGAGTTTGTATACTCCTAGACATCGTCCTGCTGTGTCCTGCTCAGCTGTATTTTGAGGGCGAATTGTAACTTAATGACGTTGAGGGCCTGATTATTTTCCGCAAGCTTATCCCTGATTAAAGGCTGCGACACTTTAAAAAACGCTCACAGGTCTGCATAGTCAAGCGGCTCAGGAATGTCCGTAGGTACTTTTTGAAAGTCCTAGAATTTGGTGCAATTCTACCGCAGCTGTTTAGAGGTATTGAGTATCCTTAAGGTAATCGGTTCCGCTTGCTTGCTTTGCATGAAGATAAGCATCAAACTCATTCTTGATTGTCTTCCTTTGTCTAGCCTTTATCCTTTTTTGTGCATCACTTTTCAGTAGGTGCATATATTGCGTGCATCTCCTCTAAATGACAGTCTCAATGGTAAAAATTCCAGCAACCTCCCTATCTCCCTCAAAGCACGCCGTTGCTCATTGTTGGAACTACACAGAGAGTAGTAATATAGGCGACTAGTCCCCACCCCTAACACGGATGCGTGCCAGATACTGAGTCAAGCCAGGTGAATTTTGCTGGACTCAGTCATACACATTGTACTGCTGAGCTTTGTTGAGCTCATGTTCAGGCAATGCCACTTATACATATTATTTTTTTTGTGTACAAATATTTAAGTGTACATCTGTCATAAAAGATGTACTTCTATCACCGTGTATAACCCTGAAGTTATTATGTTTGGTCTTGCATATCCAGTAGACGGAACTCAAAGTGCGGCTCGACCCCTATCCTCGTAGGGCATTACGATCGCACCATCTGCAGCACCCGTGGTTAATCAGTGGTCATTGTATTAGTACTATCAATCCATAAACTTCTAAAGAAGGTATTGTATTTATATAAGATATAAACTGACGATGACATGATGCATGTATTTTACTCACTTACACCATAGAAAACTCCGTAAGTGCTTAATAAATATACTACAATTCGGATGACACAACTAAGTTCAATTTACCAGAAAATATTTTAAATATAAACAAGCTGTGCTAGTGTCGTAAAATCCTTGAACAAAGGGCGATAATAATTTATATATTGAGCTGAACAGCATGTTGTAAGAGACAAATAAAATGCTTAATATTTGACATTATCCTATTTTTTTTTGACAATAGTATCACTGAATTTGTTGATAATGTGACATTGATGTTCTTTCTTAGACTTGAATCTACAATAAACTAAGTGCACGTGTGAAAATACATCCTATCAATGTATCAGCAGTCTTTAAAATCCACGGGCTACGTTGATATTGACTGATCTTAAGAACCTTACATGTACCACATTTTTATTTGATTTTGAGAAGTGACGATGACTTTCCTAATTCAAACTGATATTTTGCATGTTTAAAGTAATGTGTCGATCTCTGATTGTGTAATGTGTCATTCCGATACATTGATGAAGTACCGAAACAATAAACATTTCTTATATTGTCCCATCTCCCTGTGACATGCCTTCGGATACCATTCTTACTAAAAGACAAAAGACGTCGATAATGTGTCGGTCAAAAGTAACACACGAGAAAACAGTTCCGATGACGATATTTACCATGTCTCCTCACGAATTAACGTGCTTAAATACGGTCCCATCTACAAATGAAAGTCTGTTTAACTTTTAATAAAAATCTACAAAACGACGTACGGGACAGTAGACAGTGTCAAAATGACAAACTACGTATGCCGAGTTTAAATAATGTGCTACGGGAAACGTAGCGAAACTTTTAAGAAACAGAACGCCTGGCTAGTTGTATCCTCTGTATCAAAATGCATATTAATTGGTGATGTTGTGTTGTTTTATTAATTGAAATGCCGAGAAAAGCAATTCGTAAAAGAACTAATCATAAATGACGTCACATTAATTTGACTTGCATACGTCGTCCGGGAACAATAATATTGATTGCAAAATACACGTTATATTAAACCAGGAACTGATAAAAATCCATATATATTAATCAAAACAACATTCGATTAACATATTCAATTGATAAAGTTCATGCCGTTTCAGTAAATGTAAACATTAATCTAAAATATTTCATTTATTGAATGGTATTCAGCATCATAATCCTTATGGCTAACAAATAATTCTCTTAAACACATATATCACTGACATACAGATAGTACCTGCGGTCGGACAATAGTTAAACTTTTTGTTTTAATGAAGGTTCAATGCCCTGCTTAACTGAGATATTTAACTATCACTTATAAAACATTAACATGTTATAAACTAGTTTACATATAAATCATGTGCTGCTGTATATAAAGCAGAAATACAATACGATAAAGAGTATTAGCATTTTCATTACCTGCATGAAAGGTATTTTGAGAATTTTAATCACATTTCGGTCACACGTTTTTACAGAAGTCTTCATTCTTTAATGAAGTGTTGCAATCATAAACATGTTCTGCTATAAATATTGAGCTAATTTTATGACAATTCAAAAAGTTTTACACATCTACACACGTAAGCACATGGTGTATTCCGTTATTGTATTTTAAACTGTAAATAATGTGTAAGATTCTAAATATAATTTTAAATTGTGTCATGATAATGATACTATAGCGAAAACACGTCTTGTTAATACATGCAATTGCATCTTTAACACTAGTTTTCGGAATGCGCTTGCTTTTTAACGTTAATTTAAATTGGCGTGTTCGGGAAAGTCATTTTCCTGCCTGTGTCTGTACGCCCCTTCCTACGTTACGATTGTTATGTCAAGGTAAAGTTAAACCGTCGTATGGTTTGGAAAATGTGTAATAGACATGTTTTACAAGTTTCACGAACATTCGTTAAGAATGTATGCCTATACATTTAATAATGCATTTTTTAACATATCAAAGCTTCTTATTAGTAATTATATATATTAAATTAGTTTCCCAGTTATTGCTCTTTAGGGAATTGCACTTAAATTCGTATTGGTAATTAGTCCAAATGTATTTTACCAGTTCTATTGACATTATAAACATTCAAGGTCATTGTATTCAAACATTATATGTATAAAGTCATGTATATATTATATGCATGCATTATTGATTCAGAAATGACTGATTTATTGATTTTTTTGCTTGTTTGATTGAATGTGTACGTTATGTTGTATGTGTTTGCAGATAATTGAGAAGCAAAAAGACTAGATAAATGATATCTGTGCATTTTAATGACTGACTGAAACATTTCTACGTGGTCTTTTAATGGAGTTACCTTTAATGAACGTTGCTATTTGACGTCTTCTTCTATTAAGTTTTGAGTTTCTGATAGAAGGGATTGTCAACAATTTATCACAATACAGCCGTTAAACGACTGTCAAAGCAGTTTGATAACAATAGAAATAATAATAGTGAAATATGAAAAGAACCAATAGGCACACGAAAAAGGGGCAACACAGAAATACAAAAGACAACAACAAACAATGCCATTATTGATATTTGCTTAACTTTATAAATTCGATGCAAAGTGACAATTATAGGATTTATGTTTATGATTTTCCATAAACTTTGTCTTGTTTTGGTTACCAGTACGCTTATGTGTCTTACATATTGCTCAAAGTTAATTTGAATTGACTAAATTAGCCTTTCGCTAATAAAGCGTCGGCATCAAAATTAGTTTTTAATCGTAAATGTTCTAATCGCTAGGCAATCGTATCAGTTAGTAAATATATCCATCTGAAGTTATTAATTGAGCTAGCGAATCCATGTAATAGGCATGTAGGTCAGAGAAATACTGACTGTTAGTGCCGATGTTTGTCAGTGACTGTTAACGAAATTTAAATGTTATAAGAAAACGTTATATATAAACTCTAAAGTTACAGACGCAGTATACATTAGATTGTATTATTATTATTTAGAAAGTGGTAAACGGTGAAATATGGAATATCATTTACAAGCAGTATTCGATTTTTACAGACATGAACACAATATATGCTTATTTCAAATTCTACGACTTGACCTAAATTCTGCTCATATTTCAACATATATTAAAATTGAACAATGCAAAGGACAATGGTTCAATTCCAGTTCATTAAAAAAACAACAACAAAAAAAAAAACACACACAAAAAACCACATCTGTGACGAGACATTTTATAGAACAGAATAAACCCAAGAGATGCCTCTTTGGTACTTCCAGTCACCAAATGTTCGGCTGGGGTTCTTAAGCCTGTCTTTTTTAAAAGCTCTAACCTCGCAGGTTCGGAGGGATTTTAAAAGCATGCAGTGAAACGAAAAAAACATATCAATTTGAAACAAAATTGTTCACATCATGACGATGACGTACTCTTAGTGCCAAAATTGCTAAGTTATTAATAACGTCCAAATTGTATATGTGTGACATAATAGTTTCTATTTGAACCTCAGAAAATCTTGATTGCAATATAAATTAAAAATTGTCACAAACTAGAACATAAAACATAGATTTTTACTGTATATTTATTTTAATGTTTCATAGCTGTAAGCATTTATTAAACACATTTGTATTCCTGTGATCCCATCAGGATCTGTTTACCAAATTTCAAAGAAAAGGTCAGGGCCGAGATAAAGTAAAATGCTTGAAAAACATTACGGTACGGAAATGATTACTTACCGGAGGAGGAGGACCATAATACTGAAACATAAATAAACACAACATATTAGTCTGACGAATATCTTTTGAAACCGCTCATTGCACTACATGTGTGGCAACGTAATGAAATGCGGTTCGTATATACACGTATAATGAAAGTAGACCGAGATAATTACAAATACATATTTAAGAATATTTGAGGCGTGGTGTGACATTAAAACGTGTATATGTTTGCAACTGTTACGTATATTTACGAACAACTGAGCGCAAGTAATTAAGCGAGTATTTTTAATATATCATCTTTACTTAACCAATACAGTTAAAGAATGTAAGTTGACAGCAATAACAGTCTGCACTATTTATAGAAAGCTAATTCATTCCAATAATAGTGTATTCATATTTGTATATTATGACGCGCAGTTTTTATATCTCTAACAAAATATAAAAAATGCTAATAATTGTGTAGCTTATTGTAGGTAATTATTTTCAAAGATAATTTAAAAGGAACAATGTGTGCTTTCTTCACATATCCATACAAAAGGGAACATGCCAACATTACTATATTACTATAATTAAAACAGATGTGTTGTTTTTTTAAAACCATTAGACACAGGGCAATAATAATCAACCCCTTGAGCTGAACAGCATGTTGAATATTTGTATTAAGTCGAATACTGATGATAATATCAATTTGAGTCTTTGTTACATTGATATATCTTCATATATTGAACTTGATGCGATCAAATGATCACCACAACCAACGTAGCTAAAACTTACATCAATGATACTCATCGCTTTTTATATTCTACCTATTCATTTATTTATTTATTTTAATACATTCTGTTGATATCAGGTTTTATAGAGATCAGTTGATTAGATACTAAAACATAAACGGCTCTCGTTTAAGTGTCTCTAAAATACATACATGTTCCCGTTTGCCTGTATACAACGTACAAGGTGCGCTCTTTATTTCTTAAATTATTTTAAAATATCATTCCTATACTACTTGCAGATAAAACAAATAAGAATATACAACAAAATCGTATGTGCATTGCAACATATACCAAAATTTGAAAAAAAACATAGGACAAAGGTATTCACATGCAAGCCAAATTAAAAATAAGAACACATCTGTGGTGGGTCATTTAACAAAAAGAGCAAACCCGACATTTACGGCCTTGGAACGGTCAGTCGGGAGCATGGACCGACTGGGGTGCTTAAACTTAAAAGCAGACACCGATTAACATGGCATATCAATGTTGCAATGCAATTAGTGATATACGGCGAGGCAATACAGGACGTTTTTCGAGACAGATTACATTGTTAAAGTGGCAGTAGTAACTTATTTATTAAGAAAATTACAAAAAGTATATATATATATTTTACTTCAATTCATTTACCTCACGGCATATTAAAAAAAAAAAACTACCCGTAACGTAAAGCCCGTAAAGTAATGAAAAACCAGCTAAAGTTGCAATAAAACACACGTAATCATTAAATTTGCATGTATGAACAAAAATAAATGCAAATGTATGTTTCAATTTAAAAAAAGTAAATATATTTGCCAGATAGAGTTTAAAGATATAGACAGAGACACTAGGTGTTATAATACTTGACAAAAGAAAACAACATTAAAAACACACTAGTTATTAAACTGAACAATATGTTATAAGGGACAATGACTTATCTAGCAAAGTGAATACCTAAAAGGCCAAGTCTAAAAAAAATTGACATATAACTAACAATAGTATATTTATTGGGTTACGTACATCAACACTACACAATGAATTTTTGCTTTTATACACGCGATATATGCATTTTTTTGGTTATGTTACACCTTTTCTCGTGAAAATTATTGAACTTACAAAGTCATAAGTTATATTTATATTTATATATATGCTCGTGTAATAAGAATACGTTATACTGAAAATCTAAGTTTACAGACAAGTATACATTAGATTGTATTCTTGTTATTTAGAAAGTGGTAAACGGCAAAATATGAAATATAGTTCACAAGCAGTATGTGTTTTAAATGAACACAATAGAACATATGCATATTTCAAATTCTACCACTTGACCTAAATCCTGTTCATATTTCAACATATATTAAAATTAAACAATGCAAAAGACAAAGGTTCAATGCCAGTCTTTGAAAAGGTTACAACACAACTGTAATGACACATTTTATAGAAAGAATAAACCCAAGAGATATCGCTTTGGGACAGCCAGTCAGCTGAAGATCGAGTGGGGTTCTTAAACCTGTTTCAAGAACTCTAACCTCGCACTTTCGAAGGTATTTTTAAACACATGCAGTGAGAAGAAAACAGATCAATTCGAAATTAAATTGTTCAAGTGATGATGACGTAATCTTAGATGCTATGAATAATCAGTCAAATTGAGATAAGTTGAGCAAATGCACAAACTCAATGTCACAGGGTAATATATATTTCTCAGCATACACTAAAAAATGTTGTTTATGTTTTCATGATTTGTAGATGTATATATATAATAAAAGAAAACATAGCTATAGGTTATATATATGAAAGAGCATAGAAATACGATGCACCTAAAGTGACTAGAATAGCGAATATTTTGTGTCCGACTTCAAGGGTTAACTCGATTGGTAACTTATCATGATACAAGCATTACTGTTTTTATTTTCATTAGACATTATTTTAGACACGATAGTATTGTACAATGTATAAATAACAAATTTACCTGGGATAATATTTTTTCCACCGAGATTTGAAGAAAAGTTTATTGTCCCACAGTAATATGTGAATTACGTTACTGAGATTTACAGCTCCTCAAGAACATACACCATAATACTAACTATGACGATTTGTTGTTGTAAAAGTGCAGAATTAATTTGTATTGTATTATCAAAGGCAAACAACCTAGAACGGCTGCTTATGTTTGGTGTTTCGAGAGATAAATAGCATGCACTGATAAAAGCATTATATTGTGAATTACGTTACCCCTCAATTAAACCAATTATGTAACGTTGTACCAAAGCTTCATGTTTACACATGAAACATGTTACGTTGCTCTATAACTACAAACCTGAAAGTGTATGATATAAAATAAAAGCAATATAATTTTACTATTTAAAAAAAACGTGAATTACGTTACAGTGAATTACGTTACCAAATACTTGCATGAATCGAATATAAAACGTCCTAGGATTATTTTTCCTGGGTTATCGGTAAAGGCTCACCGAATACTCTTCACGGTGCGTGCGTTCAATGTTTTATTTGCGGGAAAATTTATATTTTGGGACGGTGTTTTCAAGGTGAAACAGTTATTTGGTAAGTACAGTTTAATTATGAAATTATTTATATTAATACACATTATAATATACAACAAATGCTACTATTGATTGGCGTGCTCTACTAAATACAGAAACATACTGATATTGCATTATTTATGTTTAGATTAGCCACTGAATACAATTTATATGGTAAAGTAATTCACTAAAATGTAACGTAATTCACACACATCTTAAATCTTTCAGAACGATGGCAAAATCACGGGCTGAAATACAACGGGCGTACAGAGAGCGCAAAAAGGCTAAAGAATGAGTGATGTTCCTGAAACAGTAAAAAGGTATTACAAACCTACCACGGAAATTAGACCAAGTGAACTAAACATCAGGCGAGAAAGGGTTCGTGTGTGCATGCAGAGGCGAAGAGCTATGCTTAAATCAAGTAACGAAGAGAGTGCAAAAATTGTTAAGCAGAGTATGCTGGAGGAAACACTGTTGGCGATTACAGAGGTCCGTGTGATTCTACAACGAACATCATGAACAACCCAGCGACACCAACTTCACCAATTACATTCATCATCATCATACGAAAATCTCGGTTAGTTGTTGATATGAAGTTTAATTTAAAGCGGGGTTCTTGGACGAAAAGTAAGTCCTTAAAGATGGAAAACAATAAAATTAAATTGCTGGAATCAAGAGTTTACACATTAGAGAAAAGGAATAATACTTTGAAAAAGAGGATACAGAGAAAATCACAAGTCACGTCGCCAACTGATTTACAGGACAACATCAATAATGCTGAAACTGGAAGCAAGAAATCATTAAGCTGGAAACGGAAACACCAGCAAGAATTGGGGATGGATTTAACTCCAAGAAGTAAGTCCAAACTTGACCTCCAAAATGAAGGGCTATCCCCATCCAAACAAAAAGGCCTGGTTAAGAAGCTAACTTTTCACCACACTTTAGTAGAAGTGAAAGAAAAAGTAAAGACAGACAGAGGCAGAGCTCGTCAACACACATCATTACAAGTCGTATGTGGTCAAGTTCTGAAGAAATACAGACTGGCGTCTCACTGCAGTCGATATCTAGAAGTTAACAGAGAGGCAGAGAGAAAGAAGGCAATACAGAAGAGTAGACAAGCAATTGAGAGATCACAGATAACATTGAAAATACAGGCTTTTCTTGAGCGTGAAGACAATAGTTCTTTCCTACCTGGAAAACGAGATGCAAAGAAAGTCAAAAGCCGAGTCCTGCAAAAAAGAATTCTCAGTGATTACCTTTACAACTTGCATTTGAAATTTAAGACAGAAAACCCTGATGTAAAAGTGAGTTTAACAACATTTTGTAGCCACCGCCCGTCAAACTTCAAACTAGTGAAATACAGTGCTAGAAGAACATGCCTTTGCCAAAGACACCAGAATATGGCACTAAAAGTAAAAGGTCTAAAGTCGGTTGGGGCCACGTGCACTGAAAGCCCAGATGTTCTTATTAGAGAAAACACAAATGAAGAAATTTTAATAAAAATATGTGACACAGAAATAATCACATATTTAGAATGAAAGAGAAAGGAAGTTGTTCACAAGGGTCGCATTACCAAAAGAATGATGCTCGAAAGTGTAGCCATGAAAAAGGAAGAATTCACAGAGTTATTTGAAGATGACCTTCATGAATTTCGCATGCACACTGAACGAGTGCGATGTCAATACGAGCAAATACGAATATTGAAAGACAACCTGCCAGTGAATCATGTTTTATGTCATATGGACTTTGCAGAAAACTATTCTTGTGGTCATGCTGATGAAGTCCAATCTGCCTATTTTGATAAATGTTCGGTTACATTACACCCAGTGGTATTGTACGCGAAGAATGAAGAAGGGGGCACGTCACACTTGTCTTACATATATGTGTCTGATACTGCCGCCCACAACTCGGGCACTGTATTTGCATTCATGAGACGAATCGTTCGGGACATTAAACATCGACACCCAGATATTGAGTGCATTCACTATATAACAGATAGCCCTACGTCGCAGTCTCGAAATAAAACAATGATGTATGTTGTAGCCAACCATGACAAACTGTTAGAAATAAGAGCATCTTGGCAATATTGGAAGCTGGTCATGGAAAGGGTCCCTGTGATGGGGTCGGAGGTACATCGAAACGCCCTGCAGATCTTGCCATTAAAAGACAAACTGCCGTTATTCAATCTGCACAAGACTACTATCGGTGGGGGAGATCCCTAGAAAATAGTCAAACAGAGTATGTGTTTGTAGACAAGGATGAATGTGGAAAAGCTTATTCAGAGCTATCAGCAATACCGATCAAACCTATTAAAGGTACTCTTGAAATTCACAGTGTTGCACAAATAGATAGTGGAAAAAATGCTGTCAGAAATACATCTTGCTTTTGTGATGGTTGCTTTGAAAACGGAACTTTTAAAATGAAATGTAGCGGCTGGATAATGCATGATTTGAAGTTTCATGACAAAATGAAAATGCTAACAACGTAACTGTTAATGCTACAGAAAATCTTGACGATGAACAGGTACAATCGGATTCGGATATTGCTGATTTAGATCAGTTTCTTGAACTGTTACCTGTGAATAGTTACGTAGCCGCCGTTTACAACGGAAATTGGTATATTGGTAAAATCGTTGACTACGTACGTGAGCTTACTGACATGATGTATGTAACAGCTGATAACTGAACTGTACTAAATGCGTTGTCAATGTTTAATTTCACTATTTTCCTTCATAAACTTAAGTTGTTAAATACTATATATGGTACATAACGGATAGATGTAGAGTTATTGCACTTCGGACTGGTGCGTTATTCTGTTAAACTAATTGTCCTTTTTACATGTAATATTATTCAGGGTTTAATAGTAAAAGTTAACATTGATTAAAGTTTATAAATTGATTCTCCATTAATGTTAATATAGTGTTAAACAGAAACTATTGTAATGCTTTTCTAAATTAAATGTTTTCTAAATGTGAATTACGTTACTGTTACTTGTCGCATTAAATAGACATGTTTTGCAATGTTTATTGAGTGCATTGTACGTAACAATAAGAGTAAAATCATTAGGGATTTACATATTCTGCATGCAAGTTCTTATTAGAATGGTTTGTGTATTTTTAATTAAAAAAACACATTACTTGCATAATATTATATTTATTCAAATTCAATATTTCTATAATTGGGACGGTTATTCATGATTTTGAATTATCACCGTGAAAATTATCTTCGTTTTTTAAGATTTGTTGATAGTTTCACGAATAAATTGTCAGTAACAAAATAATGTTCCAAAGATTGTTTTATAAAGTTGAATACATTTATAAAGTTTTATGTGAATTACGTTACTTTTTACGTCCCCATCTACATGCAGAATCGCCTTCTGCTTGGAGCAAGGGTTTGTATACTCCTAGACACCGCCCTTCTGTGTCCTGGTCAGCTGTACTTTGAGGGCGAATTGTAACTTATTGACGTTGAGGGCCTAATTATTTGTCGCAAGCTTATCCCGGATTAAAAGCTGGGACACTTCACAAAACGCTCCCAGGTCTGCGTACTCAGGCGGCGCAGGAATATCCCTGCTTGTCCAACGTCCTTTGAATTGGTGGAATTCTACCACAGCTGTTTAGAGGTATTGAGTATCCTTAAGGTAAACGGTTCCGGTTGCTTGCTTTGTATGATATGAAGATAAGCTTCAAACACATGCTGGATGGTCTTCATTTTTTAGCCTTTATTTTGTGTATCATTTTTTCAGTAGGTCATATATTGCGTGCATCTTCTCTAAATGAGAGTCTCAATTGTCAAAAGTCGAGCAACCTCCCTATCTCCTTCAAAGCACGACATTGCTCATTGTTGTTTTCTGAGGAACTACACATAGAGTACTAATTATAGGCGACGAGTCCCCACCCCAAACACGGATGCGTGCCGGATCCTAAGTCAGGCCAGGTGAACTTTGCTGGACTGATTCATAGACATTTTACTGCTAAGCTCTGTTGATGTCATGTTCAGCAATGCCACTTATACATTTTCTTATTTTGTGTACGAATATTTAAGTGTACATCTGTCATTAAAGATGTACTTCTATCACTGTGTATAGCCCTGAAGTTATTATTTTTGGTCTTGTTTATCCAGTAGACGGGGACGCTCAGTGTGTCTCGGGGCCTCTCCTTGGAGGGCATTACGAACGCTCCGGCTGCTGTTGTTATCCGTGGTTAATCAGTGGTCATTGTCTCAGTACTAACAATAACTATACGGCTAAAGAAAGTTTTGTATTTATATAAGATATAAACTGACGATGACATTTAGAATGTATTTTATTCACTAACACCATTGACAACGTCGTACGTGTTTAATAAATATACTACAATTCAGGGACACAACTAAGTGCAATTAACCAGGAAATATTTTAATTATAAAGAAGATGTTGTAAAGTCGTAAAATGCTTGAATAATAATTCAAACATTGAGCTAAACAACATGTTGTTAGAGCCCACAATCTTAATATTTGACATTATCCGAATGCTCTTTCTGGACAAAAGCATCACTAGAGTTGTTGATAATGTGACATTGATATTCTTTCCTGGCAATAGTGTAAATTTGAATCGTTGATAATTTGGCATTGATACTCTTTCTTGGCCAGACCTTTACAACATGGTGACTCCACAGGAAAATGTAAATCTATCAATGTATCAGTATTCATGAAAATCCAGCGGCTTCTCTCATAGTGACTATAACACATGTTTCTTTGATTTTGAGATGTGACCTTGATTTCCTCTTTCAAAATGTTATTTTGTATGTTTATTGTACTGTGTTGATCTATGATTGTGTAATGTGTCATTCCGATATGTTGATAAAGTACTGAAACAACAAACATTCCCTATATTGTGTTACAACGCTGTGAAATGCCGTCAGAACCATTGCTTACTAAAATAGTACAGACGTCGATTATGGGTCCGTCCGAAGTATCACAAAACAAAACAGTTCCGACGATGATATTTACCATGTCTCCTTACAAGTTAACCGGCTTAAAAATGGTTTCGTATACAGCTTATGTCTGTGCAACCTTTCATTCAGATCTACTTAATGAGAACGAGAAATGACTCATAATATCTGACATGTTACAGACTGAACATGTGAATGAAAATGGCACACGTGACTTCACGTTCATGTAATTTCTTTAATTCAGGCTCGTGCCTTTTGGTTTTGAATTTATGTTCAAATCCATGCACATATAGCGTAAATCCACTTTATGATACTGTATGAAATGGTTGCAGGCCTGTTCGAAACAGCTATAAGCGGTGAAGTATGATGCGCCTATATATCTGGATGCCCGTTGAAATTTACACACGGGGAAAGTCTGTTTACGGACATTTATAGCCAACGATAAATTGCATGTCCTACATTCGGTAACGTCTTTATTTTGTAAATTTACTTTTATGCATATTTCGTATTTGTTGTGTGCCTAACACTGTCACACAAAACATGGCAGAGAACAAGATGTTTTTGGTGTTGTTTGCCTAAAACCTCAAACGTAATTCTACATAGGTCCTCGTTTACACCATTACATATTCAAACTTACGTAAGTAGCTGGGAATGTTTCCCGGGCAAGTCCTCGATGCTCGGCTGCATGTTAACAAAGAGAGATGATCTATTATCACGAAAAAGTAATCCAGCCAAAAACAGCGTGAATTATGCCTGAAGTGTTTTGCAAAAAAGGTAAGGCTATGGCATTGGAATCGGAGGGTTCAAGCATGAAACCCCGGACCCGTAAATCTTTTGAAACAGATCTTAATCAATTTGAATGATGATTAATAAACGTCCAAACATACGAAGAAAGCATGTATAACAAGCTTGTAGTATTCTTTGTTTTAAGATTAAAGTTATGATAAGTTACCGGAGGTTCTGTGTTCAAACCCAAGATGCGACATGAGATTTTAGTCCTTCGATATTCTTTGTCACTAACATTTTGCAAAACCAAAATATGTTCAAAATTCGAATTACTTGAATTACCCAGTTCCGGCCCCAGATGTACCTAATAATGCTCATTCTTGGAAAAAATTAAAACTTGCTTTTCCTAATACGTCGTTTGATATGTGTTAGTATTTCGGTCTTATATTTAATGACATACATCCTTCACTCGACGGCAATTTTTGTTAAGTTATATTTTAACCTAATTATGACATACGAATAAATCTCCCTTCTTGAGATCTAATTAATATTGATTGTCCATGATAATGTTTTAAGAACAGGACACTGTGTTGATGACAGCCTTTATACTCACACTGTAAAGGGCTGCCTTTAGGCCCCTTTATATGATCGAACGGCAACAAGCCGTACTCATTCATAAAAATGTTGCCGCAGCGGTCTACAATTTGCTGCACCGTCGATATGTTATGCCATCAGAAGACACAGTTGATATACCGCAATTGGAACATCTTCATTTCATAATCATTACACAAATACAATGGGAGCATTCTTATTGAATACTGGAATCAAATCTAAAACCCTGTTGGGTCTACCCAGTTAATCTTGAATTCACGACCCGCTCTCTATAATGGAGAGCAGGAAATTTGACTTTACTCGACTTTGCACATATAAAACGATATATAATTATAATAAAATATGTGTTGCCCCTAGTCAAAACGAATTCCATAGTTCAGACTTACTACAGAACCCGATGTAGTTCCGGCAAAACCAGCTCAACGTTGCCGTTTGGGTTGCGACTGCAAGCTGTTGGGTCTCATTTCAAAATCAGCTATAAGTATGTGTATCCATTTTAGGTGTAACACCTTAAGACAGTTTCTGGGGGAGATGATGATCGTCCTGTCAGGAGATACTTAAACGCCTACGACCATCATACGCAGACGCTGCTCGATTAAATCCGACGACCTACTGGAAACGTAATTATTCCCTTACTCAGATGGTCTTGTGGACGTGCATACCAAACAGCACGTCGCATGAAGAGAAACATAATTCCGTCACGACGTGTCGAAAAAGCATATGGCAAGCCAAAACATTCTCAAATTTTACGCAGAAACGATGATATTCGGGGCAGAAGTTTCTGGAGGGTGGCACTGGATGATGAGGCTCGGCACTAACGATGTTAACAACGATAAGACGAACAGTATCATCCCGTATAGACGTGTCCTTGCTAGCTCTCAAAAAGTAGTGCTGTTCTGCAGAGTCAACCGAAGGCTCCTCCAGCAAATTGCCGAAGTCTTTTGTAGCGCATTGCGCCAGGTCTCAATCATGAAGAACTTAAAACGGCACTAATAGTTGAGTCAAGTCAAGTCGTTCTTTTTCGTTTCTTTCAACTTCATTAACACATATTTGACGACAATTAGTAGCAGCAACACCACGGTCACGATCAAGGTCCAATTGTTCTCAGCACTTTGCCGGTGACATTCAGCAGCCAGCATACAATGCATTCAACAATTTCTGGTAAAAGCGGGCACGAGTTTTCTTGTCAATATGCCGGGAAGGTTGGCAATGGCATTATTTCTATGCACACTCCTTATTCCCGTCATTGTCCGTTGGTAGCAGGTGACGCACCACCACCTTTGGTGGTAGCTCGGACACTAGTGCTGATTGTCATCCCGATTACTGTCAAAATCGAGACGATTGTGATCTCCTGCTTCATCAACAATGCTCTAGTTGTTTATTAGGTTTATCGTCCACCTACAGTAGTCGAGTTATCTGGAGACGGTACACAGTACTGATTCGCTCAGAGAGCATCGCGCCGTCATCTAGAATGTTTTTATTGAGACACAAGTTCTGATTATGTGGTATGTGAGAGCCTTCTTTAAAGCTGATTATAACCGTGCATTCAGCTTATCTTCAGGAGTTCGTATTCTAAGATTCCTTAATTATAGTAGAGGGCTGTCAACCGAGAAAGGCAATTTTTTTCGTCACCCCGGTACATCTGCAAAGCTTGACCTGCAGACAACTGTCATTGACGGGCTTTATTACAATAGGCGGCGTTTAGGGAATGGAAGGGATGTCCTCATGATTCAACTGACCAGGGAATGTGCACCGGCGGGACTGTTGAATATTGATCTCCTTGTCACTGATACGTCGCTGAATCGGGAGAAGGTGCGACTCGCCCAAGTCATCTTTTAGTTTGCATAAGAGCCCACACTCTCCTCTTATCTGTAGGGCAATGAGTAAAACAAAATATGTGTTGGATGTGATTGAGACTGAATATGTCAAAATGCTCGTGCACATTGTCCTGATGAACCACGCTCATATACCCCCATAACTGGTTGCACAATGAGCTGCGTTCGTTCTATAATCTTTTTTAAGGACAAGCCGGTGCTCTTTCTCAGAGCTAGCACATCACCTCTGACCTAGGAATAAGACATGTTGAATGGGTGGACATTAAACCGCAGACATGCCAGTTTCTCGGTCTAGGACGTCTCTGAACAAAAAAAAGGATTCAGTTCTCAAGAAACCGAGGGAACAGACACACTGGACTGTCCTTTATTAATGTGAATGTCGGTGTAGCAATGAGTAAATAAGGGGCGATAGAGAACTATTTGCCGTTTGTAGAAAATAAACCCTCAATGCATAAAGACCGCGGCGTTGAAGAACACCATCAGCGGCCTGGGCTAAAAGCAAAAAAGCTGACTCAGCTGATTAAGCCTGTCGAGAACAATCGCCAAGGCCGATCACATCAGGCAATCAACGAACCACAGAGATTGTATTTATCGCGTTGGCGATTCGCATCGCCGGGATTAAATGTTATTTCATTGAACAATACAATTATTTTTTACCCTAGCTTACTGTTTTTGATATTATATACAGCGCCAGGTGGGTGATTTATATGATGCATACTGAGGCGGTCCATCGGCCTTTACCAATGGTGCTTATAGTGGCTTGCTAGGGCCTTCCATCATCCACTCGACAACATAAAAAGATAAAAGATCTGATTGAGATGCTCTAAGGACTGGCACGATGACGTACGTCTCTTGTATAGGTTGCAGCCGAAAATGACAGTAAAATGATGGACGACCGCGTGAGTTCGAATCCCGGTCGAGGCGAAGGACTTAATATGGGAAGGTCTTCCATCTGACTTGCGGTGCGCCAGTGGTTCTACTCAGACATTTCTATGGGCATATTTCTTCACCATATAGCTGGAAGTTGCTATAATGATCATAATTTGATTTTCATTTAGCCCACTTACTGCGGTATTAAGCACTTTAGAATCCGTTCATAGTGCCTTTAAATTACAAATAGGACGATATATCAACAGCCATAACGGGCACATACTTATGCTATCTGAATGGGCATTGATGCATTGATTTTCAATAAGTCAAATTACAAAAACAAAAACAACAACGATTCACTGGAATCCTGCATAGGGCTAAATAAAACTCGAATCACTGTTAAGAAATGAAATGCAGATCGTGACCTATGTACAGGTCGAATATTTGCAGCATGAATGTATAGAGCTACGTAAGTGCAAAATTCCCTTCCAAGCTCAGTATGTATGTGTAAAAATAGATAACAGGCTATCCATTTTTTTAGTTTTGAGTATAGTCATTTAATGTAGACTTTATTTGCAAACTAGTCATGTTAATTTGAGCCTGTAGCTTCTGTCTGTTGTAGATTACTTGGGCAGCTTAAATACCATGCAAAATGGATGGCAAGTATATATTACAACACAAAGCACAGCCTTGGGGGTGGCTCGGGGCTATATGAGGTAAGATTAGAGTGCCAAGATTTCTGAAGATATGGCCAGTTGTGGAAGTGAATCAGACCATCTTCCAAATATATAAACCTGCTCTAGGGAGCATTTGATAGTTCTGCCGGGAATGAAAGAATGCCTGTTCATACCACACGACAATGTAGGTAAGGAAACATTAAATACACATTAACCCTAGCTGATGTTGCGAATCGTTTCAATGGCGCTAATTCCTTAAAGACACAAACAGCCGAAGAGGTTGCTGGGGCCCAAAAGCGGATCAATAAGGGATAGTCGTTACGAAACCTTTAACTTCTATATGTGGATTCAAGAGTGAATTAATGGGCTTCGGTCTCTCTATTGCCCCCGAAAGCCCGAGGTAGGGCGGGGCAGCGTTGACATACACAAAATCAGACCATTCTAGCGAGGTTCAATCAAACATAGGTTGTGCTTATTAAGCCAGCAGTACGCCCAAGTGATGTCGCTTGAGGGTAGACGCTCGCGTAACTGAGTTGATTGGCTGTCCACAATAGTCTGAAACTGATGACCACATCGTTGCTTTGACAGAGCAGAAAGCCCTTTAGGTGGGCAGTGTTTGTTCGATAGTTATATCGATTAGGTGAGTTAGAAGACGGGCGCCGCCGCGAGACTGACCCCGTATGGTCTTTAGATGTGTTCCGGATCACCTGATCCGTGACAAAACAGGCTAGTCTGTGTTATATTGCTGGATGACCCGGCGCGAGGCTTCGTAACGGACCAGCTGTTTATCCTGCTTACGGACACATAATTGATTGCCGTCAGATGGTGTCCTCAGCATCCATGAGTGTGTAGGCATACGCATTTTTATGACCACAAGCCAGCGTGTTAACAAGAGTAAGATTGACATCTTAATGATGTTCTTTCCGTAGATCTGGTGCTTATCTGACCTCAGACTGTCCAAGCCTTGACAGAATATCCGTTTTGTAAGAGATCAGATTCCACCGAGTCGTCATTTGAACCATCGCCTTTTCAACCCATTTGCTTTCTTAATATTCGCACACGATGCATATAGCATGATGTACAGCCTTAGACCTCAGGCCTTGCGCACACACTCCTCTTTCGTCTTGTCTACCACGTTCATGTTGACTGTGCTGCAAGGAAGATACTCTTTCGGGCAGTCGGCAGTGTCGTAGACGTCGATACTCTTACCGATGTCTACGTACATGTCCTCTGTCTGGATGTCGAGCAGAAAACCCTATGTAGAGCTACTGGCAGAGATCCCGAACTGAACCTTCAAACGTTTGTTGTTTAAGTCATACATGACCGATGGAGGATGCTTATGAGCTCTTCTTAATCTCGATGGCCGCTTGGTGGTCGTCGAATGTGTTGGCCCTCGCTTATGACGGGCTGGCTATCAGGCACCGAATCATGTCTGAAAGATGCGCACAAGCTTCTTATTGACTTCTTAACCATCCTACTACGCTGTTTATCAGTGTAAACAGCTCTTTTTAAAGTCGTTGGTAGGATTTTCTTCATCTATGTGTTTAAAAGTATGAATGGCTACATAGATCGCGTGACTCTGTCCAATGTATACATTTCTGATAACTATACATTCATACTTTCTGACTAATATGGCACCAACTGATACATGTTGTGCGCGTTATGCAGCTTTTCCTGGTAGTCGAGGTCTACTGATAGAATCATTCCCTCATATGCATTAGCTCCTACGGCGTTGGCGAAAAAAGCAATGCAGTTTCCACCAATAAGCGGCTTGCTTATTACCCAGCAGTAGAGATTGTAGTGTCAATGTAGTGGACATGCTTTAAGCTTCTCGGGAACGTAGCCTTCACTCTAAGGTTCAATCTCCGGTCGTAGCGCTTCGACACTATCGACAAGCCGCCCATGACAACCTCGGTGATAGATGCATGTCATAGTCGGTAAGGAGGCCCAGCTCGACCACTTTTTCTTTTTAGAATGGAAACATAGGACAGATCACGATCTTGTTTACTAGAGCTTCAGATCGAGGTAGCACTTCCACAGGCACGTCTTCCGAAACGCCGTGTAAACGTTAGCCAGCAGAAGGACTCGGCGTGCTTTTTTATAGGTGGATAGACTTAAATTGTTTCTCTCCTCGTTCTGTAGTGAGCAAATGATGTGGTCGACCACATCACGTTCTCGGTACTCAAGCGGGGGCTCGGTGTGTTCGTCGCACAGAAAGACCAAGTAGAAGTATCGGAAAGCCTCTTGTCTCTGGGTGTTCCGTGGATTTTAGTGGTGAAAACCTCGAACCAGCGTGGATGACAGATATAGAGGATGGGAGCTGCTTTTGGTGATTCTGGAAGGTATCTCCGCAAGACAATTGGCCAACCTTGCTGCAATTTGATGTGTGGACCTGCAGCATGTTTCATCTGGTATAGCCATAGAGGCACCCCTCGCAGAAGGGTTTCTTACTCATGTGCTTGCTTTGTCCGCGAAGGCTCTTCACTAACACGTTGTTTGTTCAGCCGTTCTTGCGTGACATGACAGCCGGCTGGTGCCTCTTGTTCCAACCAAACATGTTGAGTTCTGGGTCTTTTAGCTTCTCGACTTTGAATACTTGACATACCGGCGTCAGGAAAAAAAAATCCCATGAGTTTGAGACCGTGATCAGTTCAGGCTGTCCTCATCAGACACCTCTGGCAAAATGCCGTGAGGCGTTCTTCACTGTTAGTGTACCTCTTCTTACTTATTAGGGTTGCTGGGAGAGGGGATCGTATTAGCCGACTCATTTGAACAGAAGCGTGATATGTCAAGTTACAGTGTTTGAACTTGTTCAAACCAGTCACCTATCAAGAGCCTCTTCACTTCCACGTTTACTAGCCGTACTAGAATTCGGTTTAATAGCTTCATTAAAGGTCTCACCTTGTTCGCCGACCAGCAGAACGGTATCAGGATCTATGTATTTCAACACCCTCCGTGCTCTGCCTTGCATAGTTTTAATTTGGGATGTGCTGGGGCGTAATGCAATTGAGGGTCTGAAATAAAGGAAACGCAATCAGCACTCCAGAAACGCTCTCTAGTCTGAACTAGGCAGGTTGTCCAGGAATGTCCATTCTCCTAGCTTCAGTAGGTACTTGTCGGAAGTCCTAGGTTTGGTGGAAAAGTAAGCTAAATGTTTTCGAAGGTTTTAAATAGTCTTATGCTGTCCTTTTGCAAGAGGATAAGGAGCACACTCATCCTGGAAGACATTCCGTTTTATATCCTTGACTATTGGTCCTTGCTGGCATAGAATTTCTAGGACCACAGTTGCTGAGACAGATCTTCCTGGAATCGATTCATCAGTCGCATTTCGCTTATAGAGCACTCTTGGTCTATCTAGGACAAAGTGGGCCACAAGACCGTATCTCTGAATTATTACTTCTATATGGTTTCCCTCATTCCGTCAGAGGTTGGAACAACGCTTTTTCTTATACCAGCAACAGTTAGTTGAAGAATCTGCGTATGCCAAATCCCGCAGAGAGACGATACATTTTTGACAATATTTCCCACCTATATTGATACCATTACATTGGCGTTTTTCTACCGTAGTCAATAAGGTTGATGCTGCTTTCTTCCGCATTCTACTATAATAGAGACGCATTTGGTCCTTTAACCTTGAACACTGTTTAGTCGTTAACTGAGAGGCAGAGTTCCATATAATTGCCGTGTGTATTTGTTTAAATTCTTGGTTCGGAAACACATCATTGGTCCTAGAACACACACTCGCTGCTCACCAAAATGTTGCTAGGATCTCATTGAAGGGTATTTGGCATGGAGCTGGTCAAGATGAACAAGCAGCTTCTAGATCGGGCTGACTCCCATGGTCGGGCAGATCCAGGCTCAAATTAGGGTCCAACTCCGAGGAGTTTCTCAATTTCTGTGCTCATGGTCTTGCCACTGGTGACAGCAATGCGGCCATCGGTCTTGTCAGCGTCTATACTCACAACATTAAGGCCTTAAAACGGCGCATATATTTGATAGCGTCGCAGTTATCGGCCTATCTCTTCTTTTTTTTTGACTACATCAACAAATCTGTGACGGCAATTTGCAGCAGCCATACCACTGTACAATAGATGTGCGCTTGTTTTCGGCAAGGCATTCTACCACTTTTCTGGTGACATTAAACAGCCAGCCCGCAACAATGATTCCAGAATGAGCGTTATTTTCTGTCAATATGGTGAATAGGATGGCGAGAGCATTAAGCTGTTTCTTGGCAGGAGGGCTGGTAGCAGGTGGCGCACCACCGACTTCGGTGACAGCTAGGACAATAATGCTGATTGTCATGCATGTCAAGATCGAAACGATTGTAATCCCTGTTCACTATATAGTACACTATATATATGTTCAGGATCTGATTCGTTAAGCGATAATCGTTTTCTTCGTCCAGAAGCGTTTTTTATTTATTCACGAATTCGGCTTATTTTTTATGAAATAGCCTTAGTGTTGACTGAATCCGATTTTAGCCATGTATATCTCTTATTACATGATTTCTTGTTAGTTCCAAGATACAACGCTTCTGTTAAGAGTCTCCAGTCTTTTGTTCACAGCTAAACGCTCGTAGAAGGCTGTCAACCAACTAGGTCATTGCTAACATCACGGCGCAGAGTCAACATAGCTTTTAGTTTGGACAACTGACGATGACGGTCTTTATGGCAATAGTCGGCGCACAGATAATGGAATAGAAGGGACGACATGACGATCCAGCTGATAAACGAACACACACCACCTGGTCTGAATATAAATTTTATCTACTCGTCGTCAAAAATGCGCAGATAAACCTGGAAAATGTTCGGTTCACCCAAGTCATCTATTGGTCTACCGAAGAGCTCACACTCTGCAATCATCTGCGCAGCAACGCGCTTTGCGAAATAGTCTACGCGTAGGATTTGATGGCGACTGATTACGTCGGCATGTTCGATCACATCCTCATCCTGTAAACCTGGTTCAAGCACAATAGTATTTTTCACGAGCGGGAATGGATATGTCATCTTTTGGCATCTTGCTGTTCTGTTGGATTCTGCTGTTTACTTACTATAAAGGTGTGCCGGCATAATGAAATAGACTTGGGTGGATTTCGACGAAATAACAGACGTACTTCTGGTAGCGATGGACGATTCTTTTGGCTGCGTCCAAGCAGAGTTCACCATCTGTTTCAGTTTAGGGTCGGAGGGGTGTGCAAGAAAGCGACTAGGTGACCATGTCAAAAAAAAGCCATCCTGTCAGCAGATCAGATCAAAGGGCTAAGCGAAAATGAAAGACACCAGTATGGAGCCTGGTTGCGAGTGACATCTTTTCATTAAAATGAGGAATAATGCATACTTTCAACTGGGCAGATGGCATCGTGCTCCCAATGAGCGCTAATCACAAGAGCATGTAATTAATACCATTTACACTGTTAAACACTGCCAATTTAAAGACCAACGGAAAACACAATATAAAAGAATGGAAACGCCTCAGGAGAAAACTCCGCTGACACCTAAGGAGACGTAATTGGACGAAACAGCAAATCCAAATCCATGCACATATAGCGTAAAGCCACCTTTATGCTACAAGCAGAAGCTCTATGAAATGAAGGCACTCTGATGTCGAAACAGTTTTAAGCGGCTAATTATATTTTGCACATAGGAAAGCTATATAACATCTTAAAAACTGAAGACAGTATTTAATCAATTTAACTCACCCACACTTCCGATCATTGGTGATGCGCTGAAGCGCGATGCATACATATGGAATGCCTATTGATATTTGCACAAGGGAAAAGTCTGATTGAGGATTTTTATTTTATAAATCTTTTTTTTTACATGCCCTGATTCGGTTACCGGTGTTCTTTTTGTATGTATCTTTTGCTTTTATTTTTGTGCCTGTAACTGTTACACAAACATGTCAGAAAAAGAGAAATTGTGTTGTTGTTTTTATCATTAAAATACTTCCACTTTGAAAGTAATTGTACATGGAATCTTGGTTCGCCCTTCCTTACATATTCAAACTTAACGTAAGTAGCTAGGAACGCTTCCTGGTACGTCCATCGATGTTCGGACTGCATGTTAATAAAGTGAGATTATCTATAACAACGAAACAGTCTCTCGACAAAAATAGCTTGAATTATGCGTAAAGTGTTTTTGCGAATGAGGTTACTGAATAGCAATGATTTGTGTAATGCAAGGCTGCTGCAACATGCATTTTCCTCTTGTAAACTTTAGTTTTATAGTTAACTTTAATAATTTTGCCATTTCTTTCTTCCACATATCTCTTTTTGCGCATGTTTTTCTGGTGATTCATAGTTAGTGAAATCTATCAAATAAAAACCATAACTTTCAAATTTGTATTTTTACTTGCTTGTATATTGCTAAAACATATTTACATGTTCCAGATTTTGCATCGCCTTTGATGTTTCGCATCAATGACTTTTCTTGTTAATTATATGGTCCGCGGTACGACAAATGGGCCCTCCAGACGATAATTTTGAATTCAAAAAGCCCTAAAGTTCGCTAGAAGAACGCAAGAAGATTGCGTCATGGTTTGTGTTTATATATCAATGCCTTATATAATTGTGTAGCACTTATATATGTTCTTTAATATTATTCAATGTGCTCCCATTTTTTATCGAGCACAAATTGTATATTGTTGATGTCAGGCGAAAAAGAAAAAGAAATAACTGACTAAACGATAAAAATGGACACGATTCAATGATTTACACAGATTGGGATGATAAAACGCAAATAGGTTCGATTGTCGCCACCATGGCGCAAATATATTTTTCAATCTACTATCGACCTTGAAACTTAACATTTCTTATTATGATATATTTAAATAATGTTGCGTAAGGATGTTTCGGATTAGTAGACAGTGACTACGTATGCCGAGTTTATATAAAGTGTTATGGGATTATGAGGCGAAAATTAAAGAAACTGAAACTATTCAAAATATTAGAAAGACCATTATATGGTGACAATGGCACAAAAATAGACAGGTGCGATTTTTCATATACATCCATGTTCAACCAAATGTAAACATTATATATTATCTGAGAGACAACGAAAGGTATACTTACTTTATGTTTGGAAGATATCTGAAAATAAAATAGAAGATATGAACTGATGTCGTAAATGTTTAAGTAACATGCTACAATAACTACTAAGACATTACTAAGTACCAATTACCAGAATATACTTTGAGTATAAAGAAGTTCTTTTAGGATGGTAAAACCATTGAATAAAGGTCGATATATGTTAAAACACTGAGCTGAATAGCAGGTTGTAAAAGACAAAAGAAAATGGTAAATATCTGCCATAAGCCAAAATCTCTTTCTTGACAATACTATCTAGTTGTGTCGTGGGTAATTTGACATTAATGCTCTGTCCTCGCCTGGGCTCTACAACAATCGTAACTATTCGGGTAAAGGTATACCCTATAAATGTATCAGTATTTTTGAAAATCCATGAGCTTACATTGATTTTATCACATGTTTCATTTGATTTTGAGATGTGCCCTTGATTTTCCTCTTTCAAACTGCAATTTTGTATGTTTAAAGTAGTATGTTGAAAATTGATTGTGTAATGTGTCATTCTGAAACGTTGATAAAGTACTGAAACATCACCTATTTCCTATATAGTGTTATTTCGCAATGAAATACCTTCAGATCCACTCGTTGCTAAATGAGAAAAGACATCGATAATGTGTGGGTCCGATGTAACACAAAACACAAATATCGACGACGATATTTACCTCGTCTCACCAGGAGTTAACGTGCTCAAATACGGTCTCGTCTATCGATGTATGTCTGTGTAACCTTTTATGAAGTTCTACTAAATGAGGACTGAGAAATGACTCATAATGCCTAAAGTGTTTCAGACTGGACAAGTGACATGGACATGACTTCACGGGCCTGTTGGTTCTAAATTTATGTTCAAATCCATGCGAATATAGCGTAAACCCACCATTTTTTTACAGGCGGAAACTGTATGAAATGGAGGCAGGCCTGTTTGGAAAAAGTTATTAATGGTAAAGTATATTTTACAAATAGGATAACCATATTACATAACTGAAGTAGTTTTAATCCATTGAATTTACACGGACACGTCTTATACTTGTAGACGCACTGAAGCGCGATGCCTATACACAGAATGCAGTTAAAATGTTGAACAAGGGGAAAGTCTGTTTGCGGACGTTTATAGACCTGATCAAAACATGTCCTGGTTCGGAAAACGTCCTTCTTTGTATTTATTTGTATGTATATTTTATATTTTGTGTGTGCCTGTAAGTGTCACACAAACAGGAGATATTTTGGTGTTGTTTGCCTAAATCGCGAACGGAATTTGTGCATATATTCTAGGTACTCTCGTGCATATTTAAACTTACGTAAGTAGCTAGGAATGCTACTCGGCACGTTCTTCAATGTTCGGACTGCATGTTAACAAAGTGAGATGATCTGTTACAACGAAACAGTTTCTTGCCAAAAACAGCTTGGATTATACCTGAAATGTTCCTGGGATAGAGGTTAAGGCTATGGAATTGGAATAGAAGGGTTTAAATATGAAAACCCGGACCCGTAAACTTTTCAGACAGATCTTATTCGATTTGGATGATCATTAATAAACCTCCAACACACGAATAAAGCATTTATAACAGTCTTGTAATATTTTTAATGTTTAAAGATTAAAGTTATGGACCCGGGATCGGAGCGTTCTGCGTTAAAACTCAAGACCCGACATTAGATTGTATTCCTTCCATATTTTCTTTTCACGAACATTTTTTAAAGACCAAAATATTTTCAAAATAATGGTTACTTTAGAGACCACTTCCGGACACCAGATGTACTAAATATCTGTATCCTTCTTAG
Source organism: Sinonovacula constricta (assembly GCA_007844125.1). Lineage (NCBI taxonomy): Eukaryota > Metazoa > Mollusca > Bivalvia > Cardiida > Solecurtidae > Sinonovacula > Sinonovacula constricta. The sequence continues at coordinate 46,914,614 of CM017570.1, forward strand.
AAAATATTTAAAATTTGTTGTTCATAAATTTATACATTGTAGTATTTTGGTCTTATACTGGATGGCATTGTTTTTTTTTCACTTGACAGCATTTTTTTAAAGTTTATTTTTAGTGTCAGTTTAATGTGCAGTTATTTACCATATTAGCACTTACTTACGTAATAACTTTGTTGTGTAACCTGTCTACCTGGATCAATGAAATGCCAGGTCGTTCTGCTTACTATGTGTCTAAGGTTTGTCTTCTTTTATTCCACTTTACATTGCGTGAAGTGGGTTAATTTTAGGAAAGACTAAACTTTGTTATTTTTGTACATAACCAAGACACACACATGTTTCCATGCAAAACAACTTTGATAACAAACAATAATACCGAGGAAGAAAAGAAGACATACTATGTTCCTGATACCAACAGAAAAAAATGATTTGTGTAATGAAAGGCTGCTGCACACGTGTATTTTCTGCTCGTACACTTTAGTTGTATTACTAATTTTAATTATTTTCCAGTTTCTTTTTTCACATATGTCAAATCTTAAAAAAACTATTATATGTGTTCTGTTCATTTTTTTGGTCTCACTTTTATACGGGATACATAATTTTCTGGGGATTTATAGTTACTGAAAACTACCAAATATAAACCGTCACTGTTCAAGTATTTCTTCTTATTTGGTCCTATATAGCTTTAACATATTTGCATGTTCCAGTTTTTGCATTGCATTTGAGTGCACGAGATGCGTCATGGTTTGTGATGTTTCTATATCCATGCGTTGAGAAAGGTTGCTGAAAATGTCTCAAGCTTTCTATTTTTTTCTGATAGATAAAATTGAGAAGTCTAACTTTATTCTTTATTATTTTTCAATGGGCACTAATTTTTTATCGAACACAAAATATATATTGTTGATGTCATTATTTTATCTAACACTAAAGATTTATTGTTGATGTCAGACGCGACCAAGTGATTGATAGCGGATGGAGGTTCTTAATTCACATAAACTGTTCATGTTAGCTGTACAGAAAAACATAAAAAGCAATTACTGACGAAACGATAAAAATGAACAATTTATATTTTTTGGTGATACATGTAGTGTGTTGTTTTATTAATTGTATTACAGAGGAATGCAATGAGAAAAACAACTATTCATAAACGTGTGTATATATATAACTGTATCACTGTGTGATTTGCATATCATTTCCTGAAAAAAGATATCTTTATGGAATATATATTTTGATTAAAATATAATACAAATCCCAAATTCTATTTATTTTAAACAAAGAATCAATATGAGTGTTTCTTTGTTTAAAATAATTGGAATACGTTGATAGAAACACCAACAGATGAAACATAGTCTAAACAGAACATAAACAAACTGCATTTCAGAACCGAAAACAAACGGCAAGTAACTGTCTATAGCAAAAAGGAATTTTGAACATCTGACTATTATTCTGCTGGAACTGTAATAGATACATTTATAATTCAAAATGCTCATTACTTCGGAACAGTTGTAATTAAAACGAAAATACTCAACTAACCCACTTCACAGGCATTCTAATGGATCAATTTGTAGACACCAAACGTTGTCACAAATAAAACAATATTTAAAACAAAGCAATCCAGAAAGAAAAAGAAAAGGTGAAGAAACAACGTATCAGATCTCGCATACTCCTATGTAATGTCCAACTAAGTACGAACATGATACGAACAACATACATGGAATAAGGCAAAAAACATCTCTAAAGCACCTGCACAGAGTAAACATATATTTACATGCATTAAATACTCATACAAAAAAGTAGTTAATACCATAACGAAACATCAGGGGCTGATATTTTTTGCAATTTTCCCGTATTTGTTTCATGCGCTAATACAGAAGTACATAATTGCCTCACTTGTTTCTAGATGCTTTTTACCATTCTCTTCAGTTACGAGTACAACACATATATTTTATGCAAAAATCTTGTCTGAGAATAGCTCAAATTGATAAGATGAATGATAGAACTAAAAGGAAACTGTGAAATCCATTCGTTTAAGACAAATATCCCAGTTGGCAAAATTTTACTTCCGGTTTAAAAGATTACATAACAACCAGCTAAGGTTTTGAAATCATATATGTCTTCTTGGGTCTTTTTCCAGCTACTTATGCGTTTTTTTCAGTTGGAAGCCCCCTGACAATGCCATCAGGTAACGCTGGTGTAACAAGCGCGTAGGACAGAAAACTGTTCACTCCTTAGCATAGTTTACTTCACCGACATGTGTGATGTATTTTTATTTGGCGATTTACACATGTTTGGTAATAAAAATGTGTAAAGCACTTGTGATAACTGTATAATGTGGATTTATAAATGCTTAGATATGTACTTGTTTATTGAATGTGTACAAATTGATAAAAATGTAGATAAATGCTTTCTTGTACATTTATAAAATCTTACAAAACATAAGAAGCAATACAATCTATCTATCTATCTATCTATCTATCTATCTATCTATCTATCTATCTATCTATCTATCTATCTATCTATCTATCTATCTATCTATCTATCTATCTATCTATCTATCTATCTATCTATCTATCTATCTATCTATCTATCTATCTATCTATCTATCTATCTATCTATCTATCTACCTACCTACCTAC
>CM017570.1:46925029-47125507 GCA_007844125.1 Sinonovacula constricta
TCGGTTACCGGTGTTCTTTTTGTATGTATCTTTTGCTTTTATTTTTGTGTGCCTGTAACTGTTACACAAACATGTCAGAAAAAGAGAAATTGTGTTGTTGTTTTTATCATTAAAATACTTCCACTTTGAAAGTAATTGTACATGGAATCTTGGTTCGCCCTTCCTTACATATTCAAACTTAACGTAAGTAGCTAGGAACGCTTCCTGGTACGTCCATCGATGTTCGGACTGCATGTTAATAAAGTGAGATTATCTATAACAACGAAACAGTCTCTCGACAAAAATAGCTTGAATTATGCGTAAAGTGTTTTTGCGAATGAGGTTACTGAATAGCAATGATTTGTGTAATGCAAGGCTGCTGCAACATGCATTTTCCTCTTGTAAACTTTAGTTTTATAGTTAACTTTAATAATTTTGCCATTTCTTTCTTCCACATATCTCTTTTTGCGCATGTTTTTCTGGTGATTCATAGTTAGTGAAATCTATCAAATAAAAACCATAACTTTCAAAATTTGTATTTTTACTTGCTTGTATATTGCTAAAACATATTTACATGTTCCAGATTTTGCATCGCCTTTGATGTTTCGCATCAATGACTTTTCTTGTTAATTATATGGTCCGCGGTACGACAAATGGGCCCTCCAGACGATAATTTTGAATTCAAAAAGCCCTAAAGTTCGCTAGAAGAACGCAAGAAGATTGCGTCATGGTTTGTGTTTATATATCAATGCCTTATATATAATTGTGTAGCACTTATATATGTTCTTTAATATTATTCAATGTGCTCCCATTTTTTATCGAGCACAAATTGTATATTGTTGATGTCAGGCGAAAAAGAAAAAGAAATAACTGACTAAACGATAAAAATGGACACGATTCAATGATTTACACAGATTGGGATGATAAAACGCAAATAGGTTCGATTGTCGCCACCATGGCGCAAATATATTTTTCAATCTACTATCGACCTTGAAACTTAACATTTCTTATTATGATATATTTAAATAATGTTGCGTAAGGATGTTTCGGATTAGTAGACAGTGACTACGTATGCCGAGTTTATATAAAGTGTTATGGGATTATGAGGCGAAAATTAAAGAAACTGAAACTATTCAAAATATTAGAAAGACCATTATATGGTGACAATGGCACAAAAATAGACAGGTGCGATTTTTCATATACATCCATGTTCAACCAAATGTAAACATTATATATATATATATATATATATATATATAATATATATATATATATATATATATATATATATATATATATATTATATATATATATATACAGACAGGCAGACAGACAGACAGGCACATAGATAGATAGATAGATAGATAGATAGATAGATAGATAGATAGATAGATAGATAGATAGATAGATAGATAGATAGATAGATAGATAGATAGATAGATAGATAGATAGATAGATAGACATGTCATATTGTTGATTATATATAAAAAAAACTTCGAATAAAGTCGATTAATCCACAATAAGTAAGCTTATCGCCATTTTCTGAGAGACAACGAAAGGTATACTTACTTTATGTTTGGAGGCTATCTGAAAATAAAATAGAAGATATGAACTGATGTCGTAAATGTTTAAGTAATATGCTACAATAACTACTAAGACATAACTAAGTACCAATTACCAGAATATACTTTGAGTATAAAGAAGTTCTTTTAGGATGGTAAAACCATTGAATAAAGGTCGATATATGTTAAAACACTGAGCTGAATAGCAGGTTGTAAAAGACAAAAGAAAATGGTAAATATCTGCCATAAGCCAAAATCTCTTTCTTGACAATACTATCTAGTTGTGTCGTGGGTAATTTGACATTAATGCTCTGTCCTCGCCTGGGCTCTACAACAATCGTAACTATTCGGGTAAAGGTATACCCTATAAATGTATCAGTATTTTTGAAAATCCATGAGCTTACATTGATTTTATCACATGTTTCATTTGATTTTGAGATGTGCCCTTGATTTTCCTCTTTCAAACTGCAATTTTGTATGTTTAAAGTAGTATGTTGAAAATTGATTGTGTAATGTGTCATTCTGAACGTTGATAAAGTACTGAAACATCACCTATTTCCTATATAGTGTTATTTCGCAATGAAATACCTTCAGATCCACTCGTTGCTAAATGAGAAAAGACATCGATAATGTGTGGGTCCGATGTAACACAAAACACAAATATCGACGACGATATTTACCTCGTCTCACCAGGAGTTAACGTGCTCAAATACGGTCTCGTCTATCGATGTATGTCTGTGTAACCTTTTATGAAGTTCTACTAAATGAGGACTGAGAAATGACTCATAATGCCTAAAGTGTTTCAGACTGGACAAGTGACATGGACATGACTTCACGGGCCTGTTGGTTCTAAATTTATGTTCAAATCCATGCGAATATAGCGTAAACCCACCATTTTTTTACAGGCGGAAACTGTATGAAATGGAGGCAGGCCTGTTTGGAAAAAGTTATTAATGGTAAAGTATATTTTACAAATAGGATAACCATATTACATAACTGAAGTAGTTTTAATCCATTGAATTTACACGGACACGTCTTATACTTGTAGACGCACTGAAGCGCGATGCCTATACACAGAATGCAGTTAAAATGTTGAACAAGGGGAAAGTCTGTTTGCGGACGTTTATAGACCTGATCAAACATGTCCTGGTTCGGAAAACGTCCTTCTTTGTATTTATTTGTATGTATATTTTATATTTGTGTGTGCCTGTAAGTGTCACACAAACAGGAGATATTTTGGTGTTGTTTGCCTAAATCGCGAACGGAATTTGTGTATATATTCTAGGTACTCTCGTGCATATTTAAACTTACGTAAGTAGCTAGGAATGCTACTCGGCACGTTCTTCAATGTTCGGACTGCATGTTAACAAAGTGAGATGTTCTGTTACAACGAAACAGTTTCTTGCCAAAAACAGCTTGGATTATACCAAATGTTCCTGGGATAGAGGTTAAGGCTATGGAATTGGAATAGAAGGGTTTAAATATGAAAACCCGGACCCGTAAACTTTTCAGACAGATCTTATTCGATTTGGATGATCATTAATAAACCTCCAACACACGAATAAAGCATTTATAACAGTCTTGTAATATTTTTTAATGTTTAAAGATTAAAGTTATGGACCCGGGATCGGAGCGTTCTGCGTTAAAACTCAAGACCCGACATTAGATTGTATTCCTTCCATATTATTTTCTTTTCACGAACATTTTTTAAAGACCAAAATATGTTCAAAATAATGATTACTTTAGAGACCACTTCCGGACACCAGATGTACTAAATATCTGTATCCTTCTTAGAAAATATTTAAAATTTGTTGTTCATAAATTTATACATTGTAGTATTTTGGTCTTATACTGGATGGCATTGTTTTTTTTTCACTTGACAGCATTTTTTTAAAGTTTATTTTTAGTGTCAGTTTAATGTGCAGTTATTTACCATATTAGCACTTACTTACGTAATAACTTTGTTGTGTAACCTGTCTACCTGGATCAATGAAATGCCAGGTCGTTCTGCTTACTATGTGTCTAAGGTTTGTCTTCTTTTATTCCACTTTACATTGCGTGAAGTGGGTTAATTTTAGGAAAGACTAAACTTTGTTATTTTTGTACATAACCAAGACACACACATGTTTCCATGCAAAACAACTTTGATAACAAACAATAAGATACCGAGGAAGAAAAGAAGACATACTATGTTCCTGATACCAACAGAAAAAAATGATTTGTGTAATGAAAGGCTGCTGCACACGTGTATTTTCTGCTCGTACACTTTAGTTGTATTACTAATTTTAATTATTTTCCAGTTTCTTTTTTCACATATGTCAAATCTTAAAAAAACTATTATATGTGTTCTGTTCATTTTTTTGGTCTCACTTTTATACGGGATACATAATTTTCTGGGGATTTATAGTTACTGAAAACTACCAAATAAAACCGTCACTGTTCAAGTATTTCTTCTTATTTGGTCCTATATAGCTTTAACATATTTGCATGTTCCAGTTTTTGCATCGCATTTGAGTGCACGAGATGCGTCATGGTTTGTGATGTTTCTATATCCATGCGTTGAGAAAGGTTGCTGAAAATGTCTCAAGCTTTCTATTTTTCCTGATAGATAAAATTGAGAAGTCTAACTTTATTCTTTATTATTTTTCAATGGGCACTAATTTTTTATCGAACACAAAATATATATTGTTGATGTCATTAGTTTATCTAACACTAAAGATTTATTGTTGATGTCAGACGCGACCAAGTGATTGATAGCGGATGGAGGTTCTTAATTCACATAAACTGTTCATGTTAGCTGTACAGAAAAACATAAAAAGCAATTACTGACGAAACGATAAAAATTAACAATTTATATTATTTGGTGATACATGTAGTGTGTTGTTTTATTAATTGTATTACAGAGGAATGCAATGAGAAAAACAACTATTCATAAACGTGTGTATATATATAACTGTATCACTGTGTGATTTGCATATCATTTCCTGAAAAAAGATATCTTTATGGAATATATTTTTGATTAAAATATAATACAAATCCCAAATTCTATTTATTTTAAACAAAGAATCAATATGAGTGTTTCTTTGTTTAAAATAATTGGAATACGTTGATAGAAACACCAACAGATGAAACATAGTCTAAACAGAACATAAACAAACTGCATTTCAGAACCGAAAACAAACGGCAAGTAACTGTCTATAGCAAAAGGAATTTTGAACATCTGACTATTATTCTGCTGGAACTGTAATAGATACATTTAATTCAAAATGCTCATTACTTCGGAACAGTTGTAATTAAAACGAAAATACTCAACTAACCCACTTCACAGGCATTCTAATGATCAATTTGTAGACACCAAACGTTGTCACAAATAAAACAATATTTAAAACAAAGCAATCCAGAAAGAAAAAGAAAAGGTGAAGAAACAACGTATCAGATCTCGCATACTCCTATGTAATGTCCAACTAAGTACGAACATGATACGAACAACATACATGGAATAAGGCAAAAAACATCTCTAAAGCTGCACAGAGTAAACATATTTACATGCATTAAATACTCATACAAAAAAGTAGTTAATACCATAACGAACATCAGGGCTGATATTTTTTGCAATTTTTCCCGTATTTGTTTTCATGCGCATAATACAGAAGTACATAATTGCCTCACTTGTTTCTAGATGCTTTTTACCATTCTCTTCAGTTACGAGTACAACACATATATTTTATGCAAAAATCTTGTCTGGAATAGCCTCAAATTGAAAGATGCATGATAGAACTAAAAGGAAACTGTTGAAATCCATTCGTTTAAGACAAATATCACAGTTGGCAAAATTTTACTTCCGGTTTAAAAGATTACATAACAACAGCTAAGGTTTTGAAATCATATATGTCTTCTTGGGTCTTTTTCCAGCTACTTATGCGTTTTTTTCAGTTGGAAGCCCCCTGACAATGCCATCAGGTAACGCTGGTGTAACAAGCGCGTAGGACAGAAAACTGTTCACTCCTTAGCATAGTTTACTTCACCGACATGTGTGATGTATTTTTATTTGGCGAGGGACAACAGGTGGGGAAGAAAAAGGGGAAAGCACGGGGGAGAACGGGAGAAGGGGAGGGAGAAAGGCGGAGAGAGGGACGGGGGGAGGAAGGGGGACCAAGGAGAAAAAGGGAGAGAAAGGCGGGCGGGGACAGGGAGAAAAGCGGACAAAACAGAAGAAGCAAGACGCGAGGAGCGAGCGAGCGAGAGCGAGCGAGCGAGCGAGCGAGCGAGAGAGCGAGAGCAGCGAGCGAGAGCGAGCGAGCGAGCGAGCGAGCGAGCGAGCGAGCGAGCGAGCGAGCGAGCGAGCGAGCGAGCGAGCTAGCGAGCGAGCGAGCGAGGAGCGACCGACCGACCGACCGACACCCCCTACCTACGCCCCCACCCACCCCATCTATCTATCTATCTATCTATCTATCTATCTAGCTATCTATCTATCTATCTATCTTATCTATCTATCTATCTATCATCTATATCTATCTATCTATCTATCTATCTATCTATATCTATCTATATAGAGAGAGAGAGAGAGAGATAGATAGATAGAGAGAGAGAGAGAGAGAGAGAGAATAATAATCCGACGAAGAACATCGTGCTTTCTGATCTTCTTAGCCTCGCATGATAACATCTATCTATATCAACGCTAACCTGGTATTCTCTATGTCCCACATATTTGTGAGATGCCTTCGGATACCTTTCTTACTAAAAGAGAAAAGACGTCGATAATGTGTCGGTCCAATGTAACACAAAACAAAACAGTTTCGACGGCTGTATTTACTATGTCTCCTAACGAGTTAACGTGCTTAAATACGGTCTCGTCTACAGATGTATGTCTGTGTAACCTTTCATAAAATCTACTTAACGACGTACGGGACAGTAGACAGTGTCACAAGATAAAAACTACGTATGTCGAGTCTAAATAACTTGCTACGGGAAACGTAACGAAACTTTTAAGAAAAGAAACAATAAACAAAGTATGAGAATGACAAATGCCACTAAGTGGTGAAAATTGCACACATAGAGAAATGTGTGATTTTTCATAGACGCCTTGTTGGGTGTATTCTTTGTATCAAAATGCATTTTATTTGGCGATGTTGTGTTGTTTTATTGATTGTATGGCCGAGGAAAGCAATGCGTAAAACAACTAATCATGAACTTGACGTCATTTTAATTTGACTTGCATACGTCATACGGGAACAATAATATACATTGCAAAATAACCTTACATTATAAACAAATAATTAACAACAATTCCATTAATAAAAACCAAAACAGCATTCGATCAACATATTTACTTAATAAAGCTATTGACGTTTCAATATATACAATTTATTTTACTTGAAACATATATCTATCAGTGCGTACACATGGTCATTTATGGAATGTAAAAACAAGAGTTTGAAGACTTTTCTAGATTGACATCATTTATATGTTCGAACAAATGTAAACATGAATCTGAAATATTTCAATTACTGCTTGGTATTCATCATCATAACCATAATGGCCAACAGTTAATTGGCGTACACAAGTATCCCACCAACATCCAGATAGTACCAGTGGTCGGACAATAGTTTTGTTTGAATGCTGTTCAATGCCCTGCTTAACTGAAATATTTAACTACCACTTATAAAGTATAAAGATAATGATGTTAAAATCTATTTTACATATATAATGTGCTATTGTACATAAATTAGAAATGCAATACGATAAAGAATATTATAATTTTACATTGCCTGCCTGAAAGTTATTCTAAGAATTACAATCACATTTCGGTCACACGTTTTTACAAAAGTCTTCTTTCTTTAATGAAGTGTTGCAATCATGTACATGTTTTGCTATAAATGTTGAGCTATTTTTATGGAAATTCAAAACAGTTTTACACATCTACACAAGTAAGCAAAAGGTGTATCCCGTTATTGTATTTCAAAGTGTAAATAATGTGTAAGATTCTAGATAGAATTTTAAATTGCATCTTGAATAATGGTTCTATAGCGAAAACACCTGTTGTAAATACATACAATTGTTTTCTTTAACACAAGTTTTCGGATTGTTTTTGCTTTGTAACGTTAATTTAAATTGACGTCTTCTGGAACGTCACCACCTAATAATAGTGAAATATGAAAAGAACCAATAGGCACACTAAAAAAGACAAAAAATACAAAAGAAAACAACAAACAAAGCAATTATTAATATTTGCTTATGCAAAGTGACAAATAAAGGATTTTTTTTATTTTTTTCCATAAACTTTGTTTTGTTTTGATTATCAGTACGCTGATGTTTCTTAAATATTGCTCAAAATTAATTTGAACTGCCTAAATCGGCCTTTCGCTAAAAAGCGTCGGGAACAACAGTAGTATTTAAATCGTAAATTTTCTGGTCGCTAGGCAATCATATCAGTTAGTAACATATCCATCTGAAGTTATTAATTGAGCTAGCGAATCCATGTATTAGGCATGTAGGTCGGATAAATGCTGGCTGTTATTGCCGATGTGTGTCAGTGGCTGTTAAGGAGATTTAAATGTCATGAGAAAACGTTATATACAAACTCAAAAGCTACAGACGCAGTATACATTATGTTGTATTATTGTTCTTCAGAAAGTGGTAAACGGCGACATATGGATTATCTTTTACAAGCAGTATGTATTTTTTAACAAACATGAACACAATATATGCATATTTCAAATTCTACGACTTGACCTAAATTCTGTTCATATTTCACCATATATTAAATTTGAACAATGCAAAGGACAATGGTTCAATTCCAGTTCATTGAAAAAGTTACAACACAACTATGACGAAACATTTTATAGAACAGAATAAACCCAAGAGATGTCGCTTTGGGACTGGCAGTCAGCAAATGGTCGACTGGGGTTCTTAAGCCTGTCTTTTTAAAAGCTCTAACCTCGCACGTTCGTAGGGATTTTAAACGCATGCAGTGTAACGAAAATATATTAATTTGAAACAAAATTGTTCACGTCATGACGATGACGTACTCTTAGTGCCAAATTACTAAATTATTAATAACGTAAAAATTGTATATGGGTGATATAATTGTTTCTATTAGAACCTCAGAAAATCTTGTTTGAACAATAAATTAAATATTTTCACAAACTAGAACATAAATCATAGATCTGTACTGTATATCTATTTTAATTGTTCATAGGCGTAAGCATTTATTAAACAAATTTGTATTCCTGTGATCCCATCAGTATCTGCTTACCAAAGTGCAACGAAAAGGTCAGAACCGAGATAAAGTAAAATGCTTAAAAAGTCTATTAATGTTCTATTTATTAACCGGAACAATACGGTACGGATATAATTACTTACCTTTTGCTCTAATTCTTTGTGCTGAAATACAGAAAAAAACACAACATATTATTCTGACGAATATCTGTTGAAACCGTTAACTGCAATACATGTATGGCAACGTAATGAAACGCGGTGTGTATTTACATGCGTAACAAATCTAGACCGAGATTATTACAAATACATATCTGTTGGAATATATGATGGCGAGACTTTACCACGTGTATGTGTTTGCAACTGTTACGTATATTCAAGTTCACATGAACATCGTGCTGAACGGCATATTGTATCAATATAAGTTTTCTGACAGCAATAATAGTCTACACTATTTAAAGACCGCTATTTTTTTCCACTAATACTGTATCCATCTTTGTAAATTTTAAAGCGCAAGTTTTATATCTCCAACAAAGTAAAGAATGCCAATAGTTGTGTAGCTTAGTGTAGCCTTTTATCTCCATAGATCATTTAAAAGCAAAGTGGTGTGCTTTCTTAACATATCTATGCAAAAGGGAACACAGTTACTATAATATTTTTTTATTGTTTATTGGGTTTATCGTCCCACAAATATTACTATAATAAAAAAAGTTGCCCGGATACGCTGTAAATAAGTTAAATATACTTCAATGACGTAAATTCCGTGAAAAAGTCGATATGACTTAAACAATGAGATGAACAACAGCTTGTAAGATACAAAAATAAACATGCTAAATATTTGTAATATTTGCTCTTTCTTGACAATAGTATCACACTGAGTCGCCGATAATTTGACATTGATGCTCTGTCTTGGCCTCTGCTCTACAACATGGTAAGTAGACAGGTAGAGGTACACCTTATTAATGTATCAATATTCTTGTAAATCCATGGGCTACTCTCGTAGTGACTGATTTTACAAACGTTAAATGTACATGTTTCATTGTATTGGGGATGTGACCTACAGTTTCCTTTTTCAAACTGTAATGTTGTGTATTTAATATACTATGTTGGTTGTGTAATGCGTCATTTTGATACAATGATAAAATTCAGAAACAGCAACCAATATAATGTTATTTTGCTGTAAAATGCCTTCAGATCTGTTTCTTTGCTAAATGAGAAACGACGTCGATAATGTGTCCGATGTAACATAAAACAAAAATATCGACGACGATATTTACCTCGTCTCTTCACGAGTGAACGTGCTTAATTATAGCCTCATCAATTTATGTATGTCTGCGTGAACTTTCATGCATATTCTAGTAATGAGAGCTAAGGGATTTCTCATAATGCCTAACGTGTTTCCGACTGGACATGTGACACATGTGACTACACGTTCACATAATTTAATGGCAGTGTTTGTTGGTTTAGAATTTGTGTTCAAATCCATGCACATATAGCGTAAACCCAGCCTCATGTTGTAAGCAGAAACTCTGTGAAAAGGACGCACTCTTATTTTGAAACAGTTATAAACGGCGAAGCATATTTTACACATAGGAAAGCCATATAACAAGTGATAAACTGAAGACAATATTTTAATCGAGTGTACTAAGTCACACATTTGATGACCGATGTCGCCCTGAAGCGCGGCGCTTATATATATAAGCTAATATATATAATATATATACAGTCATCCCACCGTACTAGTTGTCAAAAACATCGTATTTCGTAAAAAATAATCTGAAATATTTCAATTACTGCTTGGTATTCATCATCATAAAAATTATAGCCAACAGTTAATTGGGTTACACAAGTATTCCACTAACATCCAGATAGTACCAGTGGTCGGACAATAGTTATACATTTTGTTTGAATGCTGTTCAATGCCCTGCTTAAATGAAATATTTAACTATCACTTATAAGGTATGAACATAATAATGTTAAATTCTATTTTACATATATATCATGTGCTGTTGTACATAAAATAGAAGTGCAATACGATAAAGAATATAATAATTTTACATTGCCTGCCTAAAAGTTATTCTAAGAATTTCAATCACATTTCGGTCACACGTTTTTACAGAAGTCTTCATTCTTTAATGAAGATTTGCAATCATGTACATGTTCTGCTATAAATGTTGAGCTATTTTTATGGAAATTCAAATAGTTTTACACATCTAAATAAGTAAGCACATGGTGTCCCGTTATTGTATTTCAAAGTGTAAATAATGTGTAAGATTCTAGAAATACTTTTAAATTGTATCATGTTTAATAATACAATAGAGAAAATACGTGTTGTTAATACATACAATTGGTTTCTTTAACACAAGTTTTCGGAATGCGTTTGCTTTGCAACGTTAATTTAAATTGACGTGTTCGGGAACGTCACTACCCTTGCTTTGTCTGTGCGCCCCTTCCGACGTTACAATTGTTTTGTCAAGGTAAAGTAAAACTGTCGTATGTTTTGGAACATTTGTAATAGACATGTGTCACTAGTTTCAGGAACATTCGGTAAAAATGTATGCCTATACACATAATACTGTATTTTGTAACATATCAAAAACTTGTTATTAAATCCATACTTGTTAGATTAGTTGCCCAGTTATTGCTTATAAGGAATTACACTTAAACTCTTATTGGTAATTAGTCCAAATGTGTTTTACCAGTTCCAATGACATTATAAACATTCAAGGTCATTGTTATCAAACATTATATGCATAAATCCATGTATAGATTTTATGTATGCATTATTGATTCAGAAATGACTGATTTATTGATTATTTGCTTGTTTCATTGAATGTGTAGGTTGTATTATATTTGGTTGGAGATAGATGAGAAACATAAAGACTACCTACATGATATATGTGCATTTTTGATTGACTGACTGAAACATTTCTGCATGGTTATATTCTCTATTAAATGTTGAGTTTCTGATAGAAGGGATTATCAACAAGTTATCACAATTAAGTCGTTAAACGACTCTTAGAGCATTTTTATATCAATAGAAATAATAATAGTGAAATACGAAAAGAACCAATAGGCACACTAAAAAGACAAAAATTACAAAAGAAAACAACAAACAAAGCAATTATTTATATTTGCTTATGCAAAGGGACAAATAAAGGATTAATTTTTATTATTTTCCATAAACTTTGTTTTGTTTTGATTACAAGTACGCTGATGTTTCTTAAATATTGCTCAAAACTAATTTGAACTGCCTAAATCGGCCTTTCGCTAAAAAGCGTCGGGAACAACAGTGGTATTTAAATCGTAAATTTTCTGGTCGCTAGGCAATCATATCAGTTAGTAACATATCCATCTGAAGTTATTACTTGAGCTAGCGAATCCATGTATAAGGCATTTAGGTCTAAGAAATACTGGCTGTTAGTACCATTGTGTGTCAGTGACTGTTAAGGAGATTTAAATGTCATAAGAAAACGTGATATACAAACTCTAAAGTTACAGACGCAGTATACATTATGTTGTATTATTGTTCTTTAGAAAGTGGTAAACGGCGAAATATGGATTATCTTTTACAAGCAGTATGTATTTTTACAGACATGAAAACAATATATGCATATTTCAAATTCTACGACTAGACCTAAATTCTGTTCATATTTCACCATATATTAAATTTGAACAATGCAAAGGACAATGGTTCAATTCCAGTTCATTGAAAAAGTTACAACACAACTATGACGAAACATTTTATAGAACAGAATAAACCCAAGAGATGCCGCTTTGGGACTGCCAGTCAGCAAATGGTCGGCTGGGGTTCTTAAACCTGTATTTTTAAAAGCTATAACCTCGCCCGTTCGTAGGGATTTTAAACGCATCCAGTGAAACGAAAACATATTAGTTTGAAACAAAATTGTTCACGTCATGACGATGACATACTTTTAGTGCCAAATTGCTAAATTATTAATAACGTCCAAATTGTATATGTGTGGTATAATAGTTTCTATTAGAACCTCAGAAAATCTTGATTGCAAAATAAATTAAATATTTGCACAAACTAGAACATAAAACATAGATCTGTACTGTACATTTATTTTAATTGTTCAAAGGAGGAAGCATTTATTAAACACATTTGCATTCCTGTGATCCCATCAGTAGCTGTTTACTTAAGTGCAACGAAAAGGTCAGCACCGAGATGAAGTAAAATGCTTGAAAAGTCAATTAATGTTCTATTCATTAACCGAAACAATATGGTACGGATATAATTACTTACCATTAGCTTTAGGTTTAATTCCTGAAATACAGAAAAAAAAACATAACATATTATTCTGACGAATATCTGTTGAAACCGTTAACTGCACTACATGTATGGCAACGTAATACAAACGCGGTTTGTATATGCATGCATAATAAATCTAGACCCAGATTATTACAAATACATATCTTTAAGAATATATGCGGTGATGGTGAGACTTTTCCACGTGTATGTGTTTGCCAATATTACGTATATTAAAGTATATATGAACATCGTGCTGAACGGCATGTTGTAATAATATTAGTTTTCTGACAGCAATAATAGTCTACACTATTTAATGACCGCTATTTTTCCACTAATAATGTACCCATCTTTGTAAATTATGAAGCGCAGGTTTTATATCTCCAACAAAGTGAAGAATGCCAATATTTGTGTAGCTTAGTGTAGCCTATTATCTCCGTAGACAACTTAAAGGCAAAGTGGTGTGCTTTTTCGACATGTCAATGCAAAAACGAATACAGTTACTATATTACTATAATAAAAAACGTTGCCCTGATAGGCTGTAAATAAGTTCAAGAAGTTACTTTAATGACCTTAATTCCGTGAAAAAGTCGATATAACTTTAAACATGTGCTGAACAACAGCTTGTAAGAGACAAAAAAAAAAAACTTGATAAATATTTATAATATTTGCTCTGTCTTGACAATAGTATCTGCTCTGTCTTGGCCTCTTATCTACAACATGTTAAGTAGACAGGTAGAGGTACACCTTATTAATGTATCAGTATTCTTGTAAATCCATTGTGACTGATTTTACAAACGTTAAATGTACATGTTTCATTGTATTAGAGATGTGACCTAGAGTTTCCTTTTTCAAACTGTAATGTTGTGTGTTTAATGTACTATGTTGGTTGTGTAATGCGTCATTTTGATACAATGATAAAGTACAGAAACAACAAACAATATAATGTTATTTTGCTGTAAAATGCCTTCAGATCCGTTTCTTTGCTAAATGAGAAACGACGTCGATAATGTGTCCGATGTAACATAAAACAAAAATATCGACGACGATATTTACCTCGTCTTTTTACGAGTGAACGTGCTTAATTATAGCCTCGTCTATGTATGTCTGTGTGAACTTTCATAAAGATCTACTGAATAAGGGCTAAGGGATATCTCATAATGCCTAACGTGTTTCCGACTGGACATGTGACATGGAAATGACACATGTGATTACACGTTCACGTAATTTCAATGGCAGTGCTTGTTGGTTTAATGTTTGTGTTCAAATCCATGCACATATAGCGTAAACCCAGCCTTATGTTATAAGCAGAAACTCTGTGAAAAGGACGCACTTTTATTTCGAACCAGTTATAATCGGCGAAGCATATTTTACACATAGGAAAGCCATATAACAAGTGATAAATTGAAAACAATATTTTAATCAATTGAACTAAGTCACACATTTGATCATTGATGTCGCCCTAAAGCGCGGCGCGTATATATATATATATATATATATATATATATATATATATATATATATATATATATATATATATATATAGATATATATATATATATATATATATATAGATATATATATATATCTATATATATATATATATATATATATATATATATATATATATATATATATATATATATATATATATATATATTTACAGTCATGGCACCGTACTATTTGTAAAAAAACATCGTATTTCTATAGTAAAGGTATCGTATGTTAACGTATTGTATCGTGTAACGTAATAAACCTATCGTGAGATAACGTAACAAGCCCCATCGTAAATGGTACATCGAACGGTAACGGAGCGTAACGCTTATGACTAGACCGTTGTAGCGTAACGGAACGTATAGTATGGTAACGCAACACAAGGGGAATTGTACTGTGCCGTCACATAATTCTTTGATACGTATATTCATATAATTGTAACATTTTTCTAATAGCATTATCATGCTCACACAATAGTTTATCGGATATCTAAATGACATAATAAATGCTATACAAATACAAAAGCAGTTTATGGTTGTAAACAGAAAATAAACTATGTATTACATTTCCGTTACATGCATACTATGAGCTTATTTTTACACGCAAACTAACATTGCACAAGTTTTCGAATTTATTACTTCAATGACAAGAATCCTTAATTAGATATGAATCGACGTTTAGGAAAATAAAAATGAAAACTAGGTAAGTGATTCTGGTTATTTACCCACGCCTTCATGGAACATTAAGAGCAGTAAGACGTAATTGGAATAAACATACAGCTGGAAAAAAACTCGCTATAACACAATCTAGCGCTGTCAGGTTATTGAAAAGAGGTTTGTCTCAGATATGGGATTCGAATGATACGGCTTATATATAATAAACACATTTAATAAATATCTGGACGTATATCTAATATTCAGACAAGTTAGTTATTTCTAAAGCTAGCTTACCTATGCCATCACTGGGCAAAATAAACACTGATCTTGTCTGTTCTTCCAATTATTTTAAACACGTAAATTTAATTCGCATTTATGTAAATTTAAATACATTTTAGAATCAATTTTATGCTCGACGGAAATTCAATAAAAAGTACGTTCACAAGTGTAGAAAACAAACTAATACTGAACCACTTTTCTTCTACCAGTGATGTGATCAAACCTTTAAGGCGTGAATGTGTTTTCAAAAGAATGTGCTTGTATCATAAAAAGTGAACATCTGACATCATGATCTCGCAACTTCCGTACATTTTCCCGCCAATCACGTGCACGTGTGCTAATTCCAATTAATTGGTGACACTTTTATGACAACACTTATCTTAAAGGAAGAATGATTTTTAGTAGTTGTTATGTTGATTTGTGTGATCCCTACGTAAACCGTGTTGACCGGAGGTGTTCATTGTTCTGTTCTTAAATCGATTTACTCTAATAACGATATGGTCCTTAGTAAGTCTTTTTAGCATAACGAATCCATCTACATACTCTCCTAAAATTACATAAATTAATCACTAGCGCACATCAGCATGTACCTTGCCGGCAGTATAGATACTGGACATAATAACCTTGGGGCAACAATAGAAAATCATATAATATTTAATCATTGCAACATCGAGCAAGTTAGCATACACTCTATCTGCAAATGAGAAATTTACCCTATGAACATTGCTTTCTGATGGGTAAGAACAAAATCAATTAGTCAGGAATATAGTAAATAGGTAAATAAGAAAAGGTCCTATCAGAATGTTCACAGATATTTATTTTTTATCTACCAGTAGACAAAGGCAAACAAAAGCATACTTTTTAAATGCCTTACAATCTATATAGTCTATCTATGGAGATGGGTCAAACTGTACTGCCACAACATAGTTAGTTAAGAATAAATTTTACACGCAATTAAGACTAGGAGCAATCTGCCTTCATGTCTAAGAACTGTTTTTATTGTGACCTAGAGATATCCTTAAACCCCGTGGTTTGGTTAAGGCAGCACACAATAGCAAGAGATTAGCAACAAAGAGCTCTATTATTCACACACGATTCGTTTCGGTAAATACAATGTATTTCCTTTTTGTGCCGGAGGAAAAGGCAGATTTAATAAAAATACATCACCTAAATACCTAGAATATATTAAATACGTTAGACACTTTTAATTCTCTACTAAAATATATATTATATTCTATATACTAAACTAATTCAATTAACAACCCATGCTTAACTTCTTACATACTTTTCCCGTACTGTTTTACTATAAAACATCCGCGTAACTAATACGAATTTAAATAATCCTATGGCGCGTCCAAACTGACCGATTTCAAATTTGGCGGGAAATACAATTGACACCTACTTTAAAGCGATGCTACCGTGTAAATCTTAGTTCCTGATTTAAATATAGTTAAACGTAATAATATGGGTAAACTATACATACTCCGAACCCATTGAGTCTATTCTTCTAAATAAGCAAATAAAATACTAAAATCGCAACTTTTGGCCCCGAGCAAATTTCCTTAAATCAATATCAGGGCATGATAAGAACAGTACTGAACCTTAAACTAGCATTCAGAACATGACTGATGAACAGGACTTCTTTGAACAACCATAAAACGGTAAGTCGGAACAAGTTTAATGAGGGTCAGGACATCCTTACGGATTTTATCATGACCCCACCATGTTGCCCATGCATGGCTTAAAAGGTATTTGCCTGAAGTATGCTCTACATTGGGTCCTTAGTGGGTACATAGTACGTAGTTAATTTACCTGTTTAAAGGTAGTAACCGACAGTTTGGAACAAAAATATTTTCACAAAACAACAAAATAGATCATTGTTAGCCGAACAGATCTCAAAAATGCTGTTTATTGATGTCACAAACCTGCGTGATAAGTGAACCATAACGCCATAATCGTCATTAAAACATGTATTTCCTATCGCTGCACATTTAGCTATTTTTAAACCAGAAAAGCCACGTGACCACTTATGTGTCAGCTCATTCACGTCATCTGCTCTGACGTCGATTCTTTTTAGCTTATAGGTTTGAAAAAAATGAACATATTAGAATTGATTAACAAGTTTTACTGTCCTAAAATGAAGATATTTTGTATAACCCTTTAGGCGTACACTGGAGTATGATTTTTCTTTTCTGCAGAAATTATGCCCAAATACCCCACACAGAAGTTAGATATTGTTACATAATTATATTTGACATAGGATATATTGAGTTAAAAGTTATGTGTATGGAATATATATCTGAATCCCACTTGTTGCAAACAAAGAAGCTAATTACTCTGAAACTGTTGTAATTGAACCGAAAATAATCAACTTACTCACTCCATAATCAGTCTAGTGAATCAATTTGTAGACACCCAATTTAGTCATAAATACAAAATTATGTAATACACAGCAATCCAGAAAGAAACAGAAAAGCTGTAGAAATAATATATCAGATCTCACATACCCCTATGAAATGTCGAAGTACGTATGAAAATGATACAAACAACAGACTTGGACATGAGCAAAACAATATAACTTAAGCACTTGCACAAGGTAAATATATATTTGCATTTATTAAATACTAATACAGCAAAGTAGTCAATACCATAAAGAAACATCAGGGACTGATATGTTTTCTATACTTTTAACTACGTATAAGTTTCTTGCGCATATACAGCTTCTTCAGTTACGAGTAAATACATTTAATGCAAACATACAGCCTGAGATTAGCACACAATGATAAGAGAAATGAAAGTATAAGAAAACAGTGAAATCTAGTCGTTTTAGACAAAAACATGTTCGATGGTCATGATTAAATAAAAACCAGCTAAAGTTAAGAAATCATATACGCCTTCTTTGGTCTCTCCCTGGCAATTTATGCATTTTTTCAATTGGAAGCCCTCTGAAAATGAAGAGCGGTAACGCTGGTACAACAAACGCGCAGGACAGAAAACTGTTCCCTCCTTAGCATAGTTTAATTCACCGACATATGTGATGTATTTTTTATTTGGCGATTTACACATTTTGGGTTATGAAAATTTATAACGACAACAATACTCATGTAGCCCTGAGAGCCCCTTAAGTTAAGAACTATTCAATGGAGCACTTGTGATAACTGTTTAATGAGGATTTATAAATGCTTGGGCATGTACTTGTTTATTAAATGTGTACGAATTGATAAAACTGTAGATAAAAGCTTTCTTGTACATTTATAAAATATTCCGAAACATAAGAAGCAATAAAATAAAAATTGTGTTGAAATGATTTGAAATGTATGTGTTTTAATCTATGTTAGCAATTGTAAGAATGAATTTTTGACCTTTTTTAGACCGTGCATGTATTTAAGTCAAATGTCAGTGGTCAGTCAACCAGTCCTCATAGAAGCGTCTCAAATATTGTAAGCAAGTGGAGCAAACCCAGATAAGATAGTTGCATCAAAGAGCTGTCAGATAAAAGTGTTTTTCTGTTTTCAAACAAGTAAGTGCAGCTCAAATGTGAAACTTATATAGTTGTTTAACTAGTTCTATCGACATTCAAAGTTATATGCTGGTTAACATTAATGGCGTTATAAATATTTTGATAGTTGTCAATGATTAAGACTCTTCCTGGGCAAACATTGCGCATTTGCGGAATTCATGGGTCGAAGTTCATTCAGTAGAACTCGCAACACGCTAGTGGAATTTTCGGGATGCGAGCAAAGCTTCGGGAACTAATACATGTTTTTAGATTGTATATGTGCAATGGTCAATTTTCAAAGGTAAAAGAGTAATGAAAAACAAATCAAACTGCTATGCACATATATTCTCGTTGCAAGTATCGTACATAACTGAATAAATCAATCTGAGAAACTCAAATCGCAAAGCGAAATGCGTGACATATCTCATCTTTCAACTTCTCTGCACAAGCGTACTTGACATTGAACGTTAGTTACACAGGGAAATATGCGCTATGTGTTAATCATGTTTTGAGTCACATGCTTCCCACACATGTTTAACGTATTTAACATACGGTGTTTGTATAAAACAGGTTTTAAACATGTGTTAAAACATGTTTTCAAACACAATTCATAACATACACGTATTTAAACATGTGCTTATTGTGCCACGTGTTTTAATTATGATCTTTCAAATATTTAACATATAATGACACATGCGAAATATATTTTCCACTGTGCATGCATGTATGTATGCATGCATGCTTGTATGTTTGTATGTGTGTGTGTGTGTGTATGTATGTATGTATGTATGTATGGATGCATGTATGTATGTATGTATGTATGTATGTATGTATGTATGTATGTATGTATGTATGTATGTATGTATGTATGTATGTATGTATGTATGTATGTGTGTATGTGTGTATGTGTGTATGTGTGTATGTGTGTATGTATGTATGTATGTATGTATGTATGTGTGTATGTATGTATGTATGTATGTATGTATGTATGTATGTATGTATGTATGTATGTGTGTATGTATGTATGTATGTATGTATGTATGTATCTATCTATCTATCTATCTATCTATCTATCTATCTCTCTCTCTCTCTCTCTCTATCTATCTATCTATCTATCTATCTATCTATCTATCTATCTATTTATCTATCTATCTATCTATCTATCTATCTATCTATCTATCTATCTATCTATCTATCTATCTATCTATCTATCTATCTATCTATCTATTTATCTATTAGAGAGAGAGAGAGAGAGAGAGAGCGAGAGAGAGAGAATAATAATCCAAATATGATATTTTTCTAGTCTCTACGACTTAATGTGCTTAAATACGGTTTTGTCTAGCGGTCTATCTCTGTTTCATTTCATAAATACTACATAAGGACTAAGAACTGACTTATAATGCATAAAGTTTTTCAATGTTGATAAACACATTTGGTTGCATGCTTACATAAATTCATTGTCATTGCACGCGCCTGTTTCTTTTTTACATGCACTCTTATGTCTTAACAGTTATAAACGGCTTCTTCTTCTTCTTTTTCTTCTTTAAGGTTAACATAAATTTACTGATAACGATGTAAAATGTAAGTTAATAAATGTAAGTTGCTCCACCGGAATCGGGGGCATCTGTGGATATTTGTAAGCGTTATATTGAGCAAATTGAACAGCTGCAGTTATTGTATTGTAGCATATATAGGTCCTGATCGGGGAGGTTCGGCACCGAGTTATCAATCTCGGTAGGCGTCATTCTAAAACATGGGATCATGCTGATATTTACCTCTGCACGTAGCGCTCTGGCGCCAATGGATACCTAGTGTGCGTGTTCTACAGCTCTTTCGGATTATAGATGTCTACGTATAGTATCATGACGTCATCAGCAAATGCTTTGTTTACGTTGGCATCATTGACAACCTCGCAGTTACCCATTCGCTGGAAATCGTCGTTGAGAAGCAGTACAGGTTATTAGAGTTATAGTTAAAGACATTTATCAAAGCCTTCTCGGAATCATCAACTTTTGATATTGACACTATTAGAAGGTGGACGTCATATCTGGGCAAGCTGTGGAAGACTTCAAAGTCAAGACCCTCATCAGTTGGGTTCCACGCCATCCTATCTGGTTGGTAAGGATGCTAATGGGTCTTGACGGCGCTTGTTGTCAACGTACTTAGTATTGACGAAGGCTTTCTTGCTTTTCAGGTCTTAGCGCAGATGAAGGTTTGATCCCGCCACATTTGTACTGGTACCGCGATATGTACAACATTGGTTTACAAACAACCAATCCAAAGCCCCTTTACGCCTATTTCTCAAGTCATTCAAGCATTTGATTAATAAATTTATCAAAGTCCCCATCGACATGCAGAATTGCCTTCTGCTTGGAGCAAGGGTTTGTATACTCCTAGACACCGCCCTTCTGTGTCCTGCTCAGCTGTACTTTGAGGGAGAATTGTAACTTAATGACGTTGAGGGCCTGATTATTTGTCGCAAGCTTATCCCGGATTAAAAGCTGGGACACTTCACGAAACGCTCACAGGTCTGCGGCCCAGGAATATCCCTGCTTGTCCAACGTCCTTTGAATTGGTGGAATTTTACCACAGCTGTTTAGAGGTATTGAGTATCCTTAAGGTAAACGGTTCCGGTTGCTTGCTTTGTATAAAGATAAGCTTCAAACTTAGGCTGGATGGTCTTCATTTTTTTAGTCTTTATTTTGTGTTTCATTTTTTCAGTAGGTCATATATTGCGTGCATCTTCTCTAAATAAGAGTCTCAATTGTCAAAAGTCGAGCAACCTCCCTATCTCCTTCAAAGCACGACATTGCTCATTGTTGTTTTCAGAGGAACTACACAGAGAGTACTAATTATAGGCGACGAGTCCCCACCCCAAACACGGATGCGTGCTAGATCCTAAGTCAGGCCAGGTGAACTTTGCTGGACTGATTCATAGACATTTTACTGCTGAGCTCTGTTGATGTCATGTTCAGCAATGCCACTTATACATTTTCTTATTTTGTGTACGAATATTTAAGTGTACATCTGTCATTCAAGATGTACTTCTATCACTGTGTATAGCCCTGAAGTTATTATTTTTGGTCTTGTTTATCCAGTAGACGGGACGCACGGTGTCTCTCGGGGCCTCTCCTCGGAGGTCATTACGATCGCTCCGGCTACTGTTATCCGTGGTTAATCAGTGGTCATTGTCTCAGTACTAACAATACCTATACGGCTAAAGTAAGTTTTGTATTTATATAAGACATAAACTGACGATGACATTTTGAATGCATTTTATTCCCTTACACCATTGACAACGTCGTACGTGTTTAATAAATAAACTACAATTCAGGGACACAACTAAGTGCTTCTCTCATATTGACTATAACACATGTTTCTTTGATTTTGAGATGTGACCTTGATTTCCTCTTTCAAAATGTTATTTTGTATGTTTATTGTACTGTGTTGATCTATGATTGTGTAATGTGTCATTCCGATACGTTGATAAATTACTGAAACTGCAAACATTCCCTATATTTTGTTACAACGTTGTGAAATGCCGTCAGAACCATTGCTTACTAAAATAGTACAGACGTCGATTATGTGTCTGTCCGAAGTATCACAAAACAAAACAGTTCCGACGATGATATTTACCATGTCTCCTTACAAGTTAACCGGCTTAAAAATGGTTTCGTATACAGCTTATGTCTGTGTAACCTTTCATTCAGATCTACTTAATGAGGAACGAGAAATGACACATAATGTCTGACATGTTACAGACTGAACATGTGACATGAAAATCGCACACGTGACTTCACGTTCATGTAATTTCTTTAATTCAGGCTGGCGCCTGTTGGTTTTGAATTTATGTTCTAATCCATGCACATAAAGCGTAAATCCACCGTTATGTTACTGTATGAAATGGTTGCAGGCCTATTTCTAAACAGTTATAGGCGGTGAAGTATGATGACGCCTAATGCCCGTTGAAATTTGCACACGGGGAAAGTCTGTTTACGGACATTTATAGCCACGATAAATTGCATGTCCTAATTCGGTAAACGTCCTTATTTTTCTAAATTTACTTTTATGCATATTTCGTATTTGTTGTGTGCCTAAAACTGTCACAAAAACATGGCAGAAAACAAGATATTTTGGGTGTTGTTTGCCTAAAACCTCAAACGTAATTCTACATAGGTCCTCGTTACACCATTACATATTCAAACTTACGTAAGTAGCTGGGAATGTTTCTCGGCAAGTCTTTCGATGCACGGACTGCATATTAACAAAGAGTATCCAGCCAAAAACAGCTTGAATTATGCCTGAAGTGTTCTTGCAAAAGAGGTTAAGGCTATGGCATTGGAATCGGATGGTTCAAGCACGAAACCCCGGACCCGTAAATTTTTCAAACAGATCTTAATCGATTTGAATAATGATTAATAAACGTCTAACACACGAAGAAAGCATTTATAACAAGCTTGTAGTATTCTTTGTTTAAAGATTAAAGTTAAGGATTAGGGATCGGAGGGTTCTGTGTTCCAACCCAAGACCCGACATGAAATTTTAGTCCTTCCAAATTCTTTGTCACGAACATTTTGCAAAACCAAAATATGTTCAAAATAAGAATTACTTTAATGACAAGTTCCGGACCCCAGATGTACTTATTAATTGCTACTTCTTAGAAAAAAATATGAAAACTTGCTTTTCATAATACTCCATTTGATATGTGTTAGTATTTCGGTCTTATATTTAATGACATATCTCTTTTCACTAGACGGCAATTTTTGTTAAGTTATATTTTAACCCAATTATGACATACGAATAAATCTCCCTTCTTGAGATCTAATTAATATTGATTGTCCACGATAATGTTTTGAGAACAGAACAATGTGTTTATTTTATAAAGTACTTTAAAGGAAGTCGATGAATACATTTTATGTACGTGTATCACCATTTTCTAAGCGACAACGAAAAGTATAACTTGCCTTTCATTCAGATCTATCAACTGAGGACGAAGAAATGACCCATAATTGCTAAAGTGTTTCAGACTGGACAAGTGACATGGAAAAGACACACGTGGCTTCACGTTTCAAAGTTCATTGTCAGTGCACGCCTGTTGATTTTGAATTTATGTTAAAAAGTCACATACAGTGTAAAACCACTCTTATGTTACAAACAGAATCTGTATAAAATTGAGGCACTCTTATTTTGAAACAGTCATACATGGCGAAGTATATTTTAATCTTAGGAAAGCCATATAACATGCAATAAACTGAATACAATATATTTTAATAAATTTATCTAACTCATACATCTGATCGTTATTTATTTGGTACGCATTACGAAAAATGGGCCTTCCAGACGATAATTCGGATGTCACGTTATAAAGTGCGCGAGAAGATAGCGTCATAGTTTGTGATGTATTTATATCAACCCGTTGAGAAAGGTTGCTGTAAACGTCGCTCACATTTAATTGTTTCAAGTGTATCAAATAATGTAGCAATAAGATTTCCTTTAATATTATTCAATGTACACTTATTAGTTCATTGAACACAAATAAATATTGTTGATGTCAGCCGTGAACACGTGGTCTATAGAGGATGGGCGTTCTCATTTCTCATAAAATGTTCAAGTTCGCTGCATTGTAAAACATAAATAGAAATAACTGCCAAAACTGTAAAATGAGTTACACAACTGATAAATGAATGGATAGAACGCTAATAAGTTATGCCAGTAGTCGTTTGTTTTCAAAGTGTAGAAAATATACTTTTCAATCAACATGCGACTTCCAAAATTAATATACATTATTATATATTTAAATAATGTTGCGTATCGACGTTTCGGGTTAGATAGCGAAAAAATGAAAAACTACGTTTGCCGACATTAAATAACTTGTTACAGGACAAAGAAGCAAAGCTTTTAATAAATTGAAACTATTATCATAAAATAAGAAAGACAAAAGTCACCTAGGGTTGAAACGGGCATGATGATAGAATAGTGTGATTGTCCTAGTTGATTGTATCCTCTGTACCAACCTGTATAGTTTTCGTGAAAGTGTGCTGTTTTAAAAACTTTATTGCGGAGGAAAGAATTGAGTAAAATAACTAATAATAAACTTGGCGTCACTTTAATTTACGTGTAGATGCCGTACGGGAACAAACATGTTCATTACAAAATTCGACTTATCATGTTATAAAAGCAACAATGGACAACAATTCCATATATGCAAGTCAAAAGAAGATTCGATCAACTTATTCACTCGATAAACGTCATAGTCAAAGATTCAAAATATACCATTTATTTACTTTTCAACATATAATTCTTAGAGTGTTCTGATGCTCATTTACGGAGTGAAAAACAACAACAAGAGTTTAAAGACTTTTAAAGCGTCACAGTAAATTCATGTTCAAACAAATGTAAGCATTAAACTGAAATATTTCTATAACTGCATGGTATTCATTAGCATAAACATAATGACCAACAGTAAATTCGCTTTAGCATTGTATTCCGTTAACATTCAGACAATACCTGTGGTCGGACAATAGTTGAACGTTTTATTTTAATGCTGTTCAATGCCCTGCTGATCATACTTAAATCAAATAAAGTAACTATCACATATTCAGTTTAAAACTTATAATTTTAAAAACTAGTTTAGGATATAAAAAATGTTCTGCTGTATCTAAGTTAGAAATGCAATACGATAAAGAATATTATTATTTTTACATCTACTGTCTTAAGGTAATTCAAGAATAGTAATGTATTCCCATTACATTTCGGCCGCCAAGTTTGACAGAAGTCACTCTTAATAAAGTATTGCAATCAGGTATATGTTCTGCTATTAATAATGATCTATTTTTATAGACAAAGTTTTACACAAATAGCTATTTAGCAAATGGTGTATCGTACTCTTGTTATTGTATCTATACTTATTAAATTAGTTGCCCAGGTATTGCTCTTTAAGTAATAACACCTAAACTCTTATTGGTAATTAGCCAACATGTGTTTTACCAGTTCCAATGACATTAGTATAAACATTCACGGTCAATGTTATCAAACTTTATATGTATAAATCTGTGTATATATAAATTGCATGAATTATTGATTAAAATCACATGTTAATGATTTATTTGTATTTGCTTATTGATTGAACTTGTACGTCATATTGTTTATGGTTGCAGATATTGGAGATAAAGACAACTTAAATGATACCAGTGCATTTTTGACTGACCAACTTTAACATTTTTATATGTTTTTTTTATTGGAGATACCTTTAAGAAAAGTTTCCTCAGTTGCTATTTAACGTCTTCTATTGACGTTTGAGTTATTAATAGAACGGATTCTTGACAATTTATCACAATAAATGCCAAGATAATAAGAACACATCGGATAGGAAAGCTAAAATGAAAATCAGAAAGAAAACTATTATTAATATTGTGTTAACTTTATGAGTTCGAAACAAAGTGACAGATGTAGGATCAATTGAAACCTTTAAATGCACTACATATTTGGCAACGTAATGAATCGCGTTTTGTATATACAAGCATTATGAACCTTGACCGAAATCAGGCATCAATTACAAGCACTACAGGACGTGTTGCAAGACAAATTGCATTGATAAATTGGCAGTAGAAACTTATATATTAAGAAAATTCTTAAAAATAATGTCATTTACCCAAAAGCATATTTACAAAACGATCCTTTTAAAACTTGACCTCAAGCCCGTAAAGTAATAAAAAAAAACACAACTAAATTTGTAATAAATAAACCATCGTTTTATTGCAAAATGCAGCAATGGATAAATAAATAAATAAATAAATAAATAAATAAATAAATAAATAAATAAATAAATAAATAAATAAATAAATAAATAAATAAATGAATAAATAAAATAATAATAATGACAGCAATTTGAGTTAAGTAAACGTCAGCTCAATGTGCAATTATTAACCATATTAGCACATAATTACGTAATAACTTTGCTGTCTGAAAACAACATTTCCACTGGGATCAATGAAATGCCAGGTCGTTCTATTTACTATTTCTTTGGAATTTTGTCTTCATCTGTTGCAGTTTGACTGGCATGATGTTTATATATCAACGCGTTGTGAAAGGTAGCTGTAAATGTCGCTCGCGGTTTCTTTTATCTGATATATAAAATTGTGTAGTCTAACATTTTTTAATCAATGTTCACTAATTATTTTATCGAGCACAAACTATACATTGTTGATGTCAGGCGTGAATTAGTGGTCTATAGAGATTATAAATGCTTACAACGAAACTTAGTTGCGATCCCGCAGATCTACAGTTGCTCGGAAATGTATAATATAAGATATAAACTGGCCATGTCATTTTGAATAATCATTTTTGCATATGTGTACCAATGTTGGGAAACAGCATGCAGCAAAAAATTAAGTTCTGTTTTGTCAATTATAGTCATTCAAATGATATTTAATATAGTAATAACGGACATAATTGCAAAGAGAATACCAGTAGCTCACTGACATGTATGCAACACATAGATAAGTCCCTGGGTTAAAACCCAATTACTCTGAGAAATAAATCTCCCTTTCTGAGATTTAAGAAGTATAGATTGTTCTCGATAACGTTTTAAGACAAGGACTGGGTGTCGATTTTTTAAATATATTAATGAAAATTGACAAATACACTGTAAGTACTCTCATCACCATTTGTTTAGAAACGTATTACTTACCTGCTGTTGAGGAATGGAAACCCCTCCCTGTAATGTGAAATATAAGATATAAACTGACAAAGTTATATTGAAAGTATTGCACCCACTATCATCGGAGACCACGTCGTCCATGTTTAATATATATACTGCATTTCAGAGACACTACTAAGTTTCTTGTACCAGGATAGGCTTTAAAAATAAAGAAGTTATTTTGGTGTCGTAAAAGACTAGAAGAAAGTATGGTAAGTTTACGGGAAAATGTAACCCTTTCAATGTCTTTCTACTCTCATTCACTGATTTTACGAACCGTACATGTACCGCGTGATTCATTTGAATTTTAGATGTGACCTTGATTTTTCTCTTTCAAACTGTCATTTTGTATGTTTAAAGTACTGTGATAATCAATGATTGTGTAATGTGTCACTCCGATACGTTGATAAACAACAAACATTTCCTATATTGTATCACAGCGCTGTGAAATGCCTTGAGATCTAGTGGTTATTAAAAGAAAAAAGACGTGGATAACGTGTCGGTCTAATGTAACACAAAACAAAAGAAAACACGAAAAAATCAATTATAACATGTTGTAGCGTTCTTTGTTTAAGGGTTAAAGGTATGTACTCGGGATCAGAGGGTTCTGTGCTCAAATCCAATACCCGCCATGAGATTTTAGTCCGTCAAAATTCTTTATTTGTCACGAACATTTTGCAAAACCAAAATATATTCAAAGTAAGGATTACTGTAGTTACCAGTTCCTGACCCCAGATGTACTAAATAGCTGTTTATTTCTGGGAAAACATTTAAAACTTATGCTTTTCATAATACGTCATTTGATAATTGTTAGTATTTTAACCCAATTATGACATCCGAATAAATCTCCCTTCTTTTGAGATCTAATTAATATTGATTGTCAGCGATAAAGTTTTAAGGAAAGGACAGTGTGTCGATTTTATAAGTTCTTTAAAGAAAGTTGATGAATACATTATATGTCCGTGTATCACCATTTTCTAAGCAACAACGAAAAGTATAACTTGCCTGTGGTTGAGAAAGGGGACTCGTTATCTGAATTGTAAAATATGAAATATAAACTCTCGATGTATTGCACTTACTATCACCCTGACCACGTCGTCGTGTTTAATATATGTACTGGAATTCAGACAAATTGCAAAGTTCCATTTACCCGGATAGGCTTTAAATATAATATTGCAGTCATAAAACACTTGAACAAATGTCATATTGTATATGCTTGCCGGTAATAGAGATAAAGACCACTAAAATGATACCAGTGCATTTTTGATTGTCTAACTTTTACATTTGTATGTAGTGTTTTAATACAGATACCTTTTAGAAAAGTTTCCTCGGTTGCTATTTTACGTCTTCATCTATTGAATTTTGAGTTACTAATAAAGCGGATTGTTGACAATTTATCACAATAAATGCCAAGATAATAAGAACAAATCGAATAGGCAGGCTAAAATGAAAAACAGATAAGAAAGCGATTATTAATATTGTGTTCACCTCATGAGTTCGAAACAAAGTGACAGATTTAGGATCAATTGAAACCGTTAAATGCACTACACTACAACGTAATGAATCTCGGTTTGTATGTATGTCGTACGGGAACTAAAATGTTCATTACAAAATTCGACATATCTTGTTGTAAAACCAAAACAATTGACAACAATTACATCTCTGTAGGTCAAAACAAGATTCGACCAAACTATTCACTCGATAAACGTCATGATCAACGTTTCAAAATATACCTTTTATTTACCTTGCAACATATATCTCTTATAGTGTACACATGCTCATTTACGGAGACATTAGTTATAAGACTTTTGAAGGGTCACAGTATATACATGTTCAAACAAATGTAAGCATTAAACTGAAATATTTCAATCTGCATGGTATTCAGCATCACAAACATAATGACCAACAGTAAATTCGCTTAAACATGTATTCCGCTAACATTCAGATAATACCTTCGGTCGGACAATAGTTAAACGGTTTGTTTTAATGCTGTTCAATGCCGTGCTGATTATACTTAACTCAAACAAAGTAACTTAAACATATACAGTTAAAAACTTATGATTTTATAAACTTTATTAGAATATAAATACTGTTCTGCTTTTTATAAATTAGAAATGCTATAAGATAAAGAATTTTATTATTTCATATCTTCTGTCTTCAGGTATTTTAAGAATGGTAATGTATTCCCATCATATTTCGGCCGCAACGTTTGCCAGAAGGCATTCTTAATAATGTATTGCAATTAGGTATATGTTCTGCTAGTAATAGTAAGCTATTTTTATGGAAATTCTAATATTTTACACAAAAAGCTATTTAGCAAATGCTGTATCCCGTTGTTGTATGTCAGAGTGTAAAGACTGTGTGAGATTCTAGATAGAATTTAAAATTGAATCATGCTTAAGGATACTATAACGATAACACGTGTTGTTAATACATGCATTTCTTTTCTTTAACGCTAATTTTCGGGACGTGTTTTTTTAGCATTAATTAAAATTGACGTGTTCGGGAACGTCATCGCCCTACGTTCGTCACTTCCGACGTTACTGCTCTTTTGTCAAGGTAACGTATGAATTGGAACAAATGTAATAGAAATGTGTCACAAAATTCAGAAACATTCGGTAAGTATTTATGCCTATACATTGTATACTGAATTTTAACGTATCGTACGCTTGTTATTGTATTTATACTTATTAATTTAGTTGCTCAGGCGTTGCTTTTTTTAGTAATAACACCTAAAATCATATTGGTAATTAGTCCAAATGTGTTTTCCTAGTTCCAATGACATTAATATAAACATGCAAGGTCATTGTCATCAAACTTAATATGTATAAACCTGTGTACAGATAGAATGTATTAATTATGGATTAAAATAACTTATTAATGACTTATTAGTATTTGCTTTTTGATTGAACTTGTACGTCATATTGTGTATACTTTCAGATATTCGAGATAAAGACGGCTAAAATTATACCAGTGTATTTTTGATTGACTAACTTTAACATTTGTATATAGTGTTTTAATTGAAATACCTTTAAGAAAGGATTCCTCGGTTGCTATTAAACGTCTTCTTCTATTGAATTTTAGTTACTGATAGAACTAATTGTTGACAATTTCATCACAATAAATGCTAAGATAATACCAACAAACCGAATAGGCATGCTAAAATGAAAAACAGAACAAAAACTATTATAAATATTGTGTTATTTTTTAAGTTCGAAACAAAGTGATAAATATAGGATTTATTTTTAAAGGATTTATTTTTATTTTATTTTTTATCCAGAAAGCTGATGTGTCTCCTTAAATATTGCTAATAGTTATTTTGACTTGCCTAAATCTACTATAAAAACCATACACAACGGCGGGATCAAATTATAATTTTCTGGTCGCTAGGCAATCATATATATTTACCTAATTTATATATTAACCTATCTGTAAGAAGCCATTAATTGAGCTAGCACATAGGTCTTCGTCAGTGCATGCAAAGTCGATTTGATAAGCATACGTTCAACACAAACCCTGAAGTTACAGACACAGAATTCAGTATATCGCATTAATGTTATTAAGAAAGTTGTAAATGGCAAAATATGAGATATAGTTTACAAGCAGTATTTGTTTTTACAGACAAGGACACAATACAATAAATGCATATTTCAAATTCTACCACTTGACCTAAATCCTGTGAATAATTCAACATATAATAACATTGAACGATGCACAGGGCAAAAAGTGCAATACCAGTTCTCAGTTATGAATAACGTTTAGAATGTATTTGGGTGAGATGATAATTTCTATTGAAACATAAAAGAATCTTGACAGTAAAGAAATTATATAGTGGAAGAAACTAGAACATGTAGAATATATTTGGTATTATATATCTAAATTAATATTTCAGGGCTGTAAGCAATTATTAAATTTTGCGTTTATATGATCTCATCACGATATATATATACCAAAGTCCAAAGAAAAAGGTCGGGGACCAAATGAAGTGAAATGCGTGAAAAGTTAATTAAATGTTCTACACATTAACCGAGACATTAAGGTACGGAACTAATTACTTACCGTGAACCTTTTTTCATCCTGAAATATATATAAAAAACACAACACATTATTCCGATTATCAATTGAAACCATTAAATGTACTATATATATGGCAATGTTATGAATCGCGGTTTGTATATACAAGCATTATGAACCTAGACCGAGATCAGGCATATATATCAAGCTCTACAGAACAGATTACATTAAAAAGTGGCAGTAGAAACGTATATATTGAGAAAATACTTAAGACATCATGTCATTTACCCCACAGCATATTTACAAAACGATCCGTTTAAAACGTGACCTATTAAGTAATGATAATCCAATTAAAGTTGCAATAAAAACATCGTTATATTGCAAAATACAACAATGAATGAAATAAATATGTGAATAACACAACCAATAATATGATTGGTAAGTTTCTACAAAAATGAATGCAAATATATGTTTAAATTAAACAAGAAAATATATTTGCCATATAGAGTTTAAAGATAAAGACATAGGTGTTATAATACTTGACAAAATAACCAGTAAACACACTAGGTATTAAACATGTCATAAGGGACCACGGCATGACCCAACTAACCAAGTAAATACCTGAATAACTAAAAATAACAAACTTACTTTTTTGCATTTATAAACACAATATATGCCTTCACTAATGTTATGTAATACATTTTCTAGTGAAAATTAGTGAACTTTCACAGTCATTCATTATTAAACATGACACGAGAACGACGTCAATTCAAACAATATAAAATAAAGATACAGTAAAAGGCTACAAGTGTCCTCACAATGACATTTCGTGGCACGTGACATTATTCCCAGATATGGTCACACTTTTGTCACACAACGAAAACTTAACTTACAGAAAACAAGCTTTTGACTGATGGACTAGGTGAAATTTTGAGGGAAGAGGTACGTTTGTTGGAGTATCCTTCCATGTGTGTAAGTGTGTGTGTGTGTGTGAGTGTGTGTCACACAACACTGTTGATTACAAGACAAAGAATGCATATATGACAAACTATAAGTTAACATGCCATACATGTTATTCTTATTGATTACAAAAAATGTACCCTACATGAAACTTAATCTGATTCCTCTTCTTGACTGGTGGATTTGACCTTTTATCAAGTTACTGAAACTATAATATTTTTTTCTTTTACGTTGTAAGTGACACAGATTATACTCCTTTTCATTGTATTTTAGCAATCAGCTAAGCACTGGATAAAATCAACATCAATCATTGTTCAAGACTTGCCCCAAAACTCCAAATCAAGACGAAAACAAAAATAATGCTACAAGCTCAGGTATGGTACTACACATGTTATCATTACCGTTCGCCAAGTCTGTGTATCATGCACGAACTTAAATGAGCATTTGATGAGTCTGTGCCAAATGTCATCAACGGATAACATACATGTGCTAATATATTAGAAGCAGAAACAGTATGATTGAATTGTATTTGTGTTTATGTATTATATTTATCGTCCTACCTCTTGTGGCAGTTATAGTGCTGCCTTCACTATGGATAGTATGCCATGAAGCAGCATGGGGGTGGGGGGTTGCAGCAAACTCGGGCCTGGGGGTCGCAATACCCGATTAAACCCCTGGCGGGGGTTTCTGCCCCACCTTTTTGGTCAGAGCTTACCAGCTAGCACTCACATTGGGCCCTTGGAGGTCATATTGCCCGATCTATTGGCCCTGGCGGGGTTTCTCCCCCCCCCCCCCCCCGAGCTATGCGATAGGGCTCTAACCCCACTCCCACACCACGAGAAAAAAAGGAGCCCCTAGAGACCACCACCGTCGCCGGCCTAAGGGGCTGTGCAGGGATCTCTATGAGCCTTCTTTCCATTTAGATGTTGGGTATGTACAGACCTTACACACCGAAACTATAAAGGGGACAGACACTTGCTCTTGGCTCTTGCTCGGCTTCAAGAAGAGCTGCGACCTGTCCTGCCTCAAGGACTTTTGCAGAATTCACCTCATGAAATTTCGCAAAGGCGGCGGCCCGAGGCCCTGCACATTCTGCGTGGTAGGAGTCAAAAACAACCCGTTGCTGTACATGGCCTTTGGCTATAAGAGGAAGGCGTCAAAACATTACATGCGGCAGCAGAGAGCCTTTGCCAAAAAAGTAATGCGTATGACTATCGAAATGCGCTATTAGAAAGAGGTGTTTCACATTGATAATCCATTATGCACTATAGACGAGTGTATCGAATAGTTATTTGCAGAAATGCCCGACTCTAAGGGTCAACAGTTCATCGACCTTGATGACCAGGTCCTTCCACCAGTGAAATTTCCAGCTGAAAAGTAAGTTGAGATATTGAACGACTCAAATGATGACATTGAAGTAGATGGTGCCACCGCGGTATTATCTGCGTTGAAGGTGGAGACAGAGGACTCATTGATATTGGTGACATTGAGAACGCCGAAGTTATGTACGTTAGAACCAGCCGACTGGCCATAGACGCCGCATGACAGACGCAAGAACAACACAGCCGCTCAAATCTCTTCCAGAGGGCAGTTTACTGCTGAGAATCAAGTTCTTGAGGGAGAGAGTCGAGAACTACTGGGCAGTCGAAGATAAATTCCGCTGCCAGTCCGTGCAGAGAGGAAGAAGGAACAAGCGGTCGTTGAGCTTTCCCGAAACTCAAAGCCGGGCGCCCTTGTTGAGGTTGACAGTATGATTTATCAGAACGCCTATCCGGCCACGGCGGTGGTGTATGGTCTCTATCCCTTTACAAACTCAATCCCCCCAACCTCACTCCCCTAAATGATGGCGACCTCAATTCCGTAGCACGGCGAGTTATCGAGCATTTCGAAGGTGCCCTGAGGGGTTGTCGTCTCACAAAATCTAGCTGTCAAACATTACGGATTGGGAGAAGAGGGTCCACAAGAAAGGCGCCACCATGGACGATGTAGCAGCTCTCAAACGCATCCTTAAAAGAGCAATCGTCCTGCGGGTCATTGCTTGGGAGGACATCTACAAGACTGGCAAATACCAGCAATGTCGGTGGCAGGCAGTAGAGCTCATCTGCCATTACAGCCACACCTAGTCCAAAGACATCCACTTCCCGGCTTCAAGATAGGTCCATACGTATGGGGGCGACATCTGGGAAGCCATTCGACAAGCAACCCAGGGTGAGCCGATAGCCGTCTGGCTGCTTAGAGGACAAGACAGGCAGCTCAGCGTCGACCAGTTTGTGCCTCCGCACGTACCGAACTCAAGAGGTCCACAAACGACTGCAGAGAGTGTGTAGATTCTTGGGGGATGAGTCCCTAGCCGAGAGAGCCTTTGGCGAGAACCATGCAGCCAGCATCAAGGCCAAGATATCGAGAAGGCTTGCGTGGAGCAAGGCAATGGCGGGCTATGGGACTCGATAGGTTACGACATCGATTTGAAGGGCTGCTACCCAGCAATCCTCCAGGGGCACGATGAGGCCAAGCCTTATTTCCAAAGGTTCAGGCATCCGGGCCACCGCATGGCCCGTGTTGCCATCAATGGCACTATCCGGAAGACTATGGTACACGCTTTTTCGAGGTCCAGGAGGGGAGTTAACGTCAAAAGTCCACCCGGTCATCCCTGCGTGGTTTGGGAATCATTTCACAGGGAACGGTTGGCCCGGACGCCCCTGTTCGCCTACCTTGTGGGAAGTGGCATGCTGAATTATTTCATGGTCCGAGAGGCTATCATCGCAGAAGCAAACGGAGGTCTGGCTCCCGAAATCAGGGCTGCAGCATAATCGGGAAATATACCCAGGGCAGCAAGGCAGATAGGAAAGGGCTGACCAGGAGACTCATGGACGACCCCGGAGAGCTTGACTTCCTGGTCCGCGATACCCACCAAAGCGGCACGCTGGTCGGAGCCCCAGTTAGATGCCCGATGGGCCACGTCCTCAACTACTTCGACAGCACCCAGCCGCACTACGCACACCTAAGATCCAGCATGCTTGCCTACGCCCACATCAACCTCATCAAGCCGGTTCACGCCTTACGAGGTTGTCCAAGTGGAAACCGATTCCATCTACGTAAAGAAAGTAGCCCTGCACAAGCTGCAAAGGGTCGCAGCGTTTGTTGCTCCGCGACAAAGCAACTGCAGAAAGGACTGGTGCCTCTTCAAAATAGAAACAATGCCCGCCGTTGTCCCAGCTCAGTGGAGAGACAAGCAATTGTTTAAGCGAATTTACTGTTGGTCATTATGTTTGTGATGCTGAATACCATGCAGATTGAAATATTTCAGTTTAATGCTAACATTTGTTTGAACATGTATATACTGTGACCCTTCAAAAGTCTTACAACTAATGTTGTTGTTTTCTCTCCGTAAATGAGCATGTGTACACTATAAGAGATATATGTTGCAAGGTAAATAAAAGGTATATTTTGAAACGTTGATCATGACGTTTATCGAGTGAATAGTTTGGTCGAATCTTGTTTTGACCTACAGAGATGTAATTGTTGTCAATTGTTTTGGTTTTACAACAAGATATGTCGAATTTTGTAATGAACATTTTAGTTCCCGTACGACATACATACAAACCGAGATTCATTACGTTGCCAAATATGTCGTGCATTTAACGGTTTCAATTGATCCTAAATCTGTCACTTTGTTTCGAACTCATGAGGTGAACACAATATTAATAATCGCTTTCTTATATGTTTTTCATTTTAGCCTGCCTATTCGATTTGTTCTTATTATCTTGGCATTTATTGTGATAAATTGTCAACAATCTGCTCTATTAGTAACTAAAAATTCAATAGAAGAAGACGTAAAATAGCAACCGAGAAAACTTTTCTAAGGTATCTTCATTAAAACACTGCATACAAATGTTAAAGTTAGACAATCAAAAATGCACTGGTATCATTTTAGTGGTCTTTATCTCTATTACCGGCAAGCATATACAATATGACATTTGTTTGTGTTTTATGACTCCAATATTATATTTAAAGCCTATCCGGGTAAATGGAACTTTGCAATTTGTCTGAATTCCAGTACATATATTAAACACGACGACGTGGTCAGGGTGATAGTAAGTGCAATACATCGAGAGTTTATATTTTATATTTTACAATTCAGATAACGAGTCCCCTTTCTCAACTACAGGCAAGTTATACTTTTCGTTGTTGCTTAGAAAATGGTGATACACGGACATATAATGTATTCATCGACTTTCTTTAAAGAACTTATAAAATCGACACACTGTCCTTTCCTTAAAACATTATCGCGGACAATCAATATTAATTAGATCTCAAAAGAAGGGAGATTTATTCGTATGTCATAATTGGGTTAAAATACAAATATCAAATGACGTATTATGAAAAGCATAAGTTTTAAATGTTTTCCCAGAAGTAAACAGCTATTTAGTACATCTGGGGTCAGGAACTGGTAACTACAGTAATCCTTACTTTGAACATATTTTGGTTTTGCAAAATGTTCGTGACAAATAAAGAATTTTGACGGACTAAAGTCTCATGTCGGGTATTGGATTTGAGCACAGAACCCTCTGATCCCGAGTACATACCTTTAACCCTTTAACAAAGAACGCTACAACATGTTATAATTGATTTTTTCGTGTTTTCTTTTGTTTTGTGTTACATTAGACCGACACGTTATCCACGTCTTTTTTCTTTTAATAACCACTAGATCTCAAGGCATTTCACAGCGCTGTGATACAATATAGGAAATGTTTGTTGTTTATCAACGTATCGGAGTGACACATTACACAATCATTGATTATCACAGTACTTTAAACATACAAAATGACAGTTTGAAAGAGAAAAATCAAGGTCACATCTAAAATTCAAATGAAACACGCGGTACATGTACGGTTCGTGAAATCAGTGAATGAGAGTAGAAAGACATTGAAAGGGTTACATTTTCCCGAGAACTTACCATACTTTCTTCTAGTCTTTTACGACACCAAAATAACTTCTTTATTTTTAAAGCCTATCCTGGTACAAGAAACTTAGTAGTGTCTCTGAAATGCAGTATACATATTAAACACGGACGACGTGGTCTCCGATGATAGTGGGTGCTTTCAATATAAGTTTGTCAGTTTATATCTTATATTTCACATTACAGGGAGGGGTTTCCATTCCTCAACAGCAGGTAAGTTATACGTTTCTAAACCAATGGTGATGAGAGTACTTACAGTTTATTTGTCAATTTTCATTAAATTATTTAAAAAATCGACACCCAGTCCTTTTCTTAAAACGTTATCGAGAACAATCTATACTTCTTAAATCTCAGAAAGGGAGATTTATTTCTCAGAGTTATTGGGTTTTAACCCAGGGACCTTTTCTATCTATTGCATATATATATACATATATATATATATATATATATATATATATATATATATATATATATATATATATATATATATATATATATATATATATATATATATATATATATATATATATATATATATAT
Organism: Sinonovacula constricta; assembly: GCA_007844125.1. NCBI lineage: Eukaryota > Metazoa > Mollusca > Bivalvia > Cardiida > Solecurtidae > Sinonovacula > Sinonovacula constricta. The sequence goes on from CM017570.1 coordinate 46,963,156, forward strand.
ATATATATATATATATATATATATATATATATATATATTTCAGTGAACTACCGGTACCCTTTTTGCAATTATGTCCGTTATTACTATTTTAAATAACATTTGAATAATGCCTAAAATGTTTCAAATAGGATATGTGGCATGAAATGGACACACAAATTCATTGTCATTGCACGCGCCTGTTTGTTTCTACATGCACTCTTATGTCTTAATAGTTATATACGGCTTCTTCTTATTCTCTTTCTCCTCGTATGTTCGCGCCAAGTTAACATAAATTTACTGATAACTATGTAAAATGTAAGTTAATAGATGTACATATTTTGACATAACTCTCTTAATCTTGTATTTTCAAACAGGCATAATTTGTAACCAACTGTGCGGGTGCTTAAGGTATTGATCCAAATTCAAATTGATCCAAAGTCCAAGTGATACACAACCAGTATACAATTTGAAATACACAGTGCTGCGACACCGCACAATCTTTAGAAATAAAAGCATTAGCCAAAGGAACATCAACCTGAACATACCCTCGCCGATCATAAATTAAAACTTGATGCTGTTCGAAGTACCGATATGAATATTTATCTCTTTGGTTGGATAAGCAGATGAATCTAGAAAATGGCCGTCTAGCGCACGTCATATATTAGGCTGCCTAATACTCTCCACTTTGCTATCATCTGCTGGGCAACTCGCTCTGGTAGACCAGTTTATACTTTGCTTGAGACCAAACGTCGGCGTGTTCGAGCACATCTCATTCTGTGTCCAGCGCTCAAGCATACTCACTATCTAAGTAGGGAGACCCACGAGTTTCATGCACATGTCACATGTGCGGTTCTGGACAACGAGGCTCTTGTGCACCTGCCTGGCTGCAAGGTCGTCGTCGAAGATGTTGACCCACGCGTACATCGGGCTGGCTATCAGCCAACTTAGCATATTTTCATATACATATCCGAGGAAACCTTTGTTCGTCAGCTTATACAGCTCATTTCCGCTAGTACCGTTTTCGGTGTCCATATATATTGCTCCAAACAGGTGCTCTACAGGAATCGGAGGCCTCTGTGGATTTTTGTAAGCATAATCCTGAGCGAATTGAACGGCTGTTGTTCTTTAGTTGTAGGATATATCTCGGTCCTGATCGTGGAGGTTTGGCACCGAGTTATGAATCTCGGTAGGTGTCACCCCAAAACATGGGATCATGCTGAAATATATCACCTCAGGACGAAGCGCTCTGGCGCCAACGGATACCTAGTGTGCGTGTTCCACAGCTTTTTGGATTATCTATGTCTACGTTTAGTATCATGACGTCATAAGCAATTGCTTCGTTTACGTTGGCATCATTGACAACCTCGCAATTATCCATCCACTGCAAATTCTCACTGAGAAGCAGCACAGGTTATTAGAGTTTAAGTAGAATACATTAATCCTTGCCTTCTCGGAATCATCAACTTTTGATATTGCCACCATTAGCAGGTGGACGTTATATCTGGGCAAGCTGTGGAAGACTTCGAAATCATGACCCTGATCAGTTGGGTTCCACGCCATCCTCTCTGGTTGGTAAGGATGCTACTGGGCCTTGACGGCGCTTGTTGTCAACGTTCTTAGTGTTGACGAAGGCTTTCTTGCTTTTTAGGTCTTATAGCAGATGAAGGTTTGATCCCGCCACATTTGAACTGGTACCGCGATATGTACAACATTGGTTCACCAACAACCAATCCAAAGCCTCTTCACGTCTATTTCTCAAGTCATTCTAGCATTTATTAATAGATTTATCAAAGTCCCCATCGACATGCAGAACAGCCTTCTGCTTGGGGCGAGGGTTTGTATAGTCCTAGACACCGCCCTTCTGTGTCCTGCTCAGCTGTATTTTGAGGGCGAATTTTAACCTAATGACGTTGAGGGCCTGATTATTTGTCGCAAGCTTATCCCGGTTTAAAAGCTGGGACACTTCACGAAACGCTCACAGGTCTGCGTACTATTGGCGGCCCAGGAATATCCATAGGTGCTTGTCGAAATAAACTTACGATGACATTTTGAACGTATTTTATTCACTAACACCATTGACAACGTCGTACATGTTTAATAAATAAACTACAATTCGGGGACACAACCAAGTGTAATTTACCAGGAAATATTTTAATTATAAAGAAGCTGTGGTAGTGTCGTAAAAGTTGATAACAATAATTTAAACATTGAGCTGAACAACATATTGTAAGAGACAAAAAAAATTGCTTAATATCTGACAGTATCCTAATGCTCTTTCTGGACAAAACTATCACTAGAAATGTTGATAATGTGACATTGATATTCTTTCTTGGCAAAAGTATCAATTTGAATCGTTGATAATTTGACATTAATATTATTTCTTGGCAAGAACTCTACAACATGGTGACTTCACAGGAAAATGTAAATCTATCAATGGATCAGTATTCTTGAAATTCCATGGGCTGCTCTCATATTGACTGTAACACATGTTTCTTTGATTTTGAGATGTGACTTCGATTTTCCTCTTTCAAAATGTAATTTTGTGGGTTTAATGTACTGTGTTGATCTATGATTGTGTAATGTGTCATTCCGATATGTTGATAAAATACTTAAGCAACAAACATTTCTTAAATTGTGTTACAACGCTGTGAAATGCCGTCAGAACCATTGATTACTGAAAAAGAAAAGACGTCGATTATGTGTCGGTCCGAAGTATTACAAAACAAAACTTTTCCGACGATGATATTTACCATGCCTACTTAGAAGTTAACCGGCTTGAAAATGGTCTCGTATACAGCTTATGTCTGTTCAACCTTTCATTCAGATCTACTTAATGAGGACTGAGAAATGACTCATAATGCCTAACGTGTTTCAGACTGGACTTCTGACATGGAAATGACACATGCGACTTCACGTTCAGTTAATTTCTTTGTCAGCGCACGCGCCTGTTGGTTTTAAATTTATGTTCAAATCCATGCACATATGGCGTAAGCTCAGCGTTATGTTACTGTATGAAATGGAGGCCGGCCTAATTCGAAACAGTTATAAGCGGTGAAATTTGCACACGGGGAAAGTCTGTTTGCGGAAGTTTACAGCCCCGATAAATTGCATGTCCTAATTCGGTAAACGTCCTTATATTTCTAAATTTACTTGTATGTATATTTTGTATTTGTTGTGTGTCTGTAACTGTCACAAAAACATGGCAGAAAACAAGATATTTTGGTGTTGTTAGCCTAATCCTCGAACGTAATTCTACATGGGTCCTCGTTACACCCTTACATATTCAAATTTACATAAGTAGCTGGGAATGCTTCTCGGCGCGTCTTTTGATGTTCGGACTGCATGTTAACAAAGAGAGATGATCTATTATCACGAAAAAGTATCCAGCCAAAAAGAGCTTGAATTATGCCTGAAGTGTTCTTGCAAAAGAGGTTAAGGCTATGGCATTGTAATCGGAGGGTGCAAGCATGAAACTCCGGACCCGTAAACTTTTCAAACAGATCTTAATCGATTTGAATGATGATTAATAAACGTTTAACTCACGAAGAAAGCATTTATAACAAGCTTGTAGTATTATTTGTTTAAAGATTAAAGTTACGGATTAGGGATCGGAGGGTTCTGTGTTCAAACCCAAGACCCGACATGAGATTTTAGTCCTTCCAAATTCTTTGTCACGAACATTTTGCAAAACCAAAATATGTTAAAAATAAGGATTACTTTAATGACCAGTTCCGGACCCCAGATTTACTTAATAATTGCTACTTCTTAGAACAAATTTGAAACTTGCATTTCATAATACTTCATTTGATATGTGTTAGTATTTCGGTCTTATATTTAATGACATGCCTCTATTCATTAGACGGCAATTTTTGTTAAGTTATATTTTAAATTATGACATACGAATAAATCTCCCTTCTTGAGATCTAATTAATATTGATTGTCCACGATAATGTTTTAAGAACAGGACAATGTGCTGATGTTATAAAGTACTTTAAAGGAAGCCGATGAATACATTATAAGTACGTGTATTACCATTTTCTAAGCGACAACGAAAAGTTTAACTTGCCTGCGGTTGAGTAAAGGAACTCGGTATCTAAAATGTAAAATATAAAATGTAAACTGTCGATGTCATTTTGAATGTAATGCACTCTCTATCACCCTTACTACGTCGTCCGTGTTTAACATACTTACTATAGTTCAGACACACTGCTATGTTCCATTTACCCGGACAGGCTTTAAATATATAATAGAGGTGTCATAAAACACTTGAACAAAGGTCGATATAACTTAAACATTGAGCTGAACAACACTTTGTAAGAGGCAAAAGAACATTCTGAACGTTTGCCATTTGCTGAATGCAAACACATGTTTCATTTGATTTTGAGATGTGACCTTGACTTTCCCCTTTCCAACTGCAATTTTGTATGTTTATAGTACTGTAATTATCTACGATTGTGAAATGTGTCATTCCGATACGTTGATAAAGTACTAAAACAACAAATATATCCTATATTGTGTAAGCTCGATGCGAAAGGCATTCAGATATATTTGTTATTTAACAACAGCAAAAAAAAGACGTCGATCGTCGATAATGTGTCGGTCCGAAGTAACACAAAACAAAACAGTTTCCGACGACGATATTTACTATAACTCTATAAGAGTTAACGTGCTTAAATACGGTCTCGTCTACAGATGAATGTATGTAACTTTTCATTCAGATCTATCAAATAAGTACGAAGAAATGACTCATAATTGCTAAAGTGTTTTAGACACATGTGGCTTCACGTTTACCTGGGTTCATTGTCAGTGCACGCCTGTTGATTTTGAATTTATGTTAAAAATTCACATACAGTGTAAAACCACTCTTATGTTACAAACAGAATCTATATCAAATTGAGGCACTCTTTTTGAAACAGTCATACATGGCGAAGTATATTTTAAACTTAGGAAAGCCATATAACATGTAATAAACTGGAGACAATATGTTTTAATAAATTTATCTCACTCATACATCTGATCGTTATTAATTTGGTACGCATTACGAAAAACGGGCCTTCCAGACGATAATCGGATGTCACGTTATAAAGTGCGCGAGAAGATAGCGTCAGAGTTTGTGATATATTTATATCAACTTCAGAAAGGTTGCTGTAAAAGTCGCTCACATTTAATTGTTTCAAGTGTATAAAATTGTGTAGCACTAAGATTTCCTTTAATATTATTCAATGTACACTTATTAGTTCTTTGAACACAAATAGATATTGTTTATGTCAGCCTTGAACAAGTGGTCTATAGAGGATGGACGTACTCAATTCTCATAAAATGTTCAAGTTTGTTGCATTGTAAAACATAAATAGAAATAACTGCCAAAGCTGTAAAATGAGTTACACAACTGATAGATGATTGGATAGAACGCTAATAACTTATGCCAGTAGTCGTTTACAATGCTCATTACAAAATTCGACTTATCATGTTATAAAACCAACAATGGACAACAATTCTATATATGTAAGTTAAAACAAGATTCGATCAACCTATTCACTCGATAAACGTCATGATCATAGTTTCAAAATATACCATTTATTTACCTTGCAACATATATCTCTTAGAGTGTACTGATGCTCATTTACGGAGTGAAAAACAACAACAAGAGTTTGAAGACTTTTGAAGGGTCACAGCATATACATGTTCAAACAAATTTAAGCATTAAACTGAAATATTTCCATAACTGCATGGTATTCAGCATCATAAACATAATGACCAACAGTAAATTCGCTTAAACATGTATTCCGCTAACATTCAGATAATACCTTTGTTCGGACAATAGTTAAACGTTTTGTTTTAATGATGTTCAATGGCATGCTTATCATACTTAACTCAAATAAAGTAACTATCACAATAACAGTTTAAAAACTATAGTTTTATAAACTCTTTTAAAATATAAATAATGTTTTACTGTATATAGATTAGAAATGCAAAAAGTAAGAATGGTTTAAGAATGGTTATGTATTCCATCATATTTTGGCCGCAAAGTTTGACAGACGTCACTCTTAATAAAATATTGCAATCAGGTATATGTTCTGCTAGTAATAGTGAGCTATTTTTATGGAATTTCTAATAGATTTACACAAATAGCTATTTAGCAAATTGTGTGTCCCGTTATTGCATTTCAGAGTTTAAACAGGGTGTGAGATTCTAGATAGAATTTAAAATTGAATCATGATTAAGGATACTATAACGATAACACGTGTTGTTGATACATGCATTTATTTCTTTAACGCTAGTTTTCGGGATTCGTTTGTAACGTTAATTGACGTGTTCGGGAACGTCATCGCCCTACATTTGTCACTTCCGACGTTACTATTGTTTTGTCAAGGTAACGTATGGATTGGAACAAATGTAATAGAACTGTGTCTAGAAAATTCAGGAAAATTCGGTAAGTATGCATGCCTATACATTTAAAACTGTATTTTAACGTACCATACGCTTGTAAATGTATCTATACTTATTAAATTACTTGCCCAGTTATTGCTCTTTAAGTAATAACACCTAAAATCTTATTGGTAATTAGTCCAAATGTGTTTTACCAGTTCCAATGACATTAGCATAAGCATTCAAGGTCAGTATTATCAAACGTTATATGTATAAAGCTGTGTATTGATAACATGTATGAATTATTGATTAAAATCACATATTAATGATTTATTTGTATTTGCTTTTTTGAATGAACGTGTTCGTCATATTGTATATGCGTGCAGATATTCGAGATAAAGACGACTAAAATGCTACCAGTGCATTTTTGATTGACTAACTTTAACATTTTTATATGGTGTTTTCGTGGAGATACTTTTAAGAAAAGTTTCCTCAGTTGCTATTAAACGTCTTCTTCTACTGAATTTTGATTTACTGATAGAACGGATAGTTGACAATTTAACACAAAAAATGCTAAGATAATATTAACAAACCAAATAGGCAGGCTAAAAAGAAGAACAGAAACCAAGCTATTATTAATATTGTGTTAACTTTATAAATTCAAAACAAAGGGACAAATATAGGATTTATTTTTATTTGTTTCCACAAATTCTGTAAACAGTTACCAGAAAGCTGATGTGTCTCCTTAAATATTGCTCAAAGTTATTTTGACTTGTCTTTAACTCCTAACGATCTTTATTATTATTCAATGTGCACTTATTAGTTTATTGAACACAAAAATATATTGCTGAGGTCAGGCGCGAATAAGTGGTCTATAGAGGATGGACGTTCTCAATTTTCATAAAATGTTCAAGTTCGCTGCATAGTAAAACATAAATAGAAATAACTGACGAAACGATAAATGAACTTAAGATGAAGTTAAATGCTTGAAAAGTTATTTAATACTCTACTCACTAACCGAAACATTACGGTACATAAATACTTACCGATTCAGGGTCCTTAAACTGAAATATAAAAAAAACAATATATTATTCTGACGAATATCTATTGAAACAGCTAATTGCACTACATGGATGACATCGTAATGTAATGCGGTTCGTATATACACGCATTATGAAACAAGACCGAGATAATTACAAATATCTTTAAAAATATATGGGGCGTTGGTGAGCCATTACAACGTGTATAAGTTTGCAACTGTTACGTATTTTCACGAACAATTGAGCGCAAGTCATTAAGCGAGTATCTTAAATATATAATCTTTACTGAGCCAATACAGTTAAAGAATGTAAGTTAACAGCATTAATAGTCTGCACTATTTATAGAAAGCTTATTCATTCCGATAATAGTGTATCCATATTTGTAAATTATGACGCGCAGGTTTTATATCTCCAACAAAATAAACAAACTTCTAAGAATTGTGTAGCTTTTTGTAGCTTATTGTTTTTATAGATACTTTAGAAGGAAAAATGTGTGCTTTCTTAACAGATCTATGTAAAAAGGAATATACCAAAATTACTATATTACTATAATTAAAAAGTTGCGTTGGTGTCACAAAACCATTAGACACAGGGCAATAATAATCTACCCATTGAGCTGAACAGCATGTAAGAAACCAGAACATGCTGAAAATTTGTATTAAGTCGAATACTTATGATAATATTAGTTTGAGTCTTATATATTGATATATTGATATATCTTCATATATTGAACTTGATGCGCTTAATTGATCAACCCAACCACCGTAGCTAAAACGTACATTAATGATACTCATCGCTTTTTATATTCTACCTATTTATTGATTTTCTTATACATTCTGTTGATAGCAGGTTTTATATAGATCAATTGATTAGATAATAAAACATAAACGGCTCTCGTTTAGTGTCCTTAAAATATATAAATATTCACGTATGTATACATCTGTACAACGTACAAGGTGCGCTCTTCATTTCTCAATTTATCTTAAAATATCATTCTTATACTGTACGTAGATAAAACAAATAAGAATTTATAACAAAGTCTTATGAGCATTGCAACATATACCAAACTTAAAAACGCATAGGACAAAGGTATTCACATGCAAGCCAAATTAAAAATAAGAACACATCTGTGGTAGGTCATTTAACAAAAAGGGCAAACCCGACATTTACGGCCTTGGAACGGTCAGTCGGTAATATTGTCCGACTGGGGTGCTTAAACTTACAAGCAGACACCGATTAAGATGGCATATAAGTGTTGCAATGCAATTTGTCATATACGGCGAGGCACTACAGGACCTTTTTCGAAACAGATTACATTGTTAAAGTGACAGTAGTAACTTATTTATTAAGAAAATTACAAAAGTATATATATATATATATATATATTTTACTTCAATTCATTTACCTCACGGCATATTGAAAAAAAACGTAACGTAAAGCCCGTAAAGTAATGAAAAACCAGCTAAAGTTGCAATAAATAAACCATCGGTTTATTGCAAGTACAGCATTGAATAAATTAATTTGTAAATAACACACGTAATCATTTAATTTGCATGTATGAACAAAAGTAAATGCAATTGTATGTTTTAATTAAAAAGTAGATATATTTGCCAGATAGAGATTAAAGATATAGACGGAGACACTAGGTGTTATAATACTTGACCAAAAAAAGTAAACACACTAGTCATTAAACTGAACACTATGTTTTAAGGGACAATGATTTTTCTAGCCAAGTGGATACCTGAAAGGCCAAGTGTAACCAAAAATTGACATATAACTAACAATAGTATATTTATTGGGTTACGTACATTAACACTGCATAATGAATTTTTGCATTTATACACTCGATATAGGCCTTGAATTTGTTATGTTACACCTTTTCTCGTGAAAATTATTGAACTTACAAAGTCATAAGTTATATTTATATTTATATATATGCTCGTGTAATAAGAATACGTTATACTGAAAATCCAAATTTACAGACAAGTATACATTAGATTGTATTCTTGTTATTTAGAATGTGGTAAATGACAAACGATGAAATATAGTTCTCAAGAAGTATGTGTTTTACATGAACACAATAGAACACATGCATATTTCAAATTCTACCACTTGACCTAAATCCTGTTCATATTTCAACATATATTTAAATTAAACAACGCAAAGGACAACGGTTCAATGCAATTTCTTTGAAAAGGTTACAACACAACTGTGATGACACATTTTATAGAACAGAATATTCCCAAGAGATATCGCTTTGGGACAGCCAGTCAGCTGAAGATCGAGTGGGGTTCTTAAACCTGTTTCAAGAACTGTAACCTCGCACTTTCGAAGGTATTTTTAAACACATGCAGTGAGAAGAAAACATATCAATTCGAAACTAAATTGTTCAAGTGATGATGAATCTTAGATGCTATGAATAATGTCCACATTAATGTATGTACGTATCTATCTATCTATCTATCTATCTATCTATCTATCTATCTATCTATCTATCTATCTATCTATCTATCTATCTATCTATCTATCTATCTATCTATCTATCTATCTATATCTATCTATCTATCTATCTATCTATCTATCTATCTATCTATCTATCTATCTATCTATCTATATATATATATATATATATATATATATATATATATATCTGTCTGTATGTCTGTATGTCTGTCTGTCTGTCTGTCTGACTGTCTGTCAGTCTGTCTGTCTGTATGTCTGTCTATTAGAGAGAGAGAGAGAGAGAGAAAGAGAGAGAGAGAGAGAGAGAGAGAGAGAGAGAGAGAGAAAGAGAGAGAGAGAGAGAAGAAGAATCCTAATACGATATGTATCTTGTCTCTACCAGTTAAAGTGCTTAAATACGGTCTTGACTAGCGATATATGTCTGTTACCTTTCATAAAGATCTACTACACGAAGACAAACAACTGACTTATAATGCCTAAAGTGTTTCTAATTAGAAATGTAGCAAGAAATAGATACATGTGGTTGCACGTTCACATAAATTCATTGTCATTGCACGCGCCTGTTTTTTTTCTACCTGCACTCTTATGTCTTAATAGTTATAAACGGCTACTTGTTTTTCTTCTTCTAGGTTCGGGCCAAGTTAACATAAATTTACTGATAACGATGTAAAATGTAAGTAAATAGATGTACATATTTTGGCAAAGTTCTCTTAATATTGTATTTTTAAACTGGCATTATTTGTAACCGACTGTTGGGGGTGCTTAAGGTATTGATCCAAATTCAAAGTCCAAGTGATACACAACCAGTATAAAATTTGAATTACACGGTGCTGCGACACCGCTCAATCTTCAGAAATAAAAGCATTAGCCAAAGGAACATCAACCTGAACATACCGTCGTCAGTCATAAAAGAAAACCTGATGCTGTTCGAAGTACCGATATGACCTTGTGAATATTTCTCTCTTTTTCGTTGGATGAGCAACTGAATCTAGAGAATGGCCGTCTAGCATATGTCATATATTAGGTTGCCTAATACTCTCCACTCTGCTTTCATCTGCTGGGCAACTCGCTCTGTTAAAGCAGTATTCACTTTGCTTGATACTAAACGTCGGCGTGTTCGAGCACATCGTAATCCTGTGTCCAACGCTCATTCATACACACTTTCTAAATCGGGAGAGCCACGATCCTCATGCACACGTCATATGTGCGGTTCTGGATAAGGAGGCTCTTGTTGTCACAAAATAACATAGTCGTGGCCTTATTTTATATAGTGATTTCGTGTACGAGGCTAATGTCACGTAGGCCAGAGCGATACTGTAGAGTTCGGTTTTAGTAAAATAGGGATAATCTTAGGGTTATTTCTTGAAGAAAACAAGTGTACAGTCATTTAATATAGGCAATTGTTACATCTAATTGTTGCCAGCGTAATTTTATTTAGTAGATCGTTGTATTGTTTTTTGAAGGAAACAAGTGTACGATCATTAGTAATATCGGCAATTTATGAAAGCATTTTAATGTTTCGTAGGCCGAGGGTTCTAAGTCTTAAGTTTATATGATAATGTTAGGACTATGTATGTATTAAGATTTGGAAGCCATATTTATTTTTCGGTTAAATCTAGATGAATATTTCGATACTTCACTAGAATGGTAAACATAAAGTTGAAGGTTTGACAGTAGATCTGGTTTTATAGTTGATTGAGACTTATGCACTGTTTAAATGCACTGTTTAAAGGCACAATGTAAAACCATAGAGCAGACATATGGTTCAAGTACGATGGTATTATACCATTGGTTTGGTATGTGATAGATGCACTAATATGATGCAAAATGATCGATATGGTCTAAGTGATATGAAGAAACACATCGGATATTGTGTTATGTAGGAACACGTGGTATATGGTAAAGGTGTTGTATGTTATGTAGAAACACACTAGATACTTGAATTGAGAAGTAAATTGACGTTATTTGTCATTTGTAACTGTATTTAGGCCAGTGAAGAGCCGTACTTAGATATAGACAAGCAGAGGCCCATAGGTGGACAGCGATACAAGGTCGACTTGTACCACGCATTCGTTACATGTACGACGGGATAGACTCTGTGTGGGGAACGGCAAAGGGAGATACCATATTGGACAGCTTCGTCGCAGGAGTGAGCTGCACGAGCAGATATCATATTGGACAGCTTCGTCGCAGGAGTGAGCTGCACGAGCAGATACCATATCGGACAGCTATGTCGCAGCACATTTACTAAAGATTGTGTTATCAGAAGTGTTGTCTGTTGTGTAGGACGTATAGTTACAGTGCACAGTTAAGACCAGCGGACAGTTACCAGACTTAATACAAGCCGGCGTTTTTTTTTCTTTTTTTCTTTTCTTTTGTTTTATTTTTTTTTTTTAAAGCGCTTCCATTTATCTTGTATGTATATTGATTTTGTATATAAAGTATAATATAATTTTAAATTGTCTTTTGGGTTTTATATTCTGCCTTAGTGAGTCACCTCTTGGCCATTTTGTCACACTTGCGCACCTGCCTGGCTGCAAGGTCGTCGTCGAAGATGTTGACCCATGCGTACAACGGGCTGGCTATCAGGCAACTTAACATATTTTCATATCCATATCTGAGGAGACCTTTGTTCGTCAGCTTATACAGATCATTTCATTTAAAACCGTTTGCGGTGTTCATATATTGCTCCAAACAGGCGCTCGACTGGAATCGGTGGCCTCTGTGGATTTGTGTAAGCATAGTCGTGAGCGAATTGAACAGCTGCTGTTCTTGTATTTTAGCATATATCGGTCCTGATCGGGGAGGTTTGGCACCGAGTTATGAATCTCGGTAGGCGTCACCCCAAAACATGGGATCATGCTGAAATGTATCACCTCTGAACGAAGCTCTCTGGCGCCAACGGATACCTAGTGTGCGTGTTCTACAGCTCTTTCGGATTATCGATGTCTACGTTTAGTATCATGACGTCATCAGCATTTGCTTCGTTTTTGTTGCTATCATTGACAACCTTACAGTTACCAATCCACTGGAATACCTCATTGAGAAGCAGTTCATGTTATTAGCGTTAAGGCAGAAGACATTTATTTTAGCCTTCTCGGAATCATCAACTTTTGATATTGCCACCATTAACAAGTGGACGTCATGTCTGGGCAAGCTGGGAAAGACCTCGAAATCAAGACCCTCATCATTTGGGTACCACGCCATCCTCTCTGGATGCTAATGGGCCTTGGTGGCATATGTCGTCAACGTTCATAGAGTTGACGAAGGCTTTCTTGTTGTTCAGGTCTGTCAGAAGATGAATGTAAGATCCCGCCTCATTTAAACTGGTACTGCGATATGTAAAACATTGGTCAACCAACCACCAATCCAAAGCCTCTTTACGTCTATTTCTCCAGTCATTCTAGCTTTTGATTAATAGATTAATTAAAGTCCCCATCGACATGCAGACCTGCCTTCTGCATGGAGCAAGGGTTTGTATACTCATACACACTGTCCTGTTCTGTCCTGCTCAGCTGTATTTTGAGGGCGAATTGTAACTAACTAACGTTGAGTGCCTGATTATTTTCCGCGAGCTTATCCCGATTTAAAGGCTGGAACACTTCAAGAAACGTTCCCAGGTCTACGTAGCAAATATAGATAGATAGGAAGATATATATATATAACGCGTTGTCGATTAAATTAAATTCTTAAAAACTAGTTCATGGATCGACAATAAGTAAGCTTTTCACCATTTTCTAAGAGACAACGAACAGTATAACTTACTGGATCTCTGGAAGACACATATTCCTTCGGTTTCTGAAAAGAAAATAGAAGATATTAACTGACCACGTCGTCCGTGTTTTATTAATATTCTACAATTCGGAGACACTGCGAAGTACCAATTACCAGGATAGGCTTTAAACATAAAGAACTTCTTTTAGGTTGGTAAAACCATTAAATAAAGGTCGATATATATTAAACACTGAGCTGAACAGCTGCTTGTAAAAGACAAAAGATAATGGTAAATATTTGCCATTAGCCAAAAGCTCTTTCTTGACAACAATATCACGTTGTGTCCTTGATAATTTGACATTATTGCTCTGTCCTCGCCTGGACTCTACAACATGGTAACTACTCAGGTAAAAGTACACCCTATAAATGTATCAGTATTTTTGAAAATAGATGCGCTACTCTTATATTGATTTTATCACATGTTTCATTTGATTTTGAGATGTGCCCTTGATTTTCCTCTTTCAAACTGCATTTTTGTATGTGTAAAGTAGAATGTTGATCTATGATTGTGTAATGTGTCATTCTTATACGTTGATAAAGTACTGAAACAACACCCATTTCCATATAATGTTATTTCGCTGTGAAATGCCTTCATATCCATTCGTTGCTAAATGAGAAAAGAAGTCTTTAATGTGTTGGTCTGATGTAACACGAAACACAAATATCGACGACGATATTTATCTCGTCTCATCACGAGCTAACGTACTTAAATACGGTCTCGTCTATCGATTTTTGTTTGTGTAACCTTTCATGAAGTTCTACTAAATGAGGACTGAGTAATGACTCATAATGCCTTAAGTGTTTCAGACTGGACAAGTGACAAGGAAATGACACATGTGACTTCACGCGTCAATGGGTTTCGAATTTATGTTCACATCCATTCACGTACTTTTTTTTTATTTATTTGTATGTATATTTTGTAATTTTTTGTGTGCCTGTAACTGTCTCACAAACATGGCAGAAAACGAGAGATTTTGGAGTTGTTTGCCAAAACCTCGAACGTAATTGTACATGGATTCTGGGTACGCCCTTACACATTCAAACTTTCATAAGTAGCTAGAAATGCTTCTCAGCACGTTCTTCGATGTTCGAGCTGCATGTTTACAAAGTAAGATAATCTATTAAAACGAAAAGGACCCTAGCCACAAATAGCTTGAATTGTGACTGAAGTGTTCTTGGGAAAGAGGTCTATACTTTGGAATTGGAATTGGAGGCTTGAAATATGAAACCCCGGGCCAGTAAACTTTTCAAACATATCTTTTTCGATTTGGATGATCCTTAATAAACCTCCAACAGTAGAAGAAAACATTTATAACATCCCTGTGTAACATGTTTTGCTTAAAGGATAAAGTTATTAAGTCGGGTTCGGAGGGTTCTGCATTTACACCCAAGACCCGACATGATTTTTCAGTTCTGCTTACTATTTCTCTGAGGTTTTGTCTTCGTCTATTCCACTTTACATTGTGAAGTTGGTTAATTTTAGGAAAGACTAAACTTTGTTATGTTTGTACATAACCAAGACACACACATGTTTCCATGCAAAACAACTTTGATAACAAACAATAAGATACCTTAGAAAGAAAGGAAAACATACTATGTTCCTGACAAATATCACCAGAACAAAAATGATTTGTTTAATGCATGGCTGCTACACACGTACATTTCATGCTCGTACACTTTAGTAATAGTATTAATTGTAATTAGTTTTCCCTTTTTTAAATATGTAATACCTTAAAAAGCTATTAAATGGTTTCTGTTTTTTCTGTATCTTTTTAAGCCATTCTATGGTCTCACTTTTATATGGGATACATATTTTTCTGGTGATTTATAATTATTAAAAACTATCAAATAAAAACCATAACTGTTCAAGTATTTCTTCATATTTGGTCCTATATTGCATTAACGTATTTACATGTTCCAGTTTTTGTATCGCATTTAAGTGCACGAGATGCGTCATGGTTCTATATCAATGCGTTGAAAAAGGTTGCTGAAAATGTCGCAAGCTTTCTATTTTTTTCTGATAGATAAAATTGAGAAGTCTAACTTTTTTCTTTATTATTTTTCAATGGGCACTAAATATTTTTTCAAACACATAATTTATATTTTTGATGTCATTAATTTATTTAAAACTAAAGATGTATTGTTGATGTCAGACGCGAACAAGTGATCGATAGAGCATGGGGGTTCTCAATTCACATTCGCTGTTCATGTTCGCTGTACAGTAAAACATAAACAGCAATAACTGACGAAACGATAAAAATGAACAATGTATATTATTTGGCGATACATGTAGTGTGTTGTTTTATTAATTGTATTACCGAGGAATGCAATAAGAAAAACAACTAATCATAAACGTGTCGTCACTTTAATTTGACTTGCAGACGTCGTACGGGAACAAGAATGTTCATTACTAAATACGACTTATCATATTATAAAACCACAATCGACAACAATTCCATAAATGTAGATCAAAACAACACTTGATCAATTTACTCAATTGACAAACTTCATAATCAACGTTTGAAAATACACCAGTTATTTTCCTTACAACATTTATCTCTTAGAGCTTATACCGGGTCATTGACGGAGTGACAAGAAACACCAGTTTGAAGAATTTTTAAGATGGAAAGCATATACATGTTCATTAAATGTAAACATTAAACTGAAATGTTTCCATTACTGCAAGGTAGTCGGCATCATGAAAGTTATGAACAAAAATTATTTCGCTTTAATATGCACTCCTCTTCCGCCAGATTGTACGAGTAGTCGGACAATACCTAAACATTTTGCTTTAATGCTAAAGCTTTAATGCCCTGCTGATCGTACATAACCCAAATAGTGTAACCATCACTTATACAGTATGGACATTATAATTATATAAGCTATTTTAGAATATTAATAATGTACTGCTGCATATTAATTAGAAATGCAGTAAGATAAGTGATAGTATTATTTTACATTTCTTGCATTTTACGGAATTTTAATAATAATAATAATACGTTTAAATAACATTTTGACCACAGGTTAAGACATAAGTCAGCATTCTTTAATAAAGTGTTGCAATCGGGAATCATTTTTGCATAATATGTTACTTAATAAACATGTAGCCCAAATAAATGTTTTGCGCATTATGGTTATTCAATTTGATAAAAGAGGTATATATATGTATATATATATATTTATATAAAGGGCCGACTGACGTTCATTTGTTCTAACTTCAACTTTCCATGGGGTTTCTTAAACGCATGCAGTTCAAAGAAAACATATCTATTTGAGACAAAACTGTTCAAGTAATGGCGACGACGTAGTCTTAGAGCCAAGATATGAAGTTATTAAAAAGAAAGTAGAGACGTAAATAGTGTTCAAATTGTATATGGGTGAGATTATCGTCGTGATTTTAAATGTAATTAAATATTTGAATGAACACTAAGCATATATCTTAACTATATATAAAACGATATTTCATAGCTCCAAACATCTAATAAATAAACTTGCATTCAGGTAATCCCATCAGGATTGATTTACTAGATGAAGAAAAATGCCTAAAAATCTTACTGTTTCTATGTTATAAAATAAGTGGCATTCGTTGATAGAAAAACCAACAGATGAAACATAGTCTAAAAAGAACATAAACAAACTGCATTGCAGAACCGAAAAAATACAAAACAAACGGCATGTAACTATCTACAGCAATGAGGAATTTTGAACATCTGACTATTAATCTGCTGGAATTGAGAAACACAACTGTAATAGATATTTATAAAATTCAAAATGCTAATTATTTCGGAACATTTGTAATTAAAATGAAAATGCTCGAATAACTCACTTCACAGTCATTCTAGTGAATCAATTCGTAGACACAAAATGTTGTCACCAATAAAAAATAAATATTTAAAACAAAGCAATCCAAAAAGATAAAGAAAAGCTGTAGCAACAACGTAACAGATCTCGCATACTCCTATGTAATGTCAAACTACGTATGCAAATGATACGAAAAACACACTTGGAAAAATAAGCAGAAAAAGTCACTTAAGCAGTTGCACAGAGCAAACATATATTTGCATGCATTAAGTACTAATGCAACAAGGTAGTATTTACAATTAATAAACATCAGGGGCTGATATTTGTTGCCATTTTCCCGCACGTAATGTTTCCTGCGACAATACAGAAGTGCAGAATTGCTTCCCTTGTCTTCAGATGCGTTTTACCAATCTCTTCAGTTACGAGTACAATAAATATAGTTTATGCAAAAATCCTGTCTGAGAGTAGCTCAAAATGAAAAGAGAAATGATTGAACTAAAAGAAAACAGTGAAATCGAGACAAATATCCAAGTTGGCAAAATTTTACTTTCGGTTTTCGCGATTAAAAACAGCCAGCTAAGGTTTTGAAGTCTTATAGGCCTTCTTTGGTCTTTCCTTCGGCTACTTATGCGTTTTTTTTAATTGGAAGCCCTCTGACAATGCCATCCGGTAACGCTGATGTAACAAAAGCGTAGGACTTAAAACTGTTTACTCCTTATAGTTTACTTCACCGACATATGTGATGTATTTTTTATTTGGCGATTTATACAGGTTGGATAAAAAAACATGTAAAGATAAAAGTATTTATTTAGCCCTGACAGCACCTAAAGTTAAGAACTATTGAACGGAGTACTTGTAATAACTGTTAAATGTGGATTTATAAATGCTTGGGTATGTAGTTGTTTATTATTAGATGTACATATTTTGACATAATTCTCTTAATCTTGTATTTTTAAACAGGCATAATTTGTAACCAACTGTTGGGGGTGCTTAAGGATCCAAATTCAAATTGATCCATAGTCCAAGTGATACACAACCAGTATACTATTTGAATTACACAGTGCTGCGACACCGCACAATCTTCAGAAATAAAAGCATTAGCCAAAGGAACATCAACCTGAACATAACCTCGCCGATCATAAAGGAAAACCTGATGCTGTTCGAAGTACCGATATGACCTTGTGAATATTTATCTCTTTCGTTGGATGAGCAGATGAATCTAGAAAATGGCCGTCTAGCGCACGTCATATATTAGGCTGCCTAATACTCTCCACTTTGCTATCATCTGCTAGGCAAATCGCTCTGGTAGACTAGTTTATACTTTGCTTGAGACCAAACGTCGGCGTGTTCGAGCACATCTCATCCTGTGTCCAACGCTCAAGCATACTCACTATCTAAATAGGGAGACCCACGAGTTTCATGCACATGTCACATGTGCGGTTCTGGACAACGAGGCTCTTGTGCACCTGCCTGGCTGCAATGTCGTCGTCGAAGATGTTGACCCACGCGTACATCGGGCTGGCTATCAGCCAATTTAGCATATTTTCATATACATATCCGAGGAAACCTTTGTTCGTCAGCTTATACAGCTCATTTCCGCTAGTACCGTTTTCGGTGTCCATATATATTGCTCCAAACAGGTGCTCTACCGGAATCGGATTTGTGTAAGCATAATCCTGAGCGAATTGAAAAGCTTTTGTTCTTTAATTGTAGCATATATATCGGTCCTGATCGGGGAGGTTTGGCACCGAGTTATGAATCTCGGTAGGCGTCACCCCAAAACATGGGATCATGCTTAAATTTATCACCTCAGGACGACAACGGATACCTAGTGTGCGTGTTCCACAGCTTTTTCGGATTATCTATGTCTACGTTTAGTATCATGACGTCATAAGCAATCGCTTCGTTTACGTTGGCATCATTGACAACCTCGCAATTATCCATCCACTGGAAATCCTCACTGAGAAGCAGCACAGGTTATTAGAGTTAAAGTAGAATACATTAAACTTTGCCTTCTCGGAATCATAAACTTTTGATATGGCCACCATTAGCAGGTGGACGTTATATCTGGGCAAGCTGTGGAAGACTTCGAAATCAAGACCCTCATCAGTTGGGTTCCACGCCATCCTCTCTGGTTTGTAAGGATGCTACTGGGCCTTGACGGCGCTTGTTGTCAACGTTCTTAGTGTTGACGAAGGCTTTCTTGCTTTTCAGGTCTTATAGCAGATGAAGGTTTGATCCCGCCACATTTGAATTGGTACCGCGATATGTACAACATTGGTCCACCAACAACCAATCCAAAGCCTCTTTACGTCTATTTCTCAAGTCATTCTAGCATTTGATTATTAGATTTATCAAAGTCCCCATCGACATGCAGAACAGCCTTCTGCTTGGGGCGAGGGTTTGTATACTCCTAAACACCGCCCTTCTGTGTCCTGCTCAGCTGTATTTTGAGGGCGAATTGTAACTTAATGACGGTGAGGGCCTGATTATTTGTCGCAGGCTTATCCCGGTTTAAAAGCTGGGACACTTCACGAAACGCTCCCAGGTCTGCGTACTATTGGCGGCCCAGAATTATCCATAGGTGCTTGTCCAAAGTCCTTTGAATTGGTGGAATTCTACCCCAGCTGTTTAGAGTTATTGAGTATCCTTAAGGTAAACGGTTCCGGTTGCTTGCTTTGCATTAAGATAAGCTTCAAACCCAGGCTGGATTGTCTTCATATTTCTAGCCTTTAATTTGTGTATCACTTTTTCAGTAGGTCATATATTGCGTGAATCTTCTCTAAATGAAAGTCTCAATTTTCAAAAGTCGAGCAACCTCCCTTTCTCCTTCAAAGCCCGACATTGCTCATTGTTGTTTTCAGAGGAACTACACATAGAGTACTGATTATAGGCGACGAGTCCCCAATCCAAACACGGATGCGTGTCAGATCCTGATGCAAACCAGGTGAACTTTGCTGGACTGATTCATACACATTTTACTGCTGAGCTCTGTTGAGCTCATGTTCAGCAATGCCACTTATATATTTTCTTATTTTGTGTACGAATATTTAAGTGTACATCTGTCACTAAAGATGTACTTCTATCACTATGTATAACCCTGAAGTTATTATTTTTGGTCTTGCTTATCCAGTAGACGGGACGCCTAGTCCGTCTCGTTCCCTCTCCTAGGAGGGCATTACGATCGCTCCGGCTGCTGCAGTTATCCGTGGTTAATCAGTGGTCATTGTCTCAGTACTAACAAAAGCTATACGGCTCAAGAAAGTTTTGTATTTATATAAGATATAAACTGACGATGACATTTTGAATGTATTTTTCACTAACACCATTGACAACGTCGTACATGTTTAATAAATAAACTACAATTCGGGGACAGAACTAAATGTAATTTACCAGGAAATATTTTAATTATAAAGAAGCTGTGGTAGTGTCGTAAAATTTGATAACAATAATTTAAACATTGAGCTGAACAACATGTTGTAAGAGACAAAAGAAATTGCTTAATATCTGTCATTATCCTAATGCTTTTTCTGGACAAAAGAAGCACTAGAGTTGGTGATAATGTGACATTGATTTTCTTTCTTGGCAATAGTATCAATTTGAATCGTTGATAATTTAACATTAATAATCTTTCTTGGCCAGACCTTTACAACATGGTGACTTCACAGAAAATGTAAATCTATGAATGGATCAGTATTCTTGAAATTCCATGGGCTGCTCTCATATTGACTGTAACACATGTTTCTTTGATTTTGAGATGTGACCTTGATTTTCCTCTTTCGAAATGTAATTTTGTTGGTTTAATGTACTGTGTTGATCTATGATTGTGTAATGTGTCATTCCGATACGTTGATAAAGTACTGAAGCAACAAACATTTCTTAAATTGTGTTACAACGCTGTGAAATGCCGTCAGAACCATGGATTACTAAAATAGAAAAGACGTCGATTATGTGTCGGTCCGAAGTATCACAAAACAAAACAGTTCCACGATGATATTTACCATGTCTACTTAGAAGTTAACCGGCTTGAAAATGGTCTCGTATACAGCTTAGAGGACTGAGAAATGACTCATAATGCCTAACGTGTTTCAGACTGGACTTGTGACATGGAAATGACACGTGCGACTTCACGTTCAGTTAATTTCTTTGTCAGCGCACGCGCTTGTTGGTTTTGAATTTATGTTCAAATCCATGCACATATAGCGTAAACACAGCGTTATGTTACTGTATGAAATGGAGGCCGGCCTATTTCGAAACAGTTATAAGCGGTGAAGTATACTGACGCCTATATGTCTGGAATGCCCGTTGAAATTTGCACACGGGGAAAGTCTGTTTGCGGACGTTTATAGCCCCGATAAATTGCATGTCCTAATTCGGTAAACGTCCTTATATTTTAAATGTACTTGTATGTATATTTTGTATTTGTTGTGTGTCTGTAACTGTCACAAAAGCATGACAGAAAACAAGATATTTTGGTGTTGTTAGCCTAAACCTCGAACGTAATTCTACATGGGTCCTCGTTACACCCTTACATATTCAAATTTACATAAGTAGCTGGGAATGCTTCTCGGCGCGTCTTTCGATGTTCGGACTGCATGTTAACAAAGAGAGATGATCTATTATCACGAAAAAGTATCCAGCCAAAAACAGCTTGAATTATGCCTGAAGTGTTCTTGCAAAAGAGGTTAAGGCTATGACATTGGAATCGGAGGGTTCAAGCATGAATCCCCGGACCCGTAAATTTTTCAAACAGATCTTAATCGATTTGAATGATGATTAATAAACGTCCAACACACGAAGAAAGCATTTATAACAAGCTTGTAATATTCTGTGTTTAAAGATTAAAGTTACGGATTAGGGATCGGAGGGTTCTGTGTTCAAACCCAAGACCCGACATGAGATTTTAGTCCTTCCAAATTCTTTGTCACGAACATTTTGCAAAACCAAACTATGTTCAAAATAAGGATTACTCTAATAACCAGCTCCGGACCCCAGATGTACTTAATAATTGCTACTTCTTAGAAAAATTTAAAACTTGCTTTTCATAATACTTCATTTGATATGTGTTAGTATTTCGGTGTTATATTTAATGACATGCCTCTATTCACTAGACGGCAATTTTTTTTAAGTTATATTTTAACCCAATTATGACATACGAATAAATCTCCCTTCTTGAAATCTAATTAATATTGATTGTCCACGATAATGTTTTAAGAACAGGACAATGTGCTGATGTTATAAAGTACTTTAAAGGAAGCCGATGAATACATTATATGTACGTGTATTACCATTTTCTAAGCGACAACGAAAAGTATAACTTTCCTGCGGTTGAGTAAAGGAACTCGGTATCTGAAATGTAAAATATAAAATGTAAACTGCCGATGTCATTTTGAATGTAATGCACTCTCTATCACCCTTACTACGTCGTCCGTGTTTAACATACTTACTATAGTTCAGGCACACTGCTATGTTCCATTTACCCGGATAGGCTTTAAATATATAATATTGGTGTCATAAAACACTTGAACAAAGGTCGATATAACTTAAACATTGAGCTGAACAACACTTTGTAAGAGGCAAAAGAACATTCTGAACATTTGCCATTTGCCGAATGCAAACACATGTTTCATTTGATTTTGAGATGTGACCTTGACTTTCCCCTTTCCAACTGCAATTTTGTATGTTTATAGTACTGTGATTATCTACGATTGTGAAATGTATCATTCCGATACGTTGATAAAGTACTAAAACAACAAGCATATCCTATATTGTGTTAGCTCGATGCGAAAGGCATTCAGATATATTTGTTATTAAACAACAACAACAAAAAAGACGTCGATCGTCGATAACGTGTCGGTCCGAAGTAACACACAACAAAACAGTTTCCGACGACGATATTTACTATAACTCTACAAGAGTTAACGTGCTTAAATACGGTCTCGTCTACAGATGAATGAATGTAACTTTTCATTCAGATCTATCAAATAAGTACGAAGAAATGACTCATAATTGCTAACGTGTTTCAGACACATGTGGCTTCACGTTTACCTGAGTTCATTGTCAGTGCACGCCTGTTGATTTTGAATTTATGTTAAAAAGTCACATATAGTGTAAACCCACTCTTATGTTAAAAAGAGAATCTCTATCAAATTGAGGCACTCTTTTTGAAACATTCATACATGGCGAAGTATATTTTAAACTTAGGAAAGCCATATAAAATGTAATAAACTGAAGACAATAGTTTTTAATAAATTTATCTCACTCATACATCTGATCGTTATTAATTTAGTACGCATTACGAAAAATGGGCATTCCAGACGATAATTCGGATGTCACGTTATAAAGTGCGCGAGAAGATAGCGTCAGAGTTTGTGATGTATTTATATCAACCCGTTGAGAAAGGTTGCTGTAAAAGTCGCTCACATTTAATTGTTCCAAGTGTATAAAATTGTGTAGCACTAAGATTTCCTTTAATATTATTCAATGTACACTTATTAGTTCATTGAACACAAATAGATATTGTTGATGTCAGCCGTGAACAAGTGGTCTATAGAGGATGGACGTACTCAATTCTCATAAAATGTTCAAGTTCGCTGCATTGTAAAACATAAATAGAAATAACTGCCAAAACTGTAAAATGAGTTACACAACTGATAGATGAATGGATAGAACGCAAATAAGTTATGCCAGTAGTCGTTTACAATGCTCATTACAAAATTCGACTTATCAGGTTATAAAACCAACAATGGACAACAATTCTATTTATGTAAGTTAAAACAAGATTCGATCAACCTATTCACTCGATAAACGTCATGATCATAGTTTCAAAATATACCTTTTATTTACCTTGCAACATATATCTCTTACAGTGTACTGATGCCCATTTACGGATTGAAAAACAACAACAATAGTTTGAAGACTTTTGAAGGGTCACAGCCTATACATGTTCAAACAAATTTAAGCATTAAACTGAAATATTTCCATAACTGCATGGTATTCAGCATCATAAACATAATGACCAACATTAAATTCGCTTAAACATGTATTCCGCTAACATTCAGATAATGCCCTTGTTCGGACAATAGTTAAACGTTTTGTTTTAATGATGTTCAATGCCATGCTTATCATACTTAACTCAAATAAAGTAACTAAGTAGTTTTATAAACTATTTTAAAATATAAATAATGTTCTACTGTATATAGATTAGAAATGCAATAAGATAAAGAATATTATTATTTTATATCTTCTGTCTTAAGGTATTTTAAGAATGGTTATGTATTCCATCATATTTTGGCCGCAAAGTTTGACAGACATCACTCTTAATAAAATAGTTCAATCAGGTATAAATAGTTTTACACAAATAGCTATTTAGCAAATGGTGTGTCCCGTTAGTGTATTTCATAGTTTAAACAGGGTGTGAGATTCTAGATAGAATTTAAAATTGAATCATGATTAAGATTACTATAACGATAACACGTGTTGTTGATACATGCATTTTTTCCTTAACGCTAGTTTTCGGGATTCGTCTTTAACATTAATTAAAATTGACGTGTTCGGGAACGTCATCGCCCTACGTTCGTCACTTCCGACGTTACTATTGTTTTGTCAAGGTAACGTATGGACTGGAACAAATGTAATAGAACTGTGTCTAGAAAATTCAGGAAAATTCGGTAAGTATTTATGCCTATACATTTAATACTGGATTTTAACGTACCATGCGCTTATAAATGTATCTATACTTATTAAATTACTTGCCAAGTTATTGCTCCTAAAGTAATAACACCTAAAATCTTATTGGTAATTAGTCCAAATGTGTTCCTAGTTCCAATGACATTAATATAAACATGCAAGATCATTGTCATCAAACTTAATATGTATAAACCTGTGTACAGATAGAATGTATTAAGTATGGATTAAAATAACTTATTAATGACTTATTAGTATTTGCTTTTTGATTGAACGTGTACGTCATATTTTGTATACTTGCAGATATTCGAGATAAAGACAACTAAAATGATACCAGTGCATATTTGTTTGACTAACTTTAACATTTTTATATGGTGTTTTCGTGGAGATACTTTTAAGAAAAGTTTCATCATTTGCTATTTAACGTCTTCTTCTATTGAATTTTGAGTTACTGATAGAACGGATAGTTGACAATTTAACACAAAAATGCTAAGATAATATGAACAAACCATATAGGCAGGCTAAAATGAAAAACAGAAACCAAGCTATCATTATTATTGTGTTAACTTTATAAATTCAAAACAAAGGGACAAATATAGGATTTATTTTTATTTGTTTCCACAAATTCTGTAAACAGTTACCAGAAAGCTGATGTGTCTCCTTAAATATTGCTCAAAGTTATTTTGACTTGTCTATAACTCCTAACGATCTTTATTATTATTCAATGTGCACTTATTAGTTTATTGAACACAAATATATATTGCTGAGGTCAGGCGCAAATAAGTGGTCTATAGAGGATGGACGTTCTCAATTTTCATAAAATGTTCAAGTTTGCTGCATAGTAAAACATAAATAGAAATAACTGACGTAATGATAAATGAACTTAAGATGAAGTAAAATGCTTGAAAAGGTAATTAATACTTTACTCACTAACCGAAACATGTCGGTACAGAAATACTTACCGATTCGTATATACACGCATTATGAAACAAGACCGAGATAATTACAAATATCTTTAAGAATATATGGGGCGTTGGTGAGACATTACAACGTGTATAAATTTGCAACTGTTACGTATATTCACGAACAACTGAGCGCACGTTATTAAGCGAGTATTTTAAATATATCATCGTTACTGAACCAATACAGTTGAAGAATGTAAGTTGACAGCAGTAATAGTCTGCACTATTTATAGAAAGCTTATTCATTCCGATAATAGTGTATCCATATTTGTAAATTATGACGCGCAGGTTTTATATCACCAACAAAATAAACAAAATTCTAAGAATTGTGAACCTTTTTGTAGCTTATTGTTTTTATAGATACTTTAGAAGGAAAAATGTGTGCTTTCTTAACAGATCTATACAAAAAGGAATATACCAAAATTACTATATTACTATAATTAAAAAGTTGCGTTGGTGTCACAAAACCATTAGACACAGGGCAATAATAATCTACCCATTGGGCTGAACAGCATGTAAGATACCAGAACATGCTGAAAATTTGTATTAAGTCGAATACTTATGATAATATTAGTTTGAGTCTTATATATTGATATATTGATATATCTTCATATATTGAACTTGATGCGCTTAATTGATCAACCCAACCACCGTAGCTAAATCGTACATTAATGATACTCATCGCTTTTTATATTCTACCTATTTATTGATTTTCTTATACATTCTGTTGATAGCAGGTTTTATATAGATCAATTGATTAGATAATAAAACACAAACGGCTCTCGTTTAGTGTCCCTAAAATATATAAATATTCACGTATGTATACATCTGTACAACGTACAAGGTGCGCTCTTTATTTCTCAAATTATCTTAAAATATCATTCCTATACTGTATGTAAATAAAACAAATAAGAATTTATAACAAAGTCTTATGAGCATTGCAACATATACCAAACTTAAAAACGCATAGGACAAATGTATTCACATGCAAGCCAAATTAAAAATAAGAACACATCTGTGGTAGGGCATTTAACAAAAAGAGCAAACCCGACATTTACGGCCTTGGAACGGTCAGTCGGTAATATTGTCCGACTGGGGTGCTTAAACTTACAAGCAGACACCGATTAAGATGGCATATCAGTGTTGCAATGCAATTTGTGATATACGGCGAGGCACTACAGGACCTTTTTCGAGACAGATTACATTGTTAAAGTGACAGTAGTAACTTATTTATTAAGAAAATTACAAAAAAGTATATATATATTTTTACTTCAATTCATTTACCTCACGGCATATTAAAAAAACAACCCGTAACGTAAAGCCCGTAAAGTAATGAAAAACCAGCTAAAGTTGCAATAAATAAACCTATCGGTTTATTGCAAGTACAGCATTGAATAAATTAATTTGTAAATAACACACGTAATCATTTAATTTGCATGTATGAACAAAAATAAATGCAAATGTATGTTTCAATTAAAAAAGTAGATATATTTGCCAGATAGAGTTTAAAGATATAGACGGAGACACTAGGTGTTATAATACTTGACCAAAAAAAGTAAACACACTAGTTATTAAACTGAACAATATGTTTTAAGGGACAATGATTTATCTAGCCAAGTGAATACCTGAAAGGCCAAGTGTAACCAAAAATTGACATATAACTAACAATAGTATATTTATTGGGTTACGTACATTTACACTGCATAATGAATTTTTGCATTTATACGCTCGGTATATGCCTTTATTTTGTTATGTTACACCTTTTCTCGTAAAAATTATTGAACTTACAAAGTCATAAGTTATATTTATATTTATATATATGCTCGTGTAATAAGAACACGTTATACTGAAAATACAAATTAACAGACAAGTATACATTAGATTGTATTCTTGTTATTTAGAATGTGGTAAATGGCAAACTATGAAATGTAGTTCTCAAGCAATATGTGTTTTACATGAACACAATAGAACACATGCATATTTCAAATTCTACCACTTGGCCTAAATCCTCTTCATATTTCAACATATATTAAAATTAAACAACGCAAAGGACAACGGTTCAATGCAATTTCTTTGAAAAGGTCACAACACAACTGTGATGACACATTTTATAGAACAGAATAATCCCAAGAGATATCGCTTTGGGACAGCCAGTCAGCTGAAGATCGAGTGGGGTTCTTAAACCTGTTTCAAGTACTCTAACCTCGCACTTTCGAAGGTATTTTTAAACACATGCAGTGAAAAGAAAACATATCAATTCGAAACTAAATTGTTCAAGAGATGATGAATCTTAGATGCTATGAATAATGTCCACATTAATGTATGTACGTATCTATCTATCTATCTATATATCTATCTATCTATCTATCTATCTATCTATCTATCTATCTATCTATCTATCTATCTATCTATCTATCTATATTTCTGTCTGTATGCATGTCTGTGTGTCTGTCTGTCAGTCTGTCTATTAGAAATAGAGAGAGAGAGAGAGAGAGAGAGAGAGAGAGAAAGAGAGAGAGAGAGAGAGAGAGAAGAATAATCCTAATACGATATTTATTTGTCTCTACCAGTTAAAGTGCTTAAATACGGTCTTGACTAGCGATATATGTCTGTTACCTTTCATAAAGATCTACTACACGAAGACAAAGAACTGACTTATAATGCCTAAAGTGATTCTAATAGGAAATGTAGCATGAAATAGATACATGTGGTTGCACGTTCACATAAATTCATTGTCATTGCACGCGCCTGTTTTTTTCTACCTGCACTCTTATGTCTTAATAGTTATAAACGGCTACTTCTTGTTTTTCTTCTTCTAGGTTCGGGCCAAGTTAACATAAATTTACTGATGACGATGTAAAATGTAAGTTAATAGATGTACATATTTTGACATAGTTCTCTTAATCTTGTATTTTTAAACAGGCATTATTTGTAACCAACTGTTGGTGGTTCTTAAGGTATTGATCCAAATTCAAAGTCCAAGTGATACACAACCAGTATAAAAATTGAATTACACGGTGCTGTGACACCGCACAATCTTCAGAAATAAAAGCATTAGCCAAAGGAACATCAACCTGAACATACCGTCGTCAGGCACCTGATGCTGTTCGAAGTACCGATATGACCGTGTGAATATTTCTCTCTTTTTCGTTGGATGAGCAGCTGAATCTAGAGAATGAGACTAAACGTCGGCGTGTTCGATCACATCGTAATCCTGTTTCCAACGCTCATTCATACACACTATCTAAATCGGGAGAGCCACGATCCTCATGCACACGTCGTATGTGCGGTTCTGGATAAGGAGGCTCTTGTGCACCTGCCTGGCTGCAAGGTCGTCGTCGAAGATGTTGACCCACTCGTACAACGGGCTGGCTATCAGGCAACTTAACATATTTCCATATCCATATCTGAGGAGACCTTTGTTCTTTAGTTAATACAGCTCATTTCATTTAAAACCGTGTTCGGTGTTCATATATTGCTCCAAACAGGCGCTCTACTGGAATCGGAGGCCTCTGTGGATTTTCGTAAGCATAGTCGTGAGCGAATTGAACAGCTGCTGTTCTTGTATTGTAGCATATATCGGTCCTGATCGGGGTGGTTTGGCACCGAGTTATGAATCTCGGTAGGCGTCACCCAAAAACATGGGATCATGCTGAAATTTATCACCTCTGAAAGAAGCGCTCTTGCGCCAAGGGATACCTAGTGTGCGTGTTCCACAGCTCTTTCTGATTATCGATGTCTACGTTTAGTATCATGACGTCATCAGTATTTGCTTCGTTTTTGTTGCCATCATTGACAACCTCACAGTTACCAATCCACTGGAATACCTCATTGAGAAGCAGTTCATGCTATTAGCGTTAAGGCAGAAGACATTTATTTTAGCCTTCTCGGAATCATAAACTTTTGAAATTGCCACCATTAACAAGTGGACGTCATGTCTGGTCAAGCTGGGAAAGACCTCGAAATCAAGACCCTCATCATTTGGGTACCACGCCATCCTCTCTGGATGCTAATGGGCCTTGGCGGCATATGTCGTCATCGTTCATAGAGTTGACGAAGGCTTTCTTCTTGTTCAGGTCTGTCAGAAGATAAATGTAAGATCCCGCCTCATTTAAACTGGTACCGCGATATGTACAACATTGGTCAACCAACCACCAATCCAAAGCCTCTTTACGTCTATTTCTCCAGTCATTCTAGCTTTTGATTAATAGGTTAATTAAAGTCCCCATCGACATGCAGACCTGCCATCTGCTTGGAGCAAGGGTTTGTATACTCCTACACACTGTCCTGCTGTGTCCTGCTCAGCTGTATTTTGGGGGCAAATTGTAACTAATTGACGTTGAGTGCCTGATTATTTTCCGCGAGCTTATTCCGAATTAAAGGCTGGAACACTTCAAGAAACGATGCCAGGTCTACGTAGCAAATATAGATAGATAGGGAGATAGATAGATATAACGGGTTGTCGATTAAATTAAATTCTTAAAAACTAGTTCATGGATCGACAATAAGTAAGCTTATCACCATTTTCTAAGAGACATCGAAAAGTATAACTTACTGGATCTCTGGAAGACACATATTCCTTCGGTTTCTGAAAAGAAAATAGAAGATATAAACTGACCACGTCGTCCGTGTTTTATTAATATTCTACAATTCGGAGACACTGCGAAGTACCAATTACCAGGATAGGCTTTAAATATAAAGAACTTCTTTTAGGTTGGTAAAACCATTGAAAAAAGGTCGATATATATTAAACACTGAGCTGAACAGCAGGTTGTAAAAGACAAAAGAAAATGGTAAATATTTGCCATTAGCCAAAAGCTCTTTTTTGACAACACTATCACGTTGTGTCCTTGATAATTTGACATTATTGCTCTGTCCTCGCCTGGGCTCTACAACATGGTAACTACTTAAGTAAAGGTACACCCTATAAATGTATCAGTATTTTTGAAAATAGATGAGCTACTCTTATATTGATTTTATCACATGTTTCATTTGATTTTGAGATGTGCCCTTGATTTTCCTCTTTCAAACTGCAATTTTGTATGTGTAAAGTAGTATGTTGATTGTGTAATGTGTCGTTCTTATACGTTGATAAAGTACTGAAACAACACCCATTTCCTATATAATGTTATTTCGCTGTGAAATGCCTTCAGATCCATTCGTTGCTAAATGAGAAAAGAAGTCGTTAATGTGTTGGTCCGATGTAACACGAAACACAAATATCGACGACGATATTTAGCTCGTCTCATCACGAGTTAACGTGCTTAAATACGGTATCATCTATCGATTTTTGTTTGTGTAACCGTTCATGAAGTTCTACTAAATGAGGACTGAATAATGACTCAGAATGCCTTAAGTGTTTGAGACTGGACAAGTGACAAGGAAATGACACATGTGACTTCACGCGCCAATGGGTTTCGAATTTATGTTCACATCCATTCACGTACTTTTTTTATTTATTTGTATGTATATTTTGTATTTTTTGTGTGCCTATAACTGTATCACAAACATGGCAGAAAACGAGAGATTTTGGAGTTGTTTGCCTAAACCTCGAACGTAATTGTACATGGATTCTCGGTACGCCCTTACAAATTCAAACTTTCGTAAGTAGCTAGAAATGCTTCTCAGCACGTTCTTCGATGTTCGAGCTGCATGTTTACAAAGTAAGATACTCTATTACAGCGAAAAGGTCTCTAGCCACAAATAGTTTGAATTGTGACTGAAGTGTTCTTGGGAAAGAGGTCTATACTTTGGAATTGGAATTGGAGGCTTGAAATATGAAACCCCGGGCTCGTAAACTTTTCAAACAGATCGTTTTCGATTTGGATGATCCTTAATAAACATCCAACAGTAGGAGAAAGCATTTATAACATCCCTGTGTAACATGTTTTGCTTAAAGGATAAAGTTATTAAGTCGGGTTCGGAGGGTTCTGCATTTACACCCAAGACCCGACATGACTTTTCAGTCCTTTAATATTTTTTTTTCCCGAACAATTTGCAACATCAAATATGTTCAAAATAATGATTACTTTAGAGACCACTTTCGTACTCCAGATGTACTAAATAGCAGTATCCTTCTCAGAAAATATTTAAAATTTGCTTTTTTATAAATTTATATTTGGTAGTATTTTGGTCTTATATTAGATGACATAGCCCTTTTCCTTTGACAGCATTTTTTGAAGTTATATGTTTAGTGTCAGTTTAACGTGCAATTATTAACCATATTAGCACATACTTACGTATTAACTTTGTTGTGTAACATGTCTACCTGGATCAATGAAGTGCCAGGTCGTTCTGCTTACTATTTCTCTGAGGTTTTGTCTTCTTCTATTCCACTTTACATTGTGAAGTTGGTTAATTTTAGGAAATACTAAACTGTGTTATTTTTGTACATAACCAAGACACAAACATGTTTCCATGCAAGACAACTTTGATAACAAACAATTAGATACCTTAGAAAGAAAATAAAACATACTATGTTCCTGACAAATATCACCAGAACAAAAATGATTTGTTTAATGCAAGGCTGCTACACTCGTGCATTTTATGCTCGTACACTTTAGTTATAGTATTAATTGTAATTAGTTTTCCCTTTTTTAAATATTTTAAAAAAACTATTAAATGGTTTCTGTTTTTCCTGTATCTTTTTAAGCCATTCTATGGTCTCACTTTTATATGGGATACATATTTTTCTGGTGATTTATAATTATTAAAAACTATCAAATAAAAACCATAACTGTTCAAGTATTTCTTCATATTTAGTTCTATATTGCATTAACGTATTTACATGTTCCAGTTTTTGTATCGCATTTAAGTGCACGAGATGCGTCATGGTTTGTAATGTTTCTATATCAATGCGTTAAAAAAGGTTGCTGAAAATGTCGCAAGCTTTCTATTTTTTCTGATAGATAAACTTTAGATAGATCTAACTTTTTTCTTTATTATTTTTCAATGGGCACTAATTATTTTATCGAACACAAAATATATATTGTTTATATCATTATTTTATCCAACACTAAAAAAATATAGTTGATGTCAGACGCGATTAAGTGATTGCTAGAGGATGGAGGTTCTCAATTCACATAAACTGTTCATGTTCGCTGTACAGTAAAACATAAAAGCAATAACTGTCGAAATCATAATAATGAACCATGTATATTTTTTGGTGATACATGTATTGTGTTGTTTTATTAATTGTATTACCGAGGAATGCAATGGGAAAAACAACTAATCATAAACGTGTCGTCACTTTAATTTGTCGTGCAGACGTCGTACGGGAACAAGAATGTTCATTACTAAATACGACTTATCATATTATACAACCAACAATCGACAACAATTCCATAAATGTAGATCAAAACAACATTTGATCAATTTATTCAATTGACAAACTTCATAATCAACGTTTGAAAATACACCAGTTATTTTCCTTACGACATTTATTTCTTAGAGCTTATACCGGGTCATTGACGAAGTGACAAGAAACACCAGTTTGAAGAATTTTGAAGATGGAAAGCATATACGTGTTCATAAAATGTAAACATTTAACTGAAATGTTTCCATTACTGCAAGGTAGTCGGCATCATGAAAGTTATGAACAACAATTATTTCGCTTTAATATGCACTCCTCTTCCGCCAGATTTTACGAGTAGTCGGACAATGCCTAAACGTTTTGCTTTAATGCTAAAGCTTTAATGCCCTGCTGATCGTACATAACCAAAATAGTGTAACCATCACTTATACAGTATGGACATTATAATTATATAAACTATTTTAGAATATTAATTATGTACTGCTGCATATAAATTAGAAATGCAGTAAGATAAGTGATAGTATTATTTTACATTTCTTGCATTTTACGGAATTTTAATAATAATAATTCGTTTAAATAACATTTTGACCACAAGTTAAGACATAAGTCAGCATTCTTTAATAAAGTGTTGCAATCGGGAATCATTTTTGCATAATATGTTACTTAATAAACATGTAGCTTAAAAAATGTTTTGCGCATTATAGTTATTCAATTTGATAAAAGGGGTATATATGTATATATATATATATTTATATAAAGGGCCGACTGACGTTCATTTGTTCTAACTTCAACTTTCCATGGGGTTTCTTAAACGCATGCAGTTCAAAGAAAACATATCTATTTGAGACAAAACTGTTCAAGTAATGGCGACGACGTAGTCTTAGAGCCAAGATATGAAGTTATTAAAAAGAAAGTAGAGACGTAAATAGTGTTCAAATTATATATGGGTGAGATTATTGTCGTGATTTTAAATGTAATTAAATATTTGAATGAACACGAAGCATATATCTTAACTATATATAAAACAATATTTCATAGCTCCAAACATTTTATAAATAAACTTGCATTCAGGTAATCCCATCAGGATCGATTTAGTAGATGAAGAAAACTGCCTAAAAATCTGAATGCTTCTATGTTATAAAATAAGAGGCATTCGTTGATAGAAAAACCAACAGATGAAACATAGTCTAAAAAGAACATAAACAAACTGCATTGCAGAACCGAAAAACAAAAAACAAACGGCATGTAACTGTCTACAGCAAAGAGGAATTTTGAACATCTGACTATTAATCTGCTGGAATTGAGAAACACAACTGTAATAGATATTTATAAAATTTAAAATGCTAATTATTTCGAAACATTTGTAATTAAAATGAAAATGCTCGAATAGCTCACTTCACAGTCATTCTAGTGAATCAATTCGTAGACACAAAATGTTGTCACCAATAAAAAAAAATATTTAAAACAAAGCAATCCAAAAAGAAAAAGAAAAGCTGTAGAAACAACTCATCAGATCTCGCATACTCCTATGTAATCTCAAACTACGTATGCAAATGATACGAAAAACACACTTGGAAAAATAAGCAGAAAAAGTCACTTAAGCACTTGCACAGAGTAAACATATATTTGCATGCATTAAGTACTAATGTAACAAGGTAGTATTTACAATTAATAAACATCAGGGGCTGATATTTGTTGCCATTTTCCCGCACGTAATGTTTCCTGCG
Source organism: Sinonovacula constricta (assembly GCA_007844125.1). Taxonomy (NCBI): domain Eukaryota; kingdom Metazoa; phylum Mollusca; class Bivalvia; order Cardiida; family Solecurtidae; genus Sinonovacula; species Sinonovacula constricta. The sequence goes on from CM017570.1 coordinate 46,998,269, forward strand.
ACAGTACAGAAGTGCAGAATTGCTTCCCTTGTCTTCAGATGCGTTTTACCAATCTCTTCAGTTACGAGTACAATAAATATAGTTTATGCAAAAATCCTGTCTGAGAGAAGCTCAAAATGAAAAGAGAAATGATTGAACTAAAAGAAAACAGTGAAATCGAGACAAATATCCAAGTTAGCAAAATTTTACTTTCGGTTTTCGCGATTAAAAACAGCCAGCTAAGGTTTTGAAATCGTATATGCCTTCTTTGGTCTTTCCTTCGGCTACTTATGCGTTTTTTTAATTGGAAGCCCTCTGACAATGCCATCCGGTAACGCTGGTGTAACAAAAGCGTAGGACTTAAAACTGTTCACTCCTGATAGTTTACTTCACCGACATATGTGATGTATTTTTTATTTGGCGATTTATACATGTTGGATAAAAAAAAATGTAAAGATAAAAATATTTATATATCCCTGACAGCACCTTAAGTTAAGAACTATTGAACGGAGTACTTGTAATAACTGTTAAATGTGGATTTATAAATGTTTGTGTATGTACTTGTTTATTATTAGATGTACATATTTTGACATAATTCTCTTAATCTTGTATTTTTAAACAGGCATAATTTGTAACCAACTGTTGGGGGTGCTTAAGGTATTGATCCAAATTCAAATTGATCCATAGTCCAAGTGATACACAACCAGTATAGAATTTGAATTACTCAGTGCTGCGACACCGCACAATCGTCAGAAATAAAAGCATTAGCCACAGGAACATCAACCTGAACATAACTTCGCCGATCATAAAGGAAAACATGATGCTGTTCGAAGTACCGATATGACCTTGTAAATATTTATCTCTTTCGTTGGATGAGCAGATGAATCTAGAAAATGACCGTCTAGCGCACGTCATATATTAGGCTGCCTAATACTCTCCACTTTGCTATCATCTGCTGGGTAAATCGCTCTGGTAGACTAGTTTATACTTTGCTTGAGACCAAACGTCGGCGTGTTCGAGCACATCTCATCCTGTGTCCAGCGCTCAAGCATACTCACTATCTAAATAGGGAGACCCACGAGTTTCATGCACATGTCACATGTGCGGTTCTGGACAACGAGGTTCTTGTGCACCTGCCTGGCTGCAAGAACGTCGTCGAAGATGTTGACCCACGCGAACATCGGGCTGGCTATCAGCCAATTTAGCATATTTTCATATACATATCCGAGGAAACCTTTGTTCGCCAGCTTATACAGCTCATTTCCGCTAGTACCGTTTTCGGTGTCCATATATATTGCTACAAACAGGTGCTCTACCGGAATCGGAGGCCTCTGTGGATTTTTGTAAGCATAATCCTGAGCGAATTGAAAAGCTTTTGTTCTTTAATTGTAGCATATCTATCGGTCCTGATCGCGGAGGTTTGGCACCGAGTTATGAATCTCGGTAGGCGTCACCCCAAAACATAGGATCATGCTAAAATTTATCACCTCAGGACGACAACGGATACCTAGTGTGCGTGTTCCACAGCTTTTTCGGATTATCTATGTCTACGTTTAGTATCATGACGTCATAAGCAATTGCTTCGTTTACGTTGGCATCATTGACAACCTCGCAATTATCCATCCACTGGAAATCCTCACTGAGAAGCAGCACAGGTTATTAGAGTTAAAAAAGAATACATTAAACTTTGCCTTCTCGGAATCATCAACTTTTGATATGGCCACCATTAGCAGGTAGACGTTATATCTGGGCAAGCTGTGGAAGACTTCGAAATCAAGACCCTCATCAGTTGGGTTCCACGCCATCCTCTCTGGTTTGTAAGGATGCTACTGGGCCTTGACGGCGCTTGTTGTCAACGTTCTTAGTGTTGACGAAGGCTTTCTTGCTTTTCAGGTCTTATAGCAGATGAAGGTTTGATCCCGCCACATTTGAACTGGTACCGCGATATGTACAACATTGGTCCACCAACAACCAATCCAAAGCTCCTTTACGTCTATTTCTCAAGTCATTCTAGCATTTGATTATTAGATTTATCAAAGTCCCCATCGACATGCAGAACAGCCTTCTGCTTGTATACTCTTAGACACCGCCCTTCTGTGTCCTGCTCAGCTGTATTTTGAGGGCGAATTGTAACTTAATGACGTTGAGGGCCTGATTATTTGTCGCAGGCTTATCCCGGTTTAAAAGCTGGGACACTTCACGAAACGCTCCCAGGTCTGCGTACTATTGGCGGCCCAGAATTATCCATAGGTGCTTGTCCAAAGTCCTTTGAATTGGTGGAATTCTACCCCAGCTGTTTAGAGTTATTGAGTATCCTTAAGGTAAACGGTTCCGGTTGCTTGCTTTGCATTAAGATAAGCTTCAAACCCAGGCTGGATTGTCTTCATCTTTCTAGCCTTTAATTTATGTATCACTTTTTCAGTAGGTCATATATTGCGTGCATCTTCTCTAAATGAAAGTCTCAATTGTCAAAAGTCGAGCAACCTCCCTTTCTCCTTCAAAGCCCGACATTGCTCATTGTTGTTTTCAGAGGAACTACACATAGAGTACTGATTATAGGCGACGAGTCCCCAATCCAAACACGGATGCGTGCCAGATCCTGAGGCAAACCAGGTGAACTTTGCTGGACTGATTCATACACATTTTACTGCTGAGCTCTGTTGAGCTCATGTTCAGCAATGCCACTTATATATTTTCTTTTTTTGTGTACGAATATTTAATTGTACATCTGTCACTAAAGATGTACTTCTATCACTATGTATAACCCTGAAGTTATTATTTTTGGTCTTGCTTATCCAGTAGACGGGACGCCTAGTCCGTCTCGGTCCCTCTCCTAGGAGGGCATTACGATCGCTCCGGCTGCTGCAGTTACCCGTGGTTAATCAGTGGTCATTGTCTCAGTACTAACAAAAGCTATACGGCTCAAGAAAGTTTTGTATTTATATAAGATATAAACTGACGATGACATTTTGAATGTATTTTTTCACTAACACCATTGACAACGTCGTACATGTTTAATAAATAAACTACAATTCGGGGACACAACTAAATGTAATTTACCAGGAAATATTTTAATTATAAAGAAGCTGTGGTAGTGTCGTAAAAATTGATAACATTAATTTAAACATTGAGCTGAACAACATGTTGTAAGAGACAAAATAAATTGCTTAATATCTGTCATTATCCTAATGCTTTTTCTGGAGAAAAGAAGCACTAGAGTTGGTGATAATGTGACATTGATTTTCTTTCTTGGCAATAGTATCAATTTGAATCGTTGATAAAATAACATTAATACTCTTTCTTGGCCAGACCTCTACAACATGGTGACTTCACAGGAAAATGTAAATCTATGAATGGATCAGTATTCTTGAAATTCCATGGGCTGCTCTCATATTGACTGTAACACATGTTTCTTTGATTTTGAGATGTGACCTTGATTTTCCTCTTTCAAAATGTAATTTTGTTGGTTTATTGTACTGTGCTGATCTATGATTGTGTAATGTGTCATTCCGATACGTTGATAAAGTACTGAAGCAACAAACATTTCTTAAATTGTGTTACAACGCTGTGAAATGCCGTCAGAACCATGGATTACTAAAATAGAAAAGACGTCGATTATGTGTCTGTCCGAAGTATCACAAAACAAAACAGTTCCGACGATGATATTTACCATGTCTACTTAGAAGATAACCGGCTTGAAAATGGTCTCGTATACAGCTTAGAGGACTGAGAAATGACTCATAATGCCTAACGTGTTTCAGACTGGACTTGTGACATGGAAATGACACGTGCGACTTCACGTTCAGTTAATTTCTTTGTCAGCGCACGCGCCTGTTGGTTTTGAATTTATGTTCAAATCCATGCACATATAGCGTAAACACAGCGTTATGTTACTGTATGAAATGGAGGCCGGCCTATTTCGAAACAGTTATAAGCGGTGAAGTATACTGACGCCTATATATCTGGAATGCCCGTTGAAATTTGCACACGGGGAAAGTCTGTTTGCGGACGTTTATAACCCGATAAATTGCATGTTCTAATTCGGTAAACGTCCTTATATTTTAAATTTACTTGTATGTATATGTTGTATTTGTTGTGTGTCTGTAACTGTCACAAAAACATGGCAGAAAACAAGATATGTTGGTATTGTTAGCCTAAACCTCGAACGTAATTCTACATGGGTCCTCGTTACACCCTTACATATTCAAATTTACATAAGTAGCTGGGAATGCTTCTCGGCGCGTCTTTCGATGTTCGGACTGCATGTTAACAAAGAGAGATGATCTATTATCACGAAAAAGTATCCAGCCAAAAACAGCTTGAATTATGCCTGAAGTGTTCTTGCAAAAGAGGTTAAGGCTATGACATTGGAATCGGAGGGTTCAAGCATGAAACCCCGGACCCGTAAACAGATCTTAATCGATTTGAATGATGATTAATAAACGTCCAACACACGAAGAAAGCATTTATAACAAGCTTGTAATATTCTTTGTTTAAAGATTAAAGTTACGGATTAGGGATCGGAGGGTTCTGTGTTCAAACCCAAGACCCGACATGAGAATTTAGTCCTTCCAAATTCTTTGTCACGAACATTTTGCAAAACCAAAATATGTTCAAAATAAGGATTACTCTAATGACCAGCTCCGGACCCCAGATGTACTTAATAATTGCTACTTCTTAGAAAAAAATTAAAACTTGCTTTTCATAATACTTCATTTGTGTTAGTATTTCAGTCTTATATTTAATGACATACCTCTTTTCACTAGACGGCAATTTTTGTTAAGTTATATTTTAACCCAATTATGACATACGAATAAATCTCCCTTCTTGAGATCTAATTAATATTGATTGTCCACGATAATGTTTTAAGAACAGAACAATGTGTTTATTTTATAAAGTACTTTAAAGGATGTCGATGAATACATTTTATGTACGTGTATCACCATTTTCTAAGCGACAACGAAAAGTATAGCTTGCATGCGGTTGAGTAAAGGAACTCGGTATCTGAAATGTAAAATATAAAATGTAAACTGTCGATGTCATTTTGAATGTAATGCACTTTCTATCACCCTTACTACGTCGTCCGTGTTTAACATATTTACTAGAATTCAGACACACTGCTAAGTTCCATTTACCCGGATAGGCTTTACATATATAATATTGGTGTCATAAAACACTTGAACAAAGGTCGATATAACTTAAACATTGAGCTGAACAGCACTTTGTAAGAGGCAAAAGAACATTCTGAACATTTGCCATTTGCATAATGCAAACACATATTACATTTGATTTTGAGATGTGACCTTGACTTTCCTCTTTCCACCTGCAATTTTGTATGTTTATAGTACTGTGATTATCTACGATTGTGAAATGTGTCATTCCGATACGTTGATAAAGTACTAAAACAACAAACATATCCTATATTGTGTTAGCTCGATGCGAAACGCATTCAGATATATTTGTTATTAAACAAAAAAAAAAAAAAAAAAAAAAAAAAAAAAAAAAAAAAAAAAAAAACGTCGATCGTCGATAACGTGTCGGTCCGAAGTAACACAAAACAAAACAGTTTCCGACGGCGATATTTACTATAACTCTTTCAGAGTTAACGTGCTTAAATACGGTCTCGTCTACAGATGAATTTCTGTAACCTTTCATTCAGATCTATCAAATAAGTACGAAGAAATTACTCATAATTGCTAAAGTGTTTCAGACACATGTGGCTTCACGTTTACCTGGGTTCATTGTCAGTGCACGCCTGTTGATTTTGAATTTATGTTAAAAAGTCACATATAGTATAAACCTATTCTTATGTTACAAACAGAATGTATAAAATTTAGGCACTCTTATTTTGAAACAGTCATACATGGCGAAGTATATTTTAAACTTAGGAAAGCCATATAACTTGTAATAAACTGAAGACAATATTTTTAAATAAATTTATCTCACTCATACATCTGATCGTTATTTATTTGGTACGCATTACGACAAATGTGCCTTCCAGACGACAATTCGGATGTCACATTATAAAGTGCGCGAGAAAATAGCGTCATAGTTTGTGATGTATTTATATCAACTCGTTGAGAAAGGTTGCTGTAAACGTCGCTCACATTTAATTGTTTCAAGTGTATAAAATTGTGTAGCAATAAGATTTCCTTTAATATTATTCAATGTGCACTTATAAGTTCATTGAACACAAATAGATATTGTTGATGTCAGCCGTGAACAAGTGGTCTATAGAGGATGGGCATTCTCAATTCTCATAAAATGTTCAAGTTCGCTGCATTGTAAAACATAAATAGAAATAACTGCCAAAACTGTTAAATGAGTTACACAACTGATAGATGATTGGATAGAACGCAAATATGTTATGTCAGTAGTCGTTTGTTTTCAAAGTGTAGAAAATATACTTTTCAATCAACACTTCCAAAATTAATATACATTATTATATATTTAAATAATGTTGCGTATCGACATTTTGGGTTAGATAGTGAAAAAAAAAACTACGTTTGCCGACATTAAATAACTTGTTACGGGACAAAGAAGCAAAGCTTTTAATAAACTAAAACTATAATCATAAAAGAAGAAGGACAACAGTCACCTAGGGTTGAAATGGGCCTGACAAGTGAAAAGTGTGATTGTCCTAGTTGAGTGTATCCTCTGTACCAACCTGTAAAGTTTTCATGAAAGTGTGCTGTTTTAAAAACTTTATCGCCGAGGAAACATAACTAATCATAAACTTGGCGTCACTTTAATTGACGTGTAGATGTCGTACGGGAACAAACATGTTCATTACAAAATTCGACTTATCATGTTATAAAAGCAACACCGGACAACAATTCCATATATGCAAGTCAAAAGAAGATTCGATCAACTTATTCACTCGATAAACGTCATGATCAACGTTTCAAAATATACCCTTTTTTTACCTTGCAACATATATCTCTTAGAGTCTACACATGCTCATTTACGGATAGAAAACAACAACAATAGTTGTAAGACTTTTGAAGGGTTACAGTATATACATTTTCAAACAAATGTAAGCATTAAACTGAAATATTTCAATCTGCATGGTATTCAGCATCATAAACATAATGACCAACAGTAAATTCGCTTAAACATGTATTCCGCTAACATTCAGATAATACATTCGGTCGGACAATAGTTAAACGTTTTGTTTTAATGCTGTTCAATGCCGTGCTGATTACACTCAACACAAATAAAGTAACTATAACGTATACAGTTTAAAACTTATAATTTTATAAACTATTTTAGAAAATAAATAATGTTCCGCTGTATATAATTTAGAAATGCAATAAGATAAAGCATTTTGTTATTTCATATTTTCTGTCTTAAGGTATTTTAAGAATGGTAATGTATTCCCATCATATTTCGGTCGCAAAGTTTGACAGAAGTCATTCCTAATCGCTAGTTTTCTGGACGCGTTTTTTTTTAGCATTAGTTAAAATTGACGTGTTCGGGAACGTCATCGCCCTTCGTTCGTCACTTCCGACCTTACTATTGTTTTGTCAAGGTAACGTATGGATTGGAACCAATGTAATATAACAGTGTCACGAAATTCAGGAAAATTCGATAAGTATATATGAATATACATTTAATACTGTATTTTAACGTATCGAACGCTTGTTATTGTATTTATACTTATTAAATTAGTTGCTCAGGTATTGCTCTTTAAGTAATAACACCTAAATTCATATTGGTAATTAGTCCAAATGTGTTTTCCTAGTTCCAATGACATTAATATAAACATGCAAGATCATTGTTATCAAACTTAATATGTATAAACCTGTTTTCAGATAGAATGTATGAATTATGGATTAAAGTGGATTAAAAACTTATTAATGACTTATTAGTATTTGCTTTTTTATTAAACTTGTACGTCATATTGTGTATGCTTGCAGATATTCGAGATAAAGACAACTAAAATGATACCAGTGCATTTTTGATTGACTAACTGTAACATTTGTATATACTGTTTTAATTGAAATACCTTTATGAAAAGATTTTTTCGGTTGCTATTTAACGTCTTCTTTTATTGAATTTTGAATTACTTATAGAACGGATCGTTGACAATTTCATCACAATAAATGCTACGATAATACGGACAGACCGAATAGGCAGGCTAAAATGAAAAACAGAAAGAAAGCTATTATTAATATTGTGTTAACTTTTTAAATTCGAAATAAAGCGACAAACATAGGATTTATTTTTAATTTATCTTCCATCAATTGTGTAAACCGTGACCAGAAAGCTGATGTGTCTCCTTAAATACTGCTCATAGTTATTTTGACTTGCCTAAATTTTCTATAAAAACGATAAAACAGCGGGATCAAATAATAATTTTCTGGTCGACAGGCAATCATATAAAATTACCTATTAACCTATTTGTAAGTAGCCATTAATTGAGCGAGCAATGCCCGGTATCAGGCACATAGGTCTTCGTCACTGGATGCTAAGTAGATTTGAATGTCATAAGCATACGTTCAACACAAACCCTGAAGTTACAGACACAGTATACTGTATATCGTATTATTGTTATTTAGAAAGTGGTAAATGGCAGACTATGAAATATAGTTTACAAGCAGTATTTGTTTTTACAGGCAAGGACACAATACAATATATGCAAATTTCAGGTACTACCACTTGACCTAAATTCTGTGACTAATTCAACATACATTAACGTTGAACGATGTTCAGGGCAAACAGTGCAATACCAGTTCTCAGTTATGAATTACGTTCAGAAGGTATTCGGGTGAGATGATAATTTCTATTGAAACATAAAAAAAGCTTGACAGCAAAAAAAAAAAAAAAAAAATATTGGAACTAACTAGAACATGCAGAATATATTTGGTATATATATCTAAATGAATATTTCAGGACTGTAAGCAATTATTAAAATTTGCGTTCATATGATCTCATCACGATATATTTACCAAAGTCCAAAGAAAAGGTCGGGGACCAGATGAAGTGAAATGCGTGAAAAGTTAATTAAATGATCTACTCATTAACCTAGACATTACGGTACGGAAAAAGTTACTTACTGTGAACCTTTTTTCATCCTGAAATATATATATATACAACATATTATTCCGATTATCAATTGAAACCATTAAACGCACTACATATATGGCAATATAATGAATCGCGGTTTGTATATACAAGCGTTATGAACCTAGACCGAGATCAGGCATATATATCAAGCTCTACAAAACAGATTACATTAAAAAAAATGGCAGTAGAAACGTATATATTGAGAATATACTTAAGAAATCATGTCATTTTCCCCACAGCATATTTACAAAACGATCCGTTTAAAACGTGACCTAAGGCCCATTAAGTAATTATAAACCAATTAAAGTTGCAATAAAAACATCGTTATATTGCAAAATACAACAATGAATGAAATAAATATGTGAATAACACAACCAATAATATGATTGGTAAGTTTCTACAAAAATGTATGCAAATATATGTTTGAATTAAACAAGAAAAAAATATTTGCCATATAGAGTTTAAAGATAAAGACGAAGACACTAGGTGTTATAATACTTGATAAAAATAACCAGTAAACACACTAGGTATTAAACTGAACATGACATAAGGGACCACGGCATGACTCAACTAACCAAGTAAATACCTGAATAACTAAAAATAACAAACTTACTTTTTTTGCATTTATAAACGCGATATATGCCTTCACTAATGTTTTAGTGAAAATTAGTGAACTTTCACAGTCATTCATTATTAAACATGACACGAGAATGACGTCAATTCAAACAAAATAAAATAAAGATACAGTAAAAGGCTACATGTGTCCTCACAATGACATTTCGACTTAACCTAGGCACGTGACATTATTCCCAAATATGCTTACACCTTTGTGACACAAGGAAAACTTAACTTACAGAAAACAAGCTTTTGACTGATGGACTAGGTGAAATTTTGAGGGAAGAGGTACGTTTGTTGGAGTATCCTTCCATGTGTGTAAGTGTGTGTGTTTGTGTGTGTGTGTGTGTGTGTGTGTGTGTGTCACACAACACTGTTGATTACAAGAAGAAGATGACAAAGACAAAGAAGGCATATATGACAAACTATAAGATAACATGCTATGCATGTTATACTTATTGATTACAAAAAAATATACCCTACATGAAACTTAATCTGATTCCTCTTCTTGACTGGTGGATTTGACCTTTTATCAAGTTACTGAAACTATAATAGTTTTTCTTTTACGTTGTAAGTGACACAGATAATACTCCTTTTCATTGTATTTTAGCAATCAGCTAAGCACTGGATTAAATCAACATCAATCATTGTTCAAGACTTGCCCCAAAACTCCAAATCAAGACGAAAACAAAAATAATGCTACAAACTCAGGTATGGTACTACACATGTTATCATTACCGTTCGCCAAGTCTGTGTATCATGCAAGAACTTAAATAAACATTTGATAAGTCTGTGACAAATGTCATCAACAGATAACATACATGTGCCAATATATTAGAAGCAGAAACAGTATAATTGAATTGTATTTGTGTTTATGTATTATATTTATCGTCCTACCTCTTGCGGCAGTTATAGTGCTGCCTTCACTATGTATAGTATGCCATGAAGCAGCATGGGGGTGGGGTTGCAGCAAACTCGGGCCTAGGGGCCGCAATACCCTGGCGGGGGTTTCTGCCCCACTTTTTTGGTCCGAGCTTACCAGCTAGCACTCACATTGGGCCCTTGGAGGTCACATTGCCCGATCTAGTGGCCCTGGCGGGTCCCCCCCACGAGCTATGCGATAGGGCCCGTCCAACCCCACTCCCACACCACGAGAAAAAAGGAGCTCCTAGAGACCACCACCGTCGCCGGCCAAAGGGGCTGTGCAGGGATCTCTATCAGCCTTCTTTCCATTTAGATGTTGGGTATGTACAGAGCTTAGACGCCGATACTATGAAGGGGACAGACAATTGCTCTTGGCTCTTGTTCGGCTCCACGGATAGCTGCGACCTGTCCTGCCTCAAGGACTTTTGCAGAATTCACCTCATAAAATTTCGCAAAGGCGGCGGCCCGAGGCCCTGCACATTCTGCGTGGTAGGAGTCAAAAACAACCCGTTGCTGTACATGGCCTTTGGCTATAAGAGGAAGGCGTCAAAACATTACATGCGGCAGCAGAGAGCCTTTGCCAAGAAAGTAATGCGTATGACTATCGAAATGCGCTATTAGAAAGAGGTGTTTTTTCACATTGATAACCCATAATGCACTATGGACGAGTGTATCGAATAGTTATTTGCAGAAATGCCCGACTCTAAGGGTCAACAGTTCATCGACATTGATGACCAGGTCCTTCCACCACTGAAATTTCCAACAGAAAAGTAAGTTGAGATATTGAACGACTCCAATGATGACGTTGAAGTGGATGGTGCCACCGCGGTATTCTTTGCATTGAAGGTGGAGACAGAAGACTCCTTGATATTGGTGACATTTAGAACGCCGAAGTTATGTACGTTAGAATCAGCCGACTGGCCATAGACACCGCATGACAGATGCAAGAACAACACGGCCGCTCAAATCTCTTCCAGAGGGCAGTTTACTGATGAGAATCTTGTTCTTGAGGGAGAGAGTCGAGAACTAATTGGGCAGTCGAAGATAAATTCCGTGCAGAGAGGAAGAAGGAACAAGCGGTCGTTGAGTTTTCCCGAAACTCAAAGCCGGGCGCCCTTGTTGAGGTTGACAATGTGATTTATCAGAACGCCTATCCGGCCACGGCGGTGGCGTATGGTCTCTATCCCTTTACAAACTCAATCACCCAAACCTCACTCCCCTAAGTGATGACGACCTCAATTCCGTAGCACGGTGAGTTATCGAGCATTTCGAGGGTGCCCTGAGGGGTTATCGTCTCACAAAAGCTAGCTGGCAAACATTACGGAGTGGGAGAAGAGGGTCCACAAGATAGGCGCCACCATTGACGATGTAGCAGCTCTCAAACGCATCCTTAAAAGAGCAATCGTCCTGCGGGACATTGCTTGGGAGGACATCTACAAGACTGGCAAATACCAGCAATGTCGGTGGCAGGCGGTAGAGCTCATCTGCCATTACAGCCACGCCTAGTCCAAAGACATCAACTTCCCGGCTTCAAGATAGGTCCATACTATGGGGGCGACGTCTGGGAAGCCATTCGACAAGCAACCCAGGGTGAGCCGATAGCCGTCTGGCTTCTTGATGGACAAGATAGGCAGCTCAGCGTCGACCAGTTTGTGCCTCCGCACGTACCGAACTCAAGATGTCCACAAACGACTGCAGAGAGTGTGTAGATTCTTGGGGGATGAGTCCCTAGCCGAGAGAGCCTTTGGAGAGAACCATGCAGCCAGCATCAAGGCTATGATATCGAGAATGCTTGCGTGGAGCATGGCAATGGCGGGCTATGTGACTCGATAGGCTACGCCATCGATCTGAAGGGCTGCTACCCAGCAATCTTCGAGGGGCACGATGAGGCCAAGCCTTATTTCCAAAGGTTCAGGCATCAGGGCCACCGCATGTCCCGTGTTGCCATCAATGGCACTATCCGAAAGACTATGGTACACGCTTCGCCGAGGTCCAGGAGTAGGCGTTAACGTCAAAAGTCCACCCGGTCATCACTGCGTGGTTTGGAAATCATTTCACAGGGAACGGTTGGCCCGGACGCCTCTGTTGGCCTTTCTTGTGGGAAGTGGCATGCTGAATTGTTTCATGGTCAGAGAGGCTATCATCGCAAAAGCAAACGGAGGTCTGGCTCCCGAAACCAGGGCTGCAGCATAATCGGGAAATAGACCCCGATTAGCAAGGCAGATAGGAAAAGGCTTACCAGGAGACTCATGGCCGACCCCGGAGAGCTTGACTTCCTGGTCCGCGATACCCACCAAAGCGATACCCACCCAGTTAGGTGCCCGATGGGCCACGTCCTCACCTACTTCGACAGCACCCAGCCGCACTACGCCCAGCTAAGACCCAGCATGCTTGCCTAAGCCCACATCAACCTCATCAAGCCGGTTCACGCCTTACGAGATTGTCCAAGTGGAAACCGATTCCATCTACGTCAAGAAAGTAGCCCTGCACAAGCTACAATGGGTCGGAGCGTTTGTTGCTCCGCGACAAAGCAACTGTAGAAAGGACTGGTTCCTCTTCAAAATAGAAACCCTGCCCGCTGTTGTTTTAGCTCAGTGGAGAGACAAGCAATTGTACGCTTCCTCAGTGGCGGTGGCGGCACAGGTAAAACCACTCGAGCCGTCGAGCTCTTCCGAGCCAGTGACCTCCGCCACCAATCGCGGGAGAGATGCCACCCGACTGACTGCGGCAGAAAAGGGACCACTACGAGGAGGTCGAGGTCGACCACAGAGCGAAGGACTCTGCCCTCAGGGACCTGAAAAGAAAAATCCGTCTCCGACCCGACAAAGACCAGTATTGAGAGATGCGAAGGGTGCTCCCCAGTTGCCTTGGGTGGGATGGGTTTGTGAATGCATGTAAGCCTGCCGACCTCGTACTGACATAATTTGTACCTCAAGTCGACCACCCGTAAAACAGTCGGAAGCAGAATATTCAGGTGGCGATTCCGGGCGCAGACCGAAATGAAGAGCTAGTTCCCAACGACATCGTGGACGTCCCTGTCGAGGAAACAGACACTGTTTAACGAACAAATGACTGACACCTGGGTTATTCCATCACAGTTAACGCTTCCGAGGACTGACAATTCACGACTCACAAAAGTATGGATCATTGACGACTTTCTGCAGTGGTCCAATCTGGCCCACCTTGTGGTATCTCGAGTAGAGTACATGCACCAACTCGAAGGGATGTCTGTCCCCAGGAGGATGGTTCCGAGGTCAGGCAACTTACAGAGCAGCAACTCTGCATGGCGAACCAATGGGAGCTTGTGGCCTACAAGCGCCAGGACCGAGCCTATGGTCTGAATGGGGTTTAACCTCAATGTTTACCACATCCTGCAGCTCAAGGAGACCCAAAACAGCTGCTCTGGGTTCATTCCCCAAAAGACACACCGCAGTTAAGTGTCGACCGGCTGGACAGCCCAAGATGCCACATCCATTACAATGTCCGCTTGACCTGTCCGAAGTGCAATCGAAAAAGGAGAGCCGTAGCCCTCAACGCTTGGGAACCCAATCAGGAATAATTGGCTGTCTGGGGCACCACCAGGAGTTCTTCGCGCACAAGTCTCGCCTAGGTCGAACCACAAGGTAATAGAGGACGGGTTCATTTGGCTTCGTAACAGAGCGCCCAGTCGCATTTCGCCCGCGTTCAGCAAGTGTCCTATTGAACCGCTCTATAACTTCCTGATCACGGTGGATGTTCACATGGCCGCGTCTGAACGCAATCCTGTGCTTCTCCAGAAGCTGGGGCACAGAGCCAATGAACTCCCGCCCAGGATCGACTTAAAGCAGTTTCGGCCATAGCAGCGGGCCCCGCTGGTAGATCCGCTTGAGATAAACTGAGACCTCTTTTAGCCTACTTCATAGTAAGCGGTTCAGCTGCTTTGAACATGGTGGCCACATCATCAACAGTCAGGGCATTTTTGCATCTCTTCAGACGAACCGTGTCGTGTGATAAATGTAAGAGATCGGCCTGGTGCACTTCGTTCGTTACTGAAACGTTGATTTTGGGTCTCGGTATATGGCTTGAACAGGAAGGTAGATTTGCCAGATTGCAATCTTTTTAAGGAAGTCTCGGACCTTGGCCTCAGAAACCCCAGCCGGGGCCGCCAGATTTTGAAATACCGTTAGCCGCTTCCAGTTGCCACTGGGGCTGTAGTCTTGCGAGCTTCTGATCCATTGAGATATTCCAATCTATATTTTGAATAAAAACAAACAGCTGAAAGCATTTGGCGCTCTACTCGCAAAACTCGCGGCATGCGCCGCGGCTGCTCTCGCCGGTGTCATTGGCAGCGTGGTTTTATTGCCGTGGTCGACCGCGGGCAAAGCAGTTGGAGGTTCTGTTTTTCGCCGTTTGGTGTTTGTAACTTGTTGCGGCCCGTAGGTGGCTATCAAACGCCAACCAATAAGGCAAATTAAACCTACGGCAACCCACTAACATCGAGAGCCTTTTTTCTCTCGGGGTGTGCTCGTGCAGCTGCCGTAGCAGCGGCTACACCTTCTCTGCTTTGGGCGCCATGCGGTTTTGCTGTCGGCGGGTCCAGCCGCGGCAGTCCTGCGATTTAACCGTCATGGAAGCTGGCATGTACAACGACTCTGCACCGGAGGAGAGTTAACACGCACCACGCCGATTTGGGTGGTCTGCTGTTGCCTTGTAGCCCGCGATGCCGAGATTGATGTTTAGGAGCATATCGCTCGGAGACATGAACAATCCTGTTCTGAAAACCACGCTAAGCTACGCTCCCTGCGTACTACAGAACGCTTTGGTAACGGGCGATAGCGGCGTGGATGTCGACCGGATAGTTGATCGCATCTCTACTAGGGCTAGGCTGCTTTTGCGTCTCGAAGCCGCCTGCGATCCGGACAAGGTTTTGAGCCTCTCCTTCACGTATGTCCGGATCGAGTCGTTGATTCGCTCCATGCCGGCCTGAGAGAAGCCTTTCGAGACGACTAGCACGAACGTGCCAAAAGAGCCATCAACGCCGGGATCTTGCTCGATAAACACAATGTTAGTTTTTTTAGGCTGTAGCCAGTCGCAAGACGAAATCCTGCAATGACGACCTCTAGAGACCTCCGACCCAATCGTAATGTGCTCAGCGTCTAGGCTTTCGGCCTTCTAGCTGGCGACGTGTTTTTTTCCTGGCTGTCATGCCGGAGGTCTATCTGGGTCCACGCAATGTACCATCTGGTGTGAACGTCCCCCAGGCCAGCGCTGGTAAGGTACTCTTTTTGGCGCCAGTCTTTCTGGGGGTCGACTCCGAATACCTTCAAAGCTGTTCATACGCTCTCCAGTCGAATGTGTTGTTCACAGGATCCCAGGACAAAACCTGGGGAGGGCACATTCCAGTTCCGTTAGAATGCGACGGAAGTGTTGTAGACATGAAAGAGGTAGACAGACTGAATGAGGATGGTGGCACGCCTCTCTGGTTCATTCAGGTTGACGTTGAAGGGAAACCCACAGCCCGCCATTGCGCACCACACGGCGAAGTTCAGCTAGTTCTGAAAGAACTTGATCATGTTATTAGACCGTGGCCTCTGTTATGATCTTGAGCAGTCGGTAGTGTTGCCAAATTTCGGCAGCCTGGAAGAGAATACCTGGTTTGGGCGTGCTGTGATCTTTATGATGGACACGTTTCTGGCGGTAAGGTTCCGTGGATATACCCGCTATTGAAGGTAAAGGCTTCCATGAAGATTTTCTATCGTGCGCAATATGTTTCAGACGATCGCCGACATCACTACATCACTACATTCCCGACCTATTTTCAACAGACCATCGACAACAGGAACGGGAGTTTGAAGATTGGTCTGCTGTTGATCACGTATACGGTTGGCTGGTTCAACATTATAAACACCGAGTATTTAACCTAATCCAAAGAGATAACCTTGGTGCACTCGGAACTTTTGGACTTTCAGCAGCCTCAAAAATACCTCAGAGCCAGCGCCTCACTCCACGGCCTTACCCTAAGGCTTGATGACACTACCGGATTACTCGATCTCAATCTTAATTCATTGCTAGGATTCGTTCGAATCTCGGAAGGGCTGCTGGAGATTCTAGGCTGAGAGCAGACTCATCGTCCCTTTTAACAAGGGCGAAGTGCCCAAGGGGACCGTCCTGTAAATTTCAACACGCAAAGGATGTTTTTATCCACCTAGAAGAGGCGAACACCGCTGAGAACGCTTTGAACGGATCCCCCAGTAGTCTGCTCGCTGTTGTCGCTGTCTGTGGCTGGTCGTGCGGGAGATAAAATTCGAGTTCAAGCTCCTGAGACAGGGGACAATCTTTGAGCGTGCTAACAGCATAGACAACCACGGTTTGCCAGTGAGGTGAAATGAGTATCTGTAATGGGCGTGGTAGTTGGTTGGGTCGAAACCCAGTGCAGACTACGCTTTACGGCCATACGTCGATGGTGTTGTTTCCCTGCAGTGTGCGCCTGATCTGTCGTCGCACTACATAAATAAGAGCCAGGATGGTGATGTATTCCTAATGGGGGTGGATGTGGGGGGTCGGATCATGAACCTCGGCGACGTCGAAGTACTTATGGATGCGGTTTCGGCGAAAATGGTCGCGGCAAGGTGGAAGCACATAAAGGGAAATGTCCTCCGGAAAAAAAAAAAAAACTGTGACACGGCTATGGAAGGTCATTTTAATCTTAACCATCACCGCACAGTGAATCTGGATCTTCACGTCATGATGAAAAAAAATGGAAGATACTAGCAATGTATTTGTCCGCTGCCCAAAGAAAGGAGGAACTACAAATATGAGGGAGTGAACATCGAACCAAGACATGAAAGACGGAGAAGTTCCAACGGCTCCTCCTTTGTATCCCTCCCTGCCCACTGGAGGTGATGGGCACGCTTACAGTTAACGCGAAAAGCCGTAAAAAGGGCCAGCCTCTGCAAAAAATACAAAAGTTTGTTGAACGCCATGAATGGCACCGACGCTGCGTTGGCGTCCGTTGGCGCTTGTCTTGGAATCTGAGGTGCATTAATAATATCGATGGTCGTAGCCATTTCTGATCGCTGCAGGGCTCGAGACTAGTTCACTTGGTTGCATGGGTCACTGTGCTATTGGCAAGGTTCGTGGCAGGCGGCTAACCCATAAACTCGTTAAGTATTGACGCATCGAGGCGATGGCCCGATCAAGTCGAATACCATCCCCAACGTCGTGAGCAAAGCCCTGGCAGATGGGACCATTTCTGACGTCGATTATATTGTTCTAGATGAGCTCCAGAAGTTCGAAGATTTTAAACGGGAGGCCCACACTGAAAAGTCACCGCAGGAGAACATGGAGGATCTTCGAAACAAATCCTAGACGAAGTTCGCAAAGAAGCGCTAGTAAAGCTTACCAAATATTGAATACTCCTTTTCTCCAAGGTGCATGTGTAGTACACACAGTGTAGATTTAGACCACCTCCAGTATACCAGGAGTAGAGAAAGTGCGTCGACTTTTTGCCCGCCGTTGATGCCTAGAACGCTTGAAAAGATAGAGAGCTTAAATAGCAGCCGACATGTTTCACTACTACTATGTGCTTGCTCGAACGTAGAATGAGCGTTTTCTGCACCGTAGTCTTTTTACATCAAGTACCTTGTAAGTTTTTTTACCAAGATTGTGTTTACAGGGGCGTATTTATTTATACATACCTGCATTTGGGTACTGCTAAAATATGTTCACCTTGCTTTTAGAAAAGTGGATCAACTGTGTGGAATTATAGTGAAAACTGTGAAGGATATTTATGTGGAATTGCAGAATCTAACTTTGACTGGTATTTTTTAGTTATTCGCCACGGTTTGTGAACGAAACATATTAACCTGGCACTTATTTAGTGATGGTTTGAGGAGGATATAATGGACATTATAGAAGGAGGTAAGTTCATAACGAGCTCGGTGACGTTCGGGTCAGCCTCGCTGACGTCTTGAACAGCCTGGCAGACGTACACAAATCAAACTGGCCAGGGGTTCGAACCCACGACCCAAAGAAAATGAATTAAAATTGACCACAGACATTAACTTGCTGGTCTTGAAAAAAAAACTGCCCACGGACGCCAGCTGGCCCTATGCGGGCGTATGTCAATGTCTTTTTCTAAATGTGACTGTTCCTAAGGTAACGTGAGAATGTAATGTGTCTTGTCGTAGTGAGCTACGGTAACCGTCCGTGTCCCTCTTAGGACATTTACATACCACCTTTTAGTATAGTTAAACTTAAGTATGTGTCAGTGTGCAATGCATAATCACGCGAGATCACGCGATACTTTTTGCGAAGCAAAATCGTACCCCCATCATTAATGGCAATCTCTTATCTAACAAAGCATACGTTGATTATGTATTAAAGGCTTGGACCCCTCTATTGCATATCGACAACAAAGTATACCCCTACAATTGCTGATCTGTTGCAGATCGTTACCCCGGTCGCCACACTTGTTCTTTTGAACTATATGATGCATCCGCTTAAGCGGTGTAACGAAGAAACTGGAAAACATATTCTCTTTGAGAGAATAAGAAAGCCGAGGACTAATATCCACGAGGCTGTGGGGGAGATCTTTGGGTCTTTGGACGGCACAGCCTCTCTGGGCCGGCCAGGGTGAAAGGCCGTCCCCAGGTGGGGGGTTGCGCCCATTTTTTTCGTGTTGCGGGAGCCGGTGCTGCGGGCGTTATCGCATAGCAATTTGGAGCAGAACGCAACGCCAGGTCTAGATCGGGCAATGTGACCTCCCAGGGCCACATCCGGGTGGTCCCCGCTCAGCCCAAAAAGTGGGGCAAAACCCCCCGCCAGGGGATAAAAACAGGTAATACAACCCCCAGGCCTGAGTATACTGACCCCCCCCCCCCCCTTGCTGCTCATGAACACCTGGCATGATACCACACCCAGTCACATTATCCTGACACCGGGCAAAGCCGTCGTGGAACTACCATTGTATTTGCTTGAGCGTTACCGTTTTTGCGACGTTGGTGTGTCGCGGCTCGGGATCGAACATGGGCCTCCTGCACCTAGAGCCGACGCTCTGCCGATTGCGCTACAAGGTCCGGTGTGTATTTGTGTTTCGTCAATTCACTGACAAATTTCTAAATATTATATATATGCGTTTGCAGAACTACAATTCTTAAAAAGCTGAGGAATTCTGTATCATTTAAATTATCACTCACCATCTTCCTAAAATGAACCATTTTAGACGTGATCAAAGTGAGGATGTACAGAATGCTACGCCGAAGACATGACACAGCTACATCGCAAATTGCAAAATAGTATAAAAACTACATGTACAGGGTGTATTAATCCTTATACCTAGCAGTCAAAGAAGAACAAACTATTCACATGTCTAGTATCTAAAATCTACAAGTATAAATATCAATAATATAATGACATTTCCTTTTCAATTGAAAAAAAAATACTCCTTTTATTAAAACCACATTTTATGAAATCGATTTAATAGAGACATGTTTGCAGTAAAACCTCGGGAACCTGTTTTTCTAAATATTAGACTTTTATGTGAATTAGGGTAACAACTACTGCTGCGCTGGTATTGGTTGCCGTACCCCGAGTAATACAGTTGATGTTGTCGGAGGGTATTTTCCCGATTTTCTAGAAACTTTGCAGTGTTTGGAGTCGTCTTCGCTACAAATCCAAACTTGTAATGTGTTTTCCCAAAGCCTCTTGGATGGTAGATACTGACAGAGCAGTAGTATTCTTCGTTTTCATCTTGTGCCCTTCTTGGCGTAGTCTTAACTATCGGAAATATTTCTACAACTCCATTGGAACTTACTCCTGTTAGGCTTTTACGTCCTTCCATCATGACCGTGATAGTAGGGAACTGAGGATCGCAGTACAATATTTGAATGAGACAGCGATGCGACACTTCACATCTTTAGAAATAAAAACAATACCCAGTGGAATATCAACATGAACACACCATTGGGAAGCATAAAGGAAATCATTATGCTGTTCGAATTACCGACCTCTGACTTGTTGAATATTGAACCCTTTTCGTTGGATAAGCAGCTTAATGTAGAGAATGGCCGGCTAGCATACATTTCCCTACATAATAGTCTCCACTCTGCTGTCATATGTTGGACAACTCGCTCTGGGAAAGCAATCTATACTTTGCTTGATGTTATACGTCGGTGTGTTTGAGCACACTATCAGCCTATGCCACATGGTCAAGCATTATCCCTATCGAAACCGTGCGACCTACGGTGCTTATGCACACCTGACCTGATGCGTACGACGGGTTGGCCATCCGGCAATGGAGCATTTCTTCATATGAGGCGCGCACACGCTTCACGACGCCGAGTAGGCGCAGGCTCTCCATCGTCTTACCGAGCAGGCCTTTGTTCGTCAGCGTATACATCTTATTGTCGCTAGTAGCATTTGTCGGTGTTTATGCGTATATATCTCCAAACAGGGCATCTGCCGAAATTGACGCCTTTGTGGATCTAAGTAAGCTTCATCGTGAGCGAATTTTACAGCTGCACGTTTTTCTAGTTTAGCATTTATAAGTTCTTATCGGGGTGGTTCGGCACCAAGTTGGAACCTCGGTAAGCGACACACCGACATGTGAGATCAGGTTGATAACTAGACATTTATCACCTAGTCACATAGACCAAGCGCTCTGGCGCCAACGTATACCCATTCTGCGTGTTCCACAGCTCTTTAGGATTATCGTTGTCCACGTTTAGTGTCATCAGGATTGCATCGATTACGTAGGCATCATTGATAAGCACCGCTGTTACCCACCCACTACAAATACTAAGCGATAGCGGTTTGCTCATTACCAGGTAGAATATGTTATCCTTGTCGGGATCATAACCTTTTACTCGTGGGATGTTTGCCTGTGTGGTTTTATTTGTATGTTGTAAAACATGTGCATGGCACTTATACCCTTCTCAATTTGTGTACAAATATGTAAGTGTATACATCAGTACTACAACATACTTCTGTCAATGTGTCAATTGGCCCTCTCCTCGGCGAGTATTACGGTCGGACTGTCTGCTGCTGTTACTTTTTGCTAATCAGTGGTATATGTCTCAATATAAGCAATATAAGATTGTATCGAAACATCAATACATGGCGGAGAACATATTGCACGAAATGCAAACCACACTTTCAGACAGAGAAGCATTTTAATTGAGAGAACAATACAGATGAAACAGTAACAATTACTACTTGTATTAATGAAATCTAATTAAATTATTTGGTTACTATTGCTCTACTGTAAGACTCATTTTAAATAATCGAAATGAAATCATTCTTAACATGAAAATGAAACGTGTTGTTGTACAGTAGAAAGTGTCTAAAATTATATTATAATTATATTGCAAGGTATAGCACACTTTGTGGAAAAAAAACACTATTTGGATTATTTGTGTTTCAAAAGTTTAAAAAAGGAACACAAGTTTTGTTCCAAATAAATTTGAGCATGTGCCAAAAGTGTTTACAGAACTTACAAATTAAAAACCAACAACTACTTTTGTATGTTCCGTGTAAATAAATCATATGTCCTGTAATGATACGTTTTCTGATATATTGTTCGAAAATATAGACGTGTCTCACGAATTATTTGAGCTGAGCAACATGTTATAAGAGATACCATACATCTAAAAATAGCACTAATTGGAAGGTCAGAAATAGTGTAACTATACAGTAGTAGCACATATGACGATATATTGAATTTATTACGCTATTTCGAATTATGCAACTATGTGCAATGTAAAAACTTGTAATGCTAAAAAGTGCATGCTATACTGTTTCTTTATAGTATCTTAAACACGCAAAGTATTGGCCTGGGACTTACACATTGCTTAGTGAAATTATACATGTACACACATTTAATATGTCGGTATTCATGAACATAGGCTCATTTTAGATGGGGTTATGCTATTATATTATCCCTACATGCACCATATGTTATAATCGATAGTAAGATGCACAATTGATTGTTCTCTTTAAAGGTTTATTTTTGCATATTTAAAACACTTTTTTGATCGTTGATTGTGTTAGGTTTCATTAAGATAAGGTGAAACAGTAATAAAAATTAAGTACATTCCTTTTTTGCTACGAATTGTGAAGACCCACTGTATAATAAACAGAAAAATATTCTATGCCAGTCAATTGCAACACAAAACAAAACAATTCCGACGATGGAAAGAGGGATCGATGAGAAACAGCAATAATTTTTCTGGCGAGGGAACATACTTTTCTGTATATTGATATAACAAAATCGCAATAAGCTAGATCAAAGCATAGTTACACATGCAAGCATCGGCAAAACATGCAATGTTCTCAATAACTAACAATATTTTATGTCGTCGATACTGTGTTCAGCATAGACAGTATTGTAGAATAATTAACAGTTGCTAAACATTTTTCATTGTTGTCATCTTTATCTCTTATTGTGTTATTGACATACGATAATCGACAACATATGGTTTATATTCGTTTATAAAAAAAGTCTTGAAAATTAGTTGCTTTATAAATGTGTTCATTTTGTGATACAATAACACCCCAGACCACCTCTATTAAGACCACCTTCTGTTTTGACTAAAAGTGTTCGTAATAGTCAGTTGGCCTGAACAGTGAGTGTGGATGAACGCGTGGAACTGACATTGTATATGTATCAAGTGTCCGCCTCGTCTCAGCATTTGGAAAAGGGGCGTAACGCAGCTAACACACTTATTTTCAAAACATTTTAAACAGAATTATGCTTTGTCATTTATGAAATGAATATAGAATCAAAACACTTATGCTAATCATTAAAACTAGATTAATGTTTTGGTAAGAATGCAAAGATAAGAATGAGCCTGATGTTGTGCATTTGCTTCAATAAACGTAGGTCCTGCGCTTAGTGAAAATAAAACGACTTTATTCTAAACATGTCCATTGGCAATTCTTGTAATGCTGAGTAATAGCAGCAGGCCGTATAATGTTTCTTGATAATATTTCCAACACGCGTCTTGCTTATTTCCTATTGATGTCTTTTCTTGGTCTTGGACATACAATATGATTACTGCAAGTATAAATGAACCCTTTTATTATCAACATTAATGAACATCCATGTATTAATGTTAGATTGATTAAATGATTTTACATGTACTATTTGTTACATTTGACATTAAGATGTATATTTAATTTATTTCTTTTTAAAAGTGTTTAAATTCATCCTTTGATTTATGATTGTGCGGGACCTTATTAAAGTCCGGTGACAAAGTACCTTTCCTGTTGTTGTTTTTTGTTAATAAATAGTAAGTGTGTATATTTATGTGCTTTATTTTTTCTTGACTTGAAGATAACCGTGGTGAGAGCCAAACATACTGAAAGCAACATAACGTTGTTTAATTTACTTACAAAACAGGATTGTTCGCATTCGTCTACTAAAAGTAACGTATATAGGTAGATTTCCATATCTATATAAACCAGTGATTGAAAAATTGGACGTGTAAATATCATGTTTATATTACAAGAATGCACATACTTTCTGTCTTTGTTACCTTTGTTTTAAAAATCAACTACATCAAGCAAACATACTTCATTAAAATAATTTTTTTTTCCTACAACTGACATAGTTTAACGACTTGAAGCCTACCCAAAATAAATTTTCCTAGATACCCTCATTGTAGCCAAAATCTTATCGTGTACAACATATTTTAATGCGTGAGGTCCTATAAACTCGATTTACTGTTATACAATATACGCTAGTGAATAAACTGCTTTGTTGTAGGTACAAAACATATAACTTAACAAACCAAAGGCGCTCTGAATGTAAAATACACATTTTAAGTGTTTTGTATTGCATTCAAATTAAAAATAAATCGTGTCTGTTGAAGTATATAATAATGTTAATTGTTATGTTGTTGTTGTTTTCATTCGATTGTTATTATAAGATGCTGAAAAAAAATACACTATTAAGCAATATTCTGTTTATTTTCTTGTCCCAAATCAACGTAAAAAACTGATTAACGAAACAAAATACAATATCATTCATATTATGTCTGTTTGTAAGAGTTTGTGTATTTGGTGTATGTGGATGCCATTTGCTGGTTACATGATTAATCTTTCCGCAGGCAGTTCTATCTTTATAACCAAAGTCAAAATAGTATTTGTAGATAGAAATACCAAATAGAAATCCTTATTAACTGTATCGAAAAATGTGTTCGACGAAAGACTTTACAATAATAACATCTTGAGCAATGAGATATCAGTAAGCATGAAGAAAACAGACAACAATATTCGGCAAGGAACAATGATGACTTCAATGTACCAACAAGGATTTGCCTGAATGGAAATGTATTTAAGCTATCCGATTCGCCTTTGAACAAAACATTAACGTATTATCAAGCATCTCAGGGTCTACTCAGATTTGCTTGAATTCTTCTCTACATCAGGAAAACTAACTTTCAGCTAGAAATAACATCATTTACAGAAATATTAAGGTAAAAGTATTAGCGCTTAACTTGACCTTACATGACACAGTGGACGAATACATATGGTTGGAACAGAGTGCGTGGTTGGAACAGATGCAGAATACTGTTGCAAGGATAGTCATTAAGCACATGGCATAGTTATTGGTTAGCCCATGCCATTTATTGGAAGACCGTCGATGCAGCTAACAGAAGAAGCATGGCATTTGAGCAAGAGCGGAGATGACTGAAGCGGGTCCATACGATTTGCTATCTTAAAAGTGGTATCCTACATGTTTCCCTATATATAATACATGCAGCAAGGTCTTATGACCAGATAAGAAATACCTGTTAGCAAGGACAATATGTAATTTCTGCCCCACTGTTTACACAGTTCTGGGAAATTAAATAACATCATTTTGCAGGACCTTCTCAGGCAGCAATTACTAACTTTTTAGAAAAAGGGTCCAATTGAGTAGATAGGATATATTGCGTAGACCAATGCTCACCGTTTAGAATATATGCTCAAATCAAACGCCAAAATCTTCTCACATCGGTCTGTAATCTACACGAACATCCATTAAATCTAACCTAATTGAACAGTATAGAACTTCTTGCGGTTCTCTAAACAACGTGGTGTCAATAATCTACATCATCTTTGGAGATATCATGATGCACATTGCCGTCTAGTTGAAGTACATACGGAAATAAAAAGACAAACCAATCCAATGATCACCAACAAATGCAGAGCCTTTTTACAAAGGGACAGCCATCATAATGTCAATCTGTATGTCTGGTCTGTTACGTTAAGAATGTGAGTAAAACTTGGGATTCAGCAAGAATATAGCATTCCCAGTCAAGTACTGTGCGTGTGATGGGACTGCTTTAGCAGACAAATTTAGAAAATTGTTCGCTATATTACCTGTATTACACTAGTTGTCATTTGCTTAAATATTTAACGCGTAAAAAAGCGAAGGATCATTTCCCATAATTAACTTTTTTTTCGATCAAGATCAATAAAACTAGCCAAGAACAGGTAAGACAAATCTCCGATTGACACGTGATGTGTTATATTAATTTTGGATGTTTCTGTTATTGCTATTGAAAACGAAACGGCAAACAAAAAGAAGATGATCAAACTATAAAGCTGATCATTTTGATGATGAAGACAAAGAACAAGTAGTATATGACCACGAAGAAGAAGTGATAGAGAAAACAAGTTTAAAACGTGTACAGACCTTAACAATGTTATTATTTTTAAGTAACATGATATGAAAACGATTGTATTTTGTTTCGTAAATCGGTGACGAAAGGTGAACTATATTTGCTAGACGGTGCAAAGAATGTTTGCAGACATATATTCTTAAACATTAAAATTATCATATAATTAGATAATCTTCGATAGCGGTATTAAACTACCTCTCACCATATTTTGAAAGACAAGCATTTTGAGCGTGATCAATGATTGGATGAACAACACATTTTAATTCAAATCAAGATAAATTGGTCCTGGGCAAAGTATTATATGCAAGTATCTGCAGTTGAAAACTGCTTGAATGGTCAAATTGATAAAAAAGATGAGAATTGTCAAAACTATAAAAACCTAAAACTTTTCCCATAAATGGAAATGCTATATGTATAATTTCGTTTTTTGAAACGAAGAATGTATATGCAATAATCCCATTCTTTAAAACTTCGAATAACTAGAAACTTCAAAAAATCAATGAATACATATTTTTTTTAACTGTACACGTCTTAAAAATGAACAACGAAAAGAAAAATTACCCACATTCATCCTGAATCTAAATGGTAACATACGACAATGTACTGATTACCAGTTTCCTGAATTTGTTACACGCACTTATTTGAATACGTATTGCATGTAAAGACACAATACATGCAATTGACTTTAAATTTGCTAAGATAAACGTGTTTTTTTGTAATATTGTGTGATGACGAATCGTAAAAAGACAGATTGAACAAGTCTCGATGAAAATACAAACACGTTATTTTTCTTAGTAGATTCTTAGTAGATTCTTTTCGAGAAAAAAATGCTCCAAATTTAACCTCAGAATGTTATTCCGACATTTACCTTACAACAGTTTTGAAAAATAACACATATAAAAAGCAACTGGAATGATCTTTCATTGAGTCAGGGGCTATTTAATTCCCATGTCAGGTCGTACGAGATCCTAAAAAAGAGATTTACTAGAATAATGTTTGTTATATACAGCACTTAAGGGGAAGTAAATAATTACTTCATTTATCATGATCACAAAAACATAAAGTGAAACAATTTAGTTTTGTTTTATTTTTTTGCCCGAACTTGTTTGCCCACGTATTGCAAGTACAGTTACGTCGATACAATAATTCGATAATGTGATAATAAGAAGAAGTCCTATAAGTATTGCAACAGAGACCAAACCTCGGAAAGGCACATGCTACTAAAAGTAAAAGTCAGAATAGATCTCTGATGAGTAACTAAACAAACCCAACAGTTTCCGCCTTCGAACTGTCAGTCGGCAAAAAGGGAGTTTAAAACCGTTCTACATAGCTCTAACTTCGCACATCCTTGACGGGTACTCAGATGCAAGCAATGGAAAAAAATCAATCTAGATGTATTTGAATAAAGCAATTGTCAAAGCGTGACATATTGTTAAAAAAGTTTTGATGTC
Organism: Sinonovacula constricta; assembly: GCA_007844125.1. Classification (NCBI taxonomy): domain Eukaryota; kingdom Metazoa; phylum Mollusca; class Bivalvia; order Cardiida; family Solecurtidae; genus Sinonovacula; species Sinonovacula constricta. The sequence continues at coordinate 47,025,954 of CM017570.1, forward strand.
AATAAAGAAAGTAGTGATGTAATTAAACCTGTCCACAATGTATTTAGAAGGGACAAATATTTTTTATAGTCGAACCACAAAACCAATGGCAGTGCCAGCGGGTGTAGTATTATATGTAGATGGAACCAACGTCCAATATCCATACAAACACATAACATCATGTTTTATAACCTAAAAACAGGCATACTTTTTTTATCATATTCAAACACTTGAGTCCTGAGAACTTACACTAACACTAAGGTTATATGGTTTCTTTATGAAAGACTGATGATATAACGTTACATGTACCAAATTTTATATTAACACTAAAGTTTGCGCTTTAGAGTTGCAGGTAGGCAGTTACAGTATATTTACACATCTCCCCAAAACTTCCACGAATCCCTGCATGGTTAAATTTATTAAACATCCTTTGTGAGTTTGAGCTTAAAGTGTAATATATAATGAGTTACCTCGCATTCACAGTTAATCACATTGTGATCGCACCCTTCTCTCTTTACAAACGCAAGTTTACAGTCTCCAATGTTCTTTCGCAAATGTATATGATAGTAAAATGGACCCCTATGTTATATAAAACATACCTTTAAGAGCTCTACAGTACTTAATTGCCGTTTGTTATATTGGATGGCTTTATTTTTGCATTGTTTTCTCCTGCTAATCTTTATTATGTTTGTCATGTCAGAAAACTTGTTTTAAGCAGGCGTGTTTAGTTGCAGATTCCGTGTATTTGTCTCGTGTATGTGCTTATTATGCAAACTTAGATTGCAATGTGCATGTACCGTTTGAACGACGTATTCTTCATTGAGTTTTTATATATCGATAAATGCACCTTACTTTCCATGTCTCACATTGGCGGAATATTTTGTCACTATTAATACCATTCAGAAGTTGGGAGGTTGGCGTTAAAGAACCCCAATATGTCATTTGCCTATTGACTGTGCCATTGTTCGTTCAAATATATCAGTATCGTGTTACTTTTTTTAACTTGTGTGATAATTATTTTACAAAGCGGTACGTGTTTTAAAAACACACACACACTTCAAATAGTAATATCGTTATATAAGCTTTAAAATATTTTACATTGCAAGATAACATAAGTCTTAACGTTGACTTTACAATATGGTCTAAGCACCTGACTTTATTTAAAAAAGGTATTATGTTTGTGACATTCAATCGCTACTAACAAATACATAGTTCTGGACCGACGGCTTAGCGTAAATATTGACATAAGAGGGACGTCAGACTGTAAACACGATTCGTAATTTTCGATTTTCACAGCGATTGCAGATTGAACAAATCTGATAAAGAAACAAGTCATATATACGTATGTAAACCATTCATGAATGTACATATAACAGCAAATAAAGTTCAACTTAAATATTAAACTAATGGTTTGTATTAAGAGATACTTTTCTTTGCTTGAAACACGCCAAATCGACAACTGAATTTAAGTCGTCCCATTGCATCAGTTCATTTCGTATCTTTCAGAATAGTTATTATGTGATTTCCATTGTGTCCTGTTTTACCTTCTCGTTTAAATAAAAACACACACAACCATAAACATGGATTCTTTAGTAAGGGCGGTATGAGATAAATTTAGAAAACCCTTTAAAGACCTTGTGGAAAGACCAACTCATTCGGTAACATTTATTTAATTATTGAAATATGTATTGCAAAAATAATTTTAGAATTTGTACAACACAACAATGATACTTGTATACAGAAATTCTCATACTGAAATAGTCAAACAGTATTTGAAGACAATTTTTAACTCAGCAGATGTTAGTTTAAATCTTACGGTAGAACCTCAATATCAAATTGACTAAAGATCTTTACTTGTATGGCTTAATTTAAAACTTATATTGCAATGATTGATTGATGGATTTATTAATTGTTGACGAATTAATAAATGCTTGTTTGGCATATAGAATATTTATTATTTTGTAACGCAATGACAACGAATAAAGTTGTAAAATAGGAGAATATGGTTAACCACGACCACGACCATTTTTGGTGGACCTTAGAGAAGAAAAATATCATATAAAAGCAACAGGCCTGTAGAATCTATGGCTATCTCAGGACCATGAAGTAAACATGACATAGGCGCAAGAAAAACGCTGAATTACGTCTTCAGAATCTGCTCTGATCGGTGTATGGTTTACTTCAGAAAACATTTAATCCGCATTAAAAGTAATGACATAGATAAAGAACAGCTGAAAACCAAAACGACCGAACGATCTTCCATCAACAACATGAAGAGCTTATTATTTCAATCAATGATACAGCTGTCAATAGTCACTGAATAGTCACAATACTTCTATTATGCATTACTTTGAAAACAAACTACGCAAAGGATTGGAGAATTGAAGTACTTGTAGGTATATAATAAAAGCCAATGCAGTAAAGTCGATTTGGCACGATAGTATTATTAAAAAACAACAACATAGAAATCAAATGCTACACAAGTACTTTGACAGAACACATTTATAAAATGCACAGCGAAAAAGTATTAAAGCACCTTTCCAACCTGATTGTAATAGGTAAAATAAAAGACTCTAATTGACGACAGTATTTTGAATAAGTTGCACGCACATAATTGAACACGTATTGCAAGTAATATCACGGCACATTTAATTGTCTTTATAGTTGATAATGTGAATCAACTTTCTTGTAATGCATTATAAATAAGTAACCGGCAATATACACACATGATTTAACCACAACGTGAAACAGAACGATGTCAATAAAACAACAACACAGTATTTATATTCGTAGAATCTTAAAAGGTAATCCCGAAATTTTTATTTCCTGTATATTTTGTAGAACGAAAATCTTAAGTATTTGACCTCAAAATAGTGACTCAATGAACTAGTGACTAAACATGTTGATTCACAAGCTACTCTCTGGTATATTGCTTCAGTGAACCACATGTTTACAACATTTGTCATTTGCCAAGGACCTTGATTTTTTGCTTGAAGTGTTTCAAATGTGTCTTTCTACGTTGAATGAACACACTTGTCATTATGTTCACCTTAAAGCATAGTCAGTAAAAAGTCTGAAAAAAGCTTCAAATGTCATTCAGTTATATCACTCAATCTTACATTAAAATAATCAAAGGTCTCACGAATGTGGGTTATTCATCACAACATGGTTTAACCAACGGTATCAACAGCAAAGGGTACGGTCACAGCCAATGGGCGGCCCAACCCAGTAAATAAGTCGAAAATGTATTACTACAACAAACATGGCGACTGGGAAGGAGTCACTTGATGATGATAATATAATATTTAGTTGACACATGAAGTGTGCTACATTAATAAGTTCTTTGTTTCTATAAGGCTGCACACGTTTTCTTGCTTAACTGACAGAAGGACAGAAAGCCGTGTTCGACAATCCACAGTTTGGACTGGGTGTCCATGAAGACATAAATACAGTGTATAATGATAAGATGATGTATGGTTTGGACGGCGAATGAGCCGCCCTTAAAAATGAATGCTGCGAGCCGACACCAACTAATAAGCTAAAATTGCGTCGGCGGTGTCTGTAAAGGACTGGTAGCCAGAAGTGGCAACACACAAGCCTTCGTGACGAGATTGAACTCGTTCACTAGCGCTGTCAAATATTTCTAAATCTCATTTGGCTGGATACCTTGCTGACCCAGACGAGTCGTTTAAGGTCGTAGTTTACATGATTGGCATACTGGTTGGGGCTTAGCTTCGACATGGCGAACGCAGCTTAGCGGGACTATGTACTTACTCTTCCGGGGAGTTCCTCTAGGAGCTACAGCCGGCTTTTTTCTAGCATATTTACTTTTCTGTTCGTCTAGGGTTTCTGTATGGGTCTTATACGCCGCCGCTTGGCGGTTTTCTTTCTTCGTGACTTTGAAATTCTGCCTCTCGTCGAGAACAATATGTTACTCTACAGCGGAGACAATGTCAAAGAATGTGTTAAGTTGTGCCAGTGCGAGGGATTAAATTTGCTGGTGTTTGCTGTACTTCGAAATAGTTTAGCGTCAAGCGGCACGGATGCTAGTCAATGGCGGATCTATGCCGTCTACGTCTTTACGCCATGCTTGTACTTCTTGTAGAGACTAGCCCATTTCTCAACCTCCCAACGTATAGTGGTTGGAATGGCGACAATCTTTTGGAACCCTGAGTTATGCAGGTTATGTTCGATGACCTGCAGAAATGTGGGTTTCGGATGCTTTTTCACGGTAACTGGTGTGTATAAACATCATAACCCTATTTCAGTTAGGATGCCAACAATTGCTGTCCTGGCATTACGTGCCGCATCCTTAGTTATAAAGTTCTTAATATCGCCTGTCAAGAGTTGTGGCGGCTTAAGAAATGTATAGTCTGTATTAGTTATTTTGATAGTATCTTTTCTTATTTCGCATTTTTGTTTGAAGTCGCCCTCGACATAAATCTAACACTTACATTGGCTTTTGACAATCCTCTAGTGTCGGTGGCGAACACTGCCATAGCGATACTTTTCTATTTAGTGACCATTTTGGTGTCGTCGGAACCATCGGATTCTGAATCAAGGCTACATTAAAACGACATCTTGTCAGAGCTTTCCGCTATGCACTACGGCTGTGACTATAAGAGGAGGTGATTACAGATAATTCAAACTTGTATTGACGAAATTCTTGATTGAAGCATCGGCCGATATATTTCGGTGCTTAAACTTTTGATCCGGTGTGCATCAAAATTCCCTTAACCTTTCATGGCACTCTGTTAGCCTTTTCGAACAACGTTTTCTTGTATTAATCGATGATATTTTAAGAATCAGTATAGGGGCAGCGTCTGTGAAAACTGGCGGAGACCTGACATTTTATACACGATTGCCACCATCTGTGATTTCCTGACGTACTCAGGCTTTGTGCCGCTATCTGACTTGCCAAGTAGACTGGCGAGAGGTTAAAGCTGTATATGCTTACTAACTTATTTCTTTAGTCCTTTGGCTTTGATGCTGGAGGGGTGGGTTCATTTGGCGCATTAGGTAAAAGCTATATACATATTGCTGATTGTTATTCAGATAGTGGTCAATATAAAAACAATTCTGATCCCAGCCTTTTTTCCTTAAAAAGTCTTATTCCTTCTAAGATGCGATGTTTCTGGTCCTCTTTCAGGTTTTTTTAAAGCTAAATGCTCGTCGATAGCTGTCAAGAGGGCAAGGATGTCTACAAGCTCAACGCCCCGACAATGGTTTTAAAGTATTTCCCATTCAAGAGAAAAATAAGATAAAGTCCTATAAAAATATCATAGCTGTTTAAACATGAACTTCCACTAGACAATAGACTTCATAGTAAACAAAGAACCAAGAGTTACAATCAAGGAACATTCAATTTGCAAATGGACATACTGGGGAGCTTACTCCTGGTTGTTAAGCGCTAGATCCTCGCATTTCATGAGGTTTCCCCACAAACAAACAGTGCAAATAAAACTATTCCATCACGCCTTTTAATCCACGGATCTGATTATCGAGAGGTTGGTCGTAAAACATCTAATATGATGCTCTTTCGATTGATTTCATCCCAAAGACTCCAGGCTGTGTTAGTCTAAATTGTGTTGCGGATGTTCTACCATATCAGGTGCAGCCTGTTTTATCTCTCTTTTTTGCAATCTTTGAAGCCAAACTCAAACAGGGTGCTACGCCACCGCAAAGCGATTCCCTCTGTAAATTCAGCCTGAACGCACCACTGTGGAGCTTGAAGGGAATCTTTAACAAATAACTGACAGACGCCAGAACGAAGAAAATAACTACGGTCGAGATATATGTTAAGGTCATTCCAACTAGCTGTACACTCAAGGAATGTGCTCGTATCCGTAGTAAGAGAAAGCACAACCTTTCTTCGCTGGACATCGCTATTGACACCTCGAACTAGCCGCTGCGGCTTGCAACACCTTTGCCTGCGGATGTTCCTCTCTGGCTTGACCTGCTTAAAACTGACGGCAACAGTTTTTCTGATAGGGTAGTGAGTCATCAAAATACATGCCTAAGAACCCCCTCCCCACCCACCCTTGCTATTAATTACGGGCAACGGCTTGTGGTAAAACAGACCATGTGTTTCTGTGAGACTGAATACGTTGGCATGTTCCAGCAAATAATAATCTCTATATAGCAACTTGGTGTGATATGTATCGACAATGAGGATTTTATGCTTGAACCCGGTGGTCGGTTGCACGATTATCTTATCTATAAGCTTTTGGAGGGCGAGCTGATGCTCTTTCTTATCGAAGATGGCCGCGAAAGCAAATCGTTGACACAGGAAAAAGAGGCATGTTGAGTAAAGCTGGCATTTTGCGGCAGACATGCCAGCTGCTCGATAATGGTCTTGATAAAAAAAAAAACAAAAAAAAAAAACAAAACAAGAACAACAAAAACACAATTTCTGACTTGAAATAAGTACATGAACGAAAGAACAGACACGCTGGGAAATCCATGTTGCACTGCAAATAGTGATTTGTTCGAAGAGTTTCTCTGTAATAATTGTATCATACCAGCAGGCGAGAAGTCAATGGTCCGGAAAAAAAGGCTCGCCCAGCATGGAAAACTACTTTTGAAAACTGTGCCGCTATATATACTTATTATAAGTTGCAATGAGGCCTAACCATGAGTTAGGTCTTTGTTCTACTGTTGACTTGCTATGAAAGAGTGCCGGAGCAATTTGCAATTTAGAGTACAATGAGACTAAATAAGAAATGGAATTCCGGAAGCGATAAACTATTCCAGAATTCATCAATGCAAGCAGATCAGGCTCCAAAGAATATGAGAAAAGCTGACCAGATCGAGTATAGAAGCGAAAAACAATATGAAAAGCTCTATATCACGTATGAGGCATGGTGACAATCGTGCATATTAACAGGTGGGCAGCAGCCACCGTGCTCCCAATTCCTGTCGATCCGCTAATGGTTGATATTGATGCCAATCCTTTCATCGGGCACACGCTCAGCACCACCGCTAGTGAGCTGCATCTTCGCTACGGCATGTAGTTTGCCTATTATTGATACGAAAACAATCACTCACACTGGACTTATAAATGATCTATCAGATACGCATTGTGCACGTTGTGCAGCTCATTCGGATAACTGCCACTTGTACATGTATAGCTCACCAGGTTTGCTCCGGTGGTGGTGGCGTCATTGTTGGCCCTGAAGTCGCCACTTTGGCAGCGTGCCTGAATTTGTTTATCTCTTAACTGTACAAGGCTTTCGAGGGCGGCAACTGGGGTTCAGAGAAACGGCCCCAGTTGTCCATGTACTCACATGTACAAACCTTCCGAATGAGGAACGTCCATTTGGCAGGGTCAGGGTCATACATTGCTCTCGAAAGCCTCCCTAGATTTGGTCGAAACCATTTTGTCTGGCGTGGTCAGTAGAAACTGCATGCTGTCAAGGAAGCGCATCTGGTTGAGACTGAAGGAGCTTATTTGCTCGTGTTTCATGGTAATGCGGTCGTCTTCCTTCATTATTGAATGCATTAGCATCTGGATAACATTTTCCCGAAGACCACTGCAATGGTGGAGGTTTTAGGCTTAAACAACAATTCCCGGTAATGTCCAGTGACATGGCAGGGGACCGCCTTATTGTGGGTTTGGCACAGGTGGCTGGTGGTGACTCCACCATCGACCAACATGTCCTCTAGCATTACATACATGAAATACCTTTTCTGCTCCTCGTCCTTTAATGCTCTAAGGTGGTGCTCAACCGCGTTAGGGCCTCTTTGCTTGCTTTGATCGTAAAGAAGTCGACTCAGGCTCTTTACGTACTCGTAATGTGTTTTGCCTGTCTTTTCAATCATATTAGAGTAATGAGTGACATTTCTACTATCAGGTTGATTATCCCGTGGCTAATAAACCCCTTCCCCTAGCCAAACACGTTGTTCACTAGGCGTTTGTTATTCTCGAAGTAAACACCATCGAAATTGAAGCGGTGGCTGGGTGGCCCTGAGTTAGGCGTTCTTCACATTGAATTCCGCCGTTCTGCTTTTCAGGACTGCTGAAAGAGGGATGTATGTACTACCTTACATAGTCTAGTACTTCGCTTCGCTTTGTCCAGCCAAAGGGTTTGCCTTGGTCACCAGCCACCTATCAGGAGCCTTTGTTTAAGGACTCAATAGATTTCTCAAAGACTTCATCGGTAAAGCCGATCCAAAGATCTGCGTCCTGCACTTGGCGGAGTATAAAATACGTGTACTCCTCGACAACGTCCTTCTTTGCCTTGCCTTGCTGTACTTTGAAGGGCGAGTTGCAACTCATTGCCGAAGACAGTCTGTTTTCCTTTCAGTTTTTTTTTCAAGAGTAAAGGTCGTACATCTTCCAGAAATGCTCGGGTCCGCGAAGGTTGGCTGCTATGAAATGTTCATTCTCAGGCTTCATATGTATCAGACTAATGTCCTGGGGCTTTAGAAGAAACATAGCTCAGGTTTTTCCAGGGCTTGATCATCCTTAAAATATCGGGTCCTGGTCGCTTGTTTTGCATGATGATACGGATCAAACTCATCGTTAATGACTTGGTTTAGGTAGATGGATCGTGTAGCTATCCTAGCGGACAAAGGTTGTGGCCGGCCTTCTGAAATCTATTCATTAAGGATGCTCCAATTTCGGATGGGGTCAAGTTCAGCGCTTAACTCTTGTAGATCCATCCTCGATCTAGTTTATGTGTCTTAAACTGTCTTAATGCTCTCGCCTTTTCACAAGTACCATGATTCAGTAGGAATATACACACATCACCTCCCAGACTTCAGACAATGACAAGTTACCTTACTTTTCTTTATTGTGTGTTACAATATTTATGGGTATATCAGTTTCGCGTCTATATTAGGTGTTGGGACCCCTCGGCTAGCACAATACACCAGTGCGCTCTGCTGCTCTAAAGCCTCATCAGGATGGATAGCCCCTCCTAGATACCTTTGTTCTAGAACAGGTAGTCCTAGAACTACATAACAAGGCATTCCATTTTTGTCACAACAGTGATACACGGTGGAGTATATATTTGTTCAAGCAATGGAAACCGTACTTTCAGAGAGGGAAGTTTTAAAATTTAAAAGAAAATACAAATGTTGATTAAAACAATAGATATTACACTTAAAATTAAAACGATTAAATGAATACGTTAATGCTTGCTTTAACGTGTACCATATTTTCTAAATTCCTAGTATTTGAAAACAAATAATAAGATTTGAATAGCAGATATTTTGCTGAAGTGTGATAACACAATTTTTAATATAAAACTATGTTAAATATAATAAACCGAAGACAGCAGTTTGCTTTTTAATCTCACTAACATAATTGACCATGTGTTGCATGTTGTTGTTTTACCCAGTTATTATTTCCTGTAACTGAGGAAAATGAGTACATTTAAAGGCATGTTTTAATCTCTTTCATTGATTTAGCCATATTTTTTTTCTGCTGAAATTGATCGACCAATAAATCAATCAAACCAAATATAAGAACACACGGAAAGGTAGAGTTATGGTGGGAATTTTTGATAAAGAATAGACCTCGGGTTAGCTAGACATTGCTATTTTGCATTATAACATAGTGACTTGATTACATTAAACTAGTTTTTCTTCGGGTATACATGTCCAATCAGAGGGTCAAATTTGACAATAACATGTTAGTCGTAGTACTTACCGACGTCAGTTGCTTTACGGGCTTGCTGCTTTCTTCCAACAAAGAATTAAACCTAGCTAATAAAGCTGAAAGCCTATTGTTCGGTTTGAAGCAAAATGCAGTTCTGTTAATCATCTGTTTAGACTCGTTGCAGAGGGTTTCAGTTTGTATTGCTAATTTCTTGCTGCGATTTTTTAAGACAATTAAATGCGCATTTCTCTTTCTTGATCGTTTGATCTCGTCTGAGTATTTACTGAGATCATCCTTGGCCTGTACACATGCATTTCGTTGTTCATTTGCCTTAAATGTTATGCGTTGATGCGAAGCGGTAAGGTCATCCTTTCCACGTTTTCTCATTTCTTCTATTTTGGACAAAATTGACTTGGCAAAATTTTCTAGGTCTTCCAAAAACATGTGTTTGTCCCTCTCAATATCCTTAATGTGCTCGTCAAACGTTTCAATGATTTGATTCACATGGTCAAGAGCAGTATCGATTTGACCAGGAATAGCTTGGATGACTGGGTCCGCACTGAGTTCGGCAACTGATTCCCCGATGTGCTTGACATCACCACATTTTCTGAAATCAAGATTGAACGATGTTAAAATATGTCCCAGTGGAATACCCGCTACATGAACGTCTATAATAAATATTCAATATATTTCGAAAGGACCGATGTGGTCAGTAATTTATACTCTACTCCTAGTAATGCTGCTGCTACTACTCATGCGTCTACTATTATTTATACATATAATATCCTCTTCTTCTTGATGTTTAAATAACATACCAAGATACTGATTTTTTTAATATGTCTTAGGGAAACGCGATGCTAATTTCGTTAAAATGTTGTTGTCAAACTTTAGCACGAGTTTATTTATATATGCTAGGGCTTGTGCAAATCCATGCTCCATCAGTGAACATTAAACTAGACGACGTAAAAACAGCATGATTGCAGTTACAATATAAAATTCTGACAATACAGTAAGCAGGAATACATGTGAATAAAACGAGCTGTCCTATGAAGTCAGTTTAAATTATGTGAGCATAAACTAAATAATATTCCTCTGAAAGATTGTTTGCTCTTTCGATTTTGTAGAACCCTTATGTAGTAGTGTTAAACATCATTTTCACTGACTGGAATACCGTGGAAATATAGAATATGAGACACTATTAAACAGAAGAACATGCCTAATAATTATATTGATATCAGTTTTCGTTTAAACAAAGTTAATATTAGTAAAAATGTCGAAACTAAATATATTTCCGGTGAAAGAAGTTACCCTCTGTCCGTTTCCTTTTCTTCTGTATTATTGTATCTGCATTGTTTGAAGTTATTTTTGAAATGTATTCTTTTAAAAATAAGAGAATGGAAAAAACAACTATAACTACTATCAATGTTATTGCTGATACTTCTACTACTATTTTTCAAACTAATATAAACAAAAAATCAGCAACTACAGCAAGAACTTAAACTAATTTTACTTTTTTTGCTATTTATGCTGCACGCGCTTGCTGTTACTTTTACAGCACAAATAACAACAACTGTTGCTACTTCTGCTACTTTCAATACTATTACTACCAATACTACCTGTATTACTATCGCTACAATCACTTAAAGCACCGTGCAAATGTGGCAAAATAACACGAAATAGACCGTTGTGATTCTTTTCCATACAAAATATAAGCATAACAATCCATTCCCTATAATTCTGGCTACTCAAACGGAGAGACAACAATAATTCAGTAACTGCATAATAACTCGATTCTTTTATTTTCTACAACCAGCTATGTCGATGTCGGCAATTTCTACGGTTTAACAGCTCTATATCCGAAACTGACAAGAACTTATAATTTAATATGTGTTCTTTATATGGCCTAATAAATATATTATATTGTAAGTAAATTATATGTCCGCATAACTCCATGTTAGCAATGTTTACGATCACCAGTACGATCCAGTCCGAGTGAAGCGTATACAGTGCACGTATAGACCTTTCCGAAAACATGATTTATCTGCCCCTATATTTTGCTCTTCAAGTGAGATTAAACTCCAGGAAAAACTCGCACCTGTTGTTTCTGTAATGTAATATTACTATCTTAATTAGTTTTCAAGTAAATAATAAATGTGTAAGAAGTTTTCATTTGAAAATTAATAATAGGTTATAAACGTGCCGTTTAATCAAACTAAGTGCAAAAAGTTAACTTAAAGCATGACAAAGAATGACAAGACTAATAATCAAAACAAGGGAATATACTATGACGCACGGGAAACTTTTTAAATGATAATAAAGAGGCACGATTTAGGACCGTGATTGAGGCACATGTCAAAATATAGGCGGGAAGCGTGTGTTGTGCGCTGTAGTAATGCCACTATCGTCAAAAATATATGCGAGCTCAGTTCGGATAAACAATAAGTTAAGACTATATATATATTAGGAGTGCATAATGGGAATACATGGGGAATCGATATGAGCTAGGGAGAGGAGTGTGGATTTGGACGCGTTAGGGAGAGTTATTCACGCCTCACTGTTGTTAGATTGTAAAATATAAATTTCAATAATAAAATCGTAGTCATGAGATGATGTTGCATTCTACTATGGAGCCCCGTTACGCCACACTTCAGAGTAATAAACTCAGCCAAATCTGAACGCCCACATTACTCGGCTCATTGAAGCGAAGGTACACTATTTACGAAAGACTGACATCATGAGTAATTCATCCATAAAAGAAAGGCAATGTGCATTGCATTACTGTTGTGTTTGTAAGGCAACATCTGTGGCAAAATGATTAATGGGGTGATGCTTTCCTTACATCTATTTCCTGTTTATGCCGCGGCAGTCCGCAGCAAATACCATGTCTGTCTCTTTGGAAAGTCATAACTAGGTATCACAATCTGGATTTTTTCTCACATTTGCAATGGGATTGGATGGCATCTTGCGTACACACCGTTACCTCAATGCTGGTTCTATGCTGTGGGCATGTTAATTCACAGATGTGTCGCTACCTCGTTTAACAGCGCGTGTGTATAGTCAAAAGTCGGCATTTTATGTGTCGATATATTCTTGTTAATTTTACCTATAGATTAAGATTGCACTAAGAACATCATTGTCTATCATAAACTGAAATCACTGTGACGCTCTGAAGAATTAAACATCGGCCATGTTAAAATGGACTTAAAGGGTACACAAAACAGACGCCGCATTTTTCTTTGATCATTTTGAAGTCTGCCACCACCAAGACAAATGCCCAGTTAACACACTATTTGTGTTCACGGGAAGTTTATTATCTTGTCCCGTACACGTTTTTTTTTCTTCAATTGGTGTCTGATATTTTGAAGCTGAGAGAGTATGATATAGGCAATCACGGGAAATACCTATCTCTCGCAAACTGTGAAACGTCGTTCATGGCTTACATTAGCGACAAATAGGATTATCGAGTTGCTTGTAGTTACAGTTTTGATTTAATTAAGAGTGTATTACAACATGATATTTAAAGAGGTAAGATATATATATATATTTCGAAGCTACAAAATCATGGAGCAGGATACAAAAGAAAACATAACACAAGTCTTATATCTCTGAAAACACTACTTTCGTCGGTATTATACGGCCACTTTCACACCCTGTATTGTTAGCTCATACTTCTAACAAGACTAGTCAGCAATCAATAAACAAATTGCTAATTACACACACCATTTGTCAATTAACACCTTTAATGTAATCGTAAGAGATTGGATTCGTTTGCTTTGAGGAACGTTAATCAACATTTAATACGAAATTTAATTAATACGATGTTCCTTTTAGTTTTGCATATATTGTTGGTTAATCTCTACAAGTTGTCATGTTTTCTTAACCACAAATAATATGATTCTTTACCAAAGTATTGTATATACACTCATTTTATTTGGCATATTGTATGCTTAGTGACCTTGCTTAGTCAAAACATTTATGATAATATGTCTGCGGTTAATGTTCATAGCAGTAGCAGCCTAGCTGGTATGTAAAGGCACTCTACCGTAGTTACCAAACTCGCCGTAGTTAGCAGTGAATTATGTGTTTGTTGTTGCTGAATGAAAATATATCGAATGGCTTTTAAATTAACTAAATTAAACATCATTGCAAACTTATCGCTAGAAAACAATTAACCTTTACATATTTAATTGATAAGTGACGTTAAAATCAATAAGCGAAACCATAAACATACAGGCAGATTAGCAATTGATTTCAGACCTGTTTACTTGTTTAACTTGAATTATCATCAATTAAAATACATTAGAGGTGTATGTCAATTCATAACAGTCAGACTTTAGTTTTAGTGACAAGTTGCTGTGTGTGTGTGTGTGCGTGTGTGTGTGTGTGTGTGTGTGTGTGTGTGTGTGTGTCTGTGTGTGTCTGTGTGTGTGTGTAAACCTGTACATAATTGCATGCCAAAATACAATTTTAACATGAAACTATATTAACTCGTTCACCATGTTTTTCTTAAAATAACTTTAAATACATAACATGTACATTCTGATCGTTTAATAAACGTATATACTTAATATCAATAAGAAGTGTGAACAATGACAACGAATACTGTTTATATTTAATAGTTCAAATCGGTCTTGCTTGTAAACTGACATGTTTATCGTCATAATATGAGTGTGCCCTTCTTTGTTCCCGACTTATACACACAGTAGTTGTACATGTCAACATCACTAAACTGTGGCAACGAAAAAAATCATCAGTTCAATCTGCGTCATTACTCCGTTCATGACACACACATCTTCACATGAACATGATGCTACATCCATTTTCTCTTCTCTGGTTATTTTTTTTTCTTGATTTAAAACGCTAATTCCATTTACAATCAATAACTTGTGTGTAGTTCTTCTAATCGAAATAATACCTCTCTCCCTTCTACACACGATGAGGACATTATTGTTCCAAGACGTCAAAACTTACGTCAGACCAATTCCAAGAAAACGTCATAGCCTGGACATTTTTTATTCAAATAGATCAGTTTTCTTTTCATTGCTTGCCTTTGAGAAACCCATCAGCAAGTGCAAAAATAGATCTCTGTAAAACCAGTTTAAGCACCCCAGTCTGTCCATATTGCCGACTGACAGTTCTATGGCGGTTACTGTCGGGTTAAATGTATTTGTTGAATGACTCATCACAGATTTGTTCTTTTATATAAGCTTGCATCTGAATACCTTTGTGCTCCGCCTTTTCAAATTTTGGTATATGTTGCAATGCTCATTGCTAATACTCAAATGACTTGGTCATATAATCTTATCGTCGGCTAATTATACGTTTACGTCTGTGTGTATTTACATTTCGACATAAAATCTATATCGATAATAAATGCAGCCTTTTAGCGCAATATATGTTATTAAAATGGATCTGTAATTAATACGGCTTTTTCTATATTGGTTAATTGTACGACCTTATACCTCAATGTAGGTAATTTATAGGGACTATTAACACTATTTTAGTAAATTATATCACTTTATGTCGCAATAATTACGACCTTATAACTCCGTGTCGGTAATTTATATGGCCAAACAACTCAGCATTGATAAATTATTCGATTTAAATAACTACATGACGACAACGTATACGGCCAAAATAACTCAATATTGGTAACTAAACTCCATTTTGGCAATTTATAGGGCCTAATATCTCCATATCGGTAAGGTATACGGGCTAAAAACTATATGTCGGTAATTTATACGACCTTAAAAACAATATATAATATCTTTAGAGAACCCGATTATTTAACACTACACTTTCTTACTGATATTCTGAAAATAACAAGGACAACTAATTAAGACGTCTCCATTTCTGGGAGTTGAAATTAAAGTTCCCGATTGTTATGTAGGAATTATTGAGTGTGACTCCGTTTCGGTTGGTGAAAAACACACGAATGTCTGGCCATAGTTTTATTGTCAAATTAAATCGTTTAAATGGGGTTTTAAAGAAACGGATTATTTTAAATAAATATGTATTTGCTTAAAATAAGCCTTTCCTTAAAATAACTGATCATGCTGCTGCCATTGTGATCTAGTCTAAGAAAATAAACTTTTTTCGTACTACCAAAGTCCCAAAATACTATGTAAGAATAAGCTTGTGTGTGTCAACATTAAGTTGGAAATATATACATTACTGTGTCTTCCCGGTTCTGCTGTAAAAATCACATTGTTTAAAATTAAGGCGTTTAAGGATTACGAACTCTGAAACCTCGTATGTTTCCGTGTTATTTCGTAAGTTCTCGGAAGGTCACGTTACCGATCACGTGACCATGGAAAAATACCACGTGAGCGTATAAATAAAGAATGCAAAATGGTGGATCACATACGAGATCGGCGCGGTCGTTTCGCATCGAAATCGAAAAAAACAGTTCCTAAGGAAAATAACTTACAAGACAGTGTTAGGATTGATCAGAATTACTTAGTTGGTAATCATGTTGAAGTGAATAGTTAATCAAATCTGAATGAGAGTTGGAAAGTGGGTCGCAGAGTCGTAGAATTTTCAGTGTTAGTGGACGGATTGAAATGTTGCTCAAGTTGCAGACTTGGACCGATGCCCTTGTGTTTAGAAAGTGTAGTCGGCGAGTTAAAGAAGGGGTTAGGTGGTTATTTATACATTAAGTGTTTGAATATTGATTGTGGTCATGTGAATTGTGTACCGTACGGAAAATTGATAAAATGAAATAAAGAAAGGTTCACAAGACCAACTAGTTTTGCTGTGAATACAAAACTTGGAACAGGTAAGAATTTGTCTTCTTATGTAAAAAGTTTCATATTTCTTGTGATTTATATTTGATTGCACCAATAATTGATTTTTGTGTTGTATCTGAGACTAAACTAACAAGTCCTTATCTTATGTTTAAAAATATCATATTCGTATTCAATACACCTCGACCCAAACAATAACATTTCAAGTTCTGTATGATTAGAAAGAAATCAACTAGTTTTCGTACCTTGTTTGGTGAAAACTGCTATAGACTTGTGTATGAATTATGCTATTTGTTTACTTATTTATTTTTTGCATGCTTTAAGTTTAATTATTTCATCTGGGAACTCAGTAGCTTAAGGTCTTCAGCAAGCCTGTGTGTATACTGTTTTGTAATGCCGCATCTTATTTAAGTCAAAATGTTAAACAGCGGCTAATAAAGTTTTGGTAGCGAGAACTAGGAACTCTGTGCTTTTATTCTGTAGAAAAGTTTCATTATGGGGTTTAACATACCACCACATGTTCTTTGTAGATACATCTCAACATATTCAACAGCAGTTTTAGGTGTGGAGATACCATGCTCATTTGGTCTTTCTTTTTTATAGCTATGATCAACAGTTTGGGAGGTCCTCAGAAAGTGAACAATGTACTGTCAACATTAAATATACCTACAATTAGTAACTGTAATTTAAAGAAAATGGAAAGACGAGCTGGAAAGTCAATTGAGAAAGTTGCGTCAGACTCAATGAAAGCAGCTGCACAAGATACACACAGAAGTGAAATGGAGTAAGTTTATTCTGTAATTTATTTCTAAACAATATATATCCATCTATGTAGATACTTAGCCTAGTGCATTTAAAATTAACTCATCAGTTGTTGTTCTAGCTGAGCTAATTGGTCTGATGAGTATCACAAATGCATTTTAACTTCCTTATTTATACTAAAGCAAGCTATTAGCACATATTAGAAGCCCCTTCCATTTTAAATTTGTAATTAAAAGCACCAACCCATTGTTCTTTTGTCTAAATTAGATTTTATGTCACCTGGTTATATGATTTTAATGTTAGTTTCACACACTACACAAATGTTTCAGGAGAAAAAAAGTAATTATACAGAGTCTACAGCTGTACATACCTTTAACTGAACTGTGCGGCTTGCCGCTTCTATTTTGTGTTGTATTATTCTATGTTTTTTATTGTATTATTATTATTATTTTTATTGTTTTTATTATATTCTATTTTCTTAGGGATATAGCTTTGTGTGAGACTGCAGAGGCAGAGAAGTCAGTAGATCTTCTTGATAAAGACCTTGGAGTTTACATGTTACCTGGTGCATCTCCCTTACAAGAGTAAGTTTATTAAACAATATAGGTTATTCCTACTAACTTGATTATTCTGTTCATACTTAAATTGTCTTGTTTTCATGTTATGTGTGCCATTTGTCTTAGTTACTGACTAGGTTTCATGTAAGGAAATTATTTATCTGTTTTTATGACTGGAAAAGGTATGAATGTATGACTGATAAAAACTTGTGTGTATAGATCTAAGCTTCTCCAAGTTAGATGGTTCACTAACTAAAATAATGTTACTGCAATGATTGAAAGCTACTATGAATATAGGCTTTAATACCTTCTATGTATTGTAGGGAAGTGATTAAGTCTGGGTTCAGCAAAGATATTGGTTGGAGAGAGAATGGTGATAGTCCACAAACTTTGCAAAAGGATCAGTTTAAGAAAAGGTAGGCTATTTTAATCTGATATGCTTAGAAATAGGTTGTTTAGTATAGTTATATCGTTTAAAGCCTAGAGTTGGACAGCTTATTAAATAGGTAAAAAAAGTTAAAATGTGGTTTAAATTCTGCTTCCTTATACATGTTCAGCCAACTTTACAATGTATGATAACTCCTGATCGCTGAAATCACTCTCAGGCTGGCAATCATTTACAATACCCATTTACACCTGGGTGGAGTTGAACAATTGTAGGTTAAATTCTTGCTCAAGGAAATTAGCAGTGCCCCTAGTGGGGATCAAACCTAGGACCTCTCGATTCCTAAGCACACATCGAACCACAGGACCACTGCTCCTACTATTCAGTACAATAAACATTTTTACTTCCTAGTGTATTGTAAGTAATTGTGTTTTGGTCTATTTCAGGAAACATCGATTTGTTGTAAAACCTCACACTACTGCCACTACTGTCAGAAAGAGTCTTTTGAATACATTTCCATGTAAAAGTCGAACAGGTATTTCTTGTGCTGTAGACACTGCCTGGCAAAAAAGGGGCTTCGACAGTCTTACATGTAAGTTGTCATTTCACTAGAAGTAACATGCTTATTCATGAATATTTCTTGGGAGTTAATTCTGAGTCAACTCAAATTCTGGTCAGTTTACAGTGGTTGGCACACCTAACCTAGTTACCAGTGACCCAACATAATCAGTACTCATATACCCTACCACAAGGCTAGCGACTTCTCCATATTTCTTACTAATGATAGGATGGATAAACCCCTTGTGTATGAATATTTAAAGAAGTCAGTTATTTGTCTCTTTAAAACAATGTTGGGACCATTTTGTGATCAGATGGAGCCAATTTAGAGCACATAATTGTGAACCTTTTACAATCATGATTTATTTCATGAATATTTATGCACTTGAGATGGTTATCTACTTGCAATATTGATTTATTTTAGGGCTGAAATCAATTATATATTTTATAGTTATGCTCAAGCATGACTTACATGACTATAAAATAAAATTATTAAATTAAACTATTATAAAATGAATCATGTGTGTTTTTTTATTTGTTCACAGCTCATACCTTTTTCATGAGTAAAGCCAAATATGGGAAGAAAGTACTGAAATCAATTGTAAAGCACAGGATTTGTGGAACTTGTTGTTGGTGGAAAAGAAATAGACCTGAACAACCTGTGCGTAAACACAGATGTGTGCACAACCATTTTATTTTTTTTATGTTTTCAGTTCGAAGTGGAAGAATGCCACATATCACTCAAATTGCTGCCAAGGAAGTTACCAGTGGGAGTGAGTTTTCAACTTATGTATTACCGAAAGAACCAATTTCAGATGGCGCACATCAAACTACTGGAATTAGTGTTTCTGAAGGAGTAATGTCAATGAACGGAGCTGTAGTACAATCAGCTAGTATACAATGTGCTGTTGACAATTTATTAAAGTGGTTAAGAAAGTATGAAAAAGTTGTAATAGTTGCGCACAATGGCAGGAAGTTTGATTTTCCTATTCTTGTATCTTCTATATCCAATGTCAACAAATTGGAAGACTTTTTTACCTGTGTTATAGGTTGCATTGACACATTGTCACTTTTCAGAAAGACATTCACAGAGTTAGTTTTAAACAGGAAGATCTGGCAAGAGACATTTTGTGTTTACAGTACAATGCTCATGATGCTGTCGAAGACGTTCGCACTTTAGTAAAGTTATTCCAGCATTCATGTTCATTGGTTCCTGATGTTATGAAATTCTCTTTTTCTGTACAAGCAGTCTTCCACAATTTTCAATCCTTAAAGGAAAAGGCAAAAAATATTCCATCATTGAGATGTCTTGTATCTAATAGTGTATGTAAAATGCCTACAGCAGAAAATATAGCTGCGTCTGGACTGAATCTTGAACATCTTAAATTGATTTATAGTCGAGATGGAGAAGATGGGTTCCATAGTACTTTTACATAAAAAATAGTGAAGGACAGCCTAGAGTAACCAATACTAAAAGGACGCTTGAAACTTTGGTTCCAAATTTAGTTGACTTTTTGAAACAAAAATGTACTCAGTAGTGTACTGATAGATTTGATTCAGAACTCAAGTTGATGTTTTTTTCCTGCTGAAAAGTTTTGTTTGTACCGGTTGGACCCATGCAGAACAAAGTTGAAATAAAAATGTATGTACACAGAAAAAAAAGGATTTGATATATTTTGATTGCAGTTTAACAACAGCATGTGGAATAACTTGCTTCTGTATAGATGCATCATGTACAAAAAAAGCCTTTTTAAATCAGAAGAAATCATGAATTTGAGTTCCTAAAAAGTACAGAAAATGAGAATTCATTGCATCATGAATAAATGAACTAAATATTCAATATGCTCAGTGTATTAGTTTTCACGAATGTTTCATATTTTATACAATCAGTGTTCTTAGCTCATAGTCTACTATTATTAATTTGAGACTTTGTGTGTTGATCAAAGTTGAATATAAAAGGTTTAAACATTTTTACATACAAGTTTATCCACTGATTTGAACTGAAAGCTGTTATAAAAAATTACCTATTCTGTATTTGCATTGTTTAAAAACATGTTTTAGTCTGTGAGCATGAACAGGCAATCCATCATCTATTGTCAATGCTTATGAAGAGATCTAATCATTTATTGTATTATTATAGAAATGTATGCTGTTCCTTTTATATCTATATGTGATAAAATATTACTATATACACGTACAGCATTAATGATTTGAAATATTTCCATTTTAATAACATGTCACATTTTGTATTTTCTTTCACTCAGTATATTTATTGTATTTAATCCTTCAGAAAATAGATATATCAAGTTGTTGTGTATTAAAAATATGCTATTTTTTACCCTTACATTTAACAATCCAATACATTTATTTTATTGTATTGTCAAATAAATAATGCATGTGTATGTAAATTTATATGTGCACTCAAAACTATCAGCAATTCCTAAGTTTGATTTGAGATTTGTTTTAAATGTTATTAATAGATTGGACTACATATGCTGTTAACTTGTGAAGCATTGTTTATATACTTAGTATACTAAGTGGATATAACATATGTCCGTTATAACTAAGTTTGCTTCTATGATTTGTGTATGTTATAACCAAGTTTTACCATTTTAGATATATTTTACAAAATCCATGACTTGTTTTTATTTGAAATAAAAAGAAAGAATATTTCTGTATGTTTTTTTTTTTATTATCTTTTATTGATATATGTTAAAATAGAGCATTATTCTATAAAAAAATATGAAAAATTATCTCCCTTGAATTTTGACACCATAGTCATAAACAAATATGGTGTGAATTAAATAGACGGTAAAAGTATCTCATATTTTGTTTTTTTTTTCCTCATAGATTGTAGAAAATTTATATATATAATTATATGCATCAAACTATATGGAAATCCCTTAAATTTTGGCTAGAAAATCACCTGCTCTGTTATGAGATTATAAAAATGACCTTGGCCGAGAATCATTTATCATAATAAATGCATTTTTTTTCATTTTTTCTGGTCATGAATTCCTATCAAAATGTAAGTTAAAGTGAATGTATATATCATAGGAATTGGAGAAAGTAATTTGTGTCACTTATAGATTTTATTTAGCAAAATTATAGAAGATTTAATATCTCAAGGTGTCGGAATTTTTCATATCATGGCCGAAATTAGGGGTGCGGACTGAAAATATGCATAAATCAATTTTCGAACGGTAAAAGTCGCCTAAAATTTGTAATTAGTTGTCTTTTTGAATGATTTATAAGAAATGATTAATAAAATAATCATATTCTAATGTGTGGTTCAGAGTCCGTAATCCTTAATTCTGTTTATCGAAAACCATGATAGCACAATCAGCTCAAAAGACGCAAATGTAAAG
This sequence comes from Sinonovacula constricta, assembly GCA_007844125.1. Classification (NCBI taxonomy): domain Eukaryota; kingdom Metazoa; phylum Mollusca; class Bivalvia; order Cardiida; family Solecurtidae; genus Sinonovacula; species Sinonovacula constricta. Next base: position 47,047,913 of record CM017570.1, read on the forward strand.
TATGTCCCGTTTATCCGTTCATAGGGGTTAAATGCCAAGTCTCCATTTTGACACCAGATACATGATTATGTGTGTGTACTTGTGTGTGTGTGTGCGTGTGTATGTGCGTGTGTGTGTACGTGCGTGTGTGTGTAGGTGTGCGTGTGTGTGTACTTGTGGTGTGTAAGTGTGTGTATTTGGACGTGTGTGTGTATGTGTGTGTATGTGTGTGCGTGTGTGTACGTGTGTGTACGTGTATATGTGTGTATTTGTATGTGTGTGTACGTGTGTGTATGTGTACGTGTGTGTGTACGTATGAGTGTGTGTACGAATGTGTGTGTTTGTGCGTGTGTACATGTGTGTACGTGTGTGCGTGTGTATGTGTGTACGTGTGTGTGTGTACGTGTGTATGTACGTGTGTGTGCGTGTGTATGTACGTGTGTGTGTGCGCGTGTGTGTACCTGTGTGTAAGTGTGTGTACGTGTGTGTGTACGTGTGTGTATGTGTGTGTACGTGTGTGTGTATGTACGTGTGTGTACGTGTGTGTGTGCGCATGTGTGTGCATGTGTGCACGTGTGTTTATGTGTGTGTATGTGTGTGCGTGTGGGTGTACGTGTGTGTGTGCGTGTATGTGTGTATTTGTACGTGTGTGTACGTGTGTGTATTTGTACGTATGTGTGTAATAGTGGGTGTGTGTACGGTTGTGTATGTACGTGTGTGCGTGTGTGTGTACGTGTGTGTGTACGTGTGTGTGCACTGATGTGTGCGTGTGTGTATGTGCGTGTGTGTGTGAGTGTATGTACGCATGTGTGTGTACCTGGTGTGCCGCGTGTGTGTATGTGCGTGCGTGCGTGTGTGTGTGTGTGTGTGTGTGTGTGTGTGTGTGTGTGTGTGTGTGTGTGTGTGTGTGTGTGTGTGTTGGCGTATTATGTACATATGAGGGCATCACAGAAGAGAAGCAGTGGCAACACCCACAACGGAATTGATACGTTTACTAAATTATTCAACAGTCGTGATATAAGCTTTATATTGTCAATCGCTGTGTTTTAAACATTTTAACTTATAACCGTCAAATTTGGCAAGGACACGTCTACATATAGTACTATTGGAGAAAGAAGATTAAACGTTAACATAATCAATACTAATGCTGTTTTAGCAGTGTGTCGAAACATGCGTGCTTAAAAGGATCACATGGGGTTTTGAAAATATAAGTACATATTCTAACACTCAGTAAACTTTACCGACTGAGTTTTGGGGCGCAGCCAATTGAATACTAAAAGCCCAATAGACATTTAACACCCAAACCTTACAAGAGCAGCTGTGTCTTTTTTTCCATTTGAAAGGTATACAAGATTACCTTACACGACGTGGATCAGTATTTATCATGTTTTGCTCCCGACCATGTTTAAAACTTCGATAACTGTAATGGTCCTGCCACCAACTGCTATGTAAAAGCACGGTTAACATGTGTCTTTGTGTTATTTACCGTAAGGATTTGCAATATTTCGGGTATATTTCGTTACCTTTCGGCAAAAATCGTGGATAGATGAAAACTACAAATACAATATATCAGGAGAGACAGCCGAGTGGTATGAATGACTACACAAAGTACTCTTTAAAGCGTGATTTTAAATTATTTGAATCCGTGTCCATCTAAAATTTAGTTTAATAAGATAAAGTCCTTTTTTTCGCAAGAACATTTTCATTTTATTTTTTCTTTATTTCTTTGTGTTGCATTTTAATTCTGTTCGGTATTTTGTTATTTAATTACCATTCATTCAATCAGCAAACACATTCAACACACAACACTATAAAACCAGGATAGTTGGCGGTGACGGCTGCTTCATTCCTTCATGAAAATACCGTCTTGTTGCATGCATGAAATAACCGAGCAACGATTATCAGTACATGCTTAACCTTCAAACTGAATGATGTTCTACTATGTATAACTATATTCAACATAGTGCTCTATCTGAATGTTTGTTAAAAACACGCTGAAAATTGTAAAAAAAATGTTGTGCGCATAACTTTACAATTATATACCTTCGCAGGAAACTTTCTATAGCTAATTGGTTAACTGTAAAAACATTGAACACGACTAGCAGTTTATTTCTTACGGTTAAGTCGATGTGTATTTGACTGGCTTGTGAACACGCTTGTATTGTGCCTTTTTTCAAAATGTAATATTTGTTTTAATGTGTGTTGCAATGTTCATGGGATCCTTTTTTTCCCTACCTGCACTAGCCAGAAATAAACAAAATAATGTATTCCTTGTATTTCATATACTACTATTTATATAGTATTTAATTGTGTGATCGTTAAGTATCTTAGTAGAAACAACGTGCATTTATTATGTGTACATTTTAGTATCAACAATGTTAAACACATAATTTTATCTTCCATGCACACATTGGGTGATCAGAAGACATACAACAGTGTCAAATATAAGACTTACTTATCGACGGAGTCAGAAGAATATCTCTCAACACAAGACACCAATCTGATTGCTGTATAGTGTATAATGCAATACTAAATTATAACAAAAATGGATCATCATAAACACAAATCTGGCGGTTGTCTATTGGTCATTTACTTAAGCCAGAGTAAGAAATGCAAATTGACTGATTGCCTTCCGATAAGTGTGACCTGAGTAATGTGTATAAGTATATCCTAGCGGTAAACTAACAGCAAATGGAATATATGATTGGCCCCGTTGAGACTCCTTAAAAACCACCAATTAGTTATGTCACCTGCAATTTATAAGAGTTTAAGTATCTATTAATTACATGGTTTAAAAATAAATGCATTGACATCGGGGTTCATTTTACCAAAGTTACAGAAGAAGAATAAAACAGTGACTTCATGTGGCTTTAGGTACTCGGGGGAGGGGCAGTTTAAACAATATTGCCAATCCACTGTTGTACTTTAAACTGGCTCCCTCCAGGTATGGGATACCATGTGTTCGATCACGGTCCGCAACATACCAAAGTCGTTACAATGGTACTTATATACCTCTCAAAACGATCAAATAACTATAAGGGTAGTTCCGTGACTGGTTGGCTCGGTGTCAGGATAATGTGACTAGGTGAGTATTATGCTTCAAGTTAACATAAGCTAGATAAGTGAACTACTTTTGGTGGGACGATAAACCCAAATACACGTATAGGAGAATTAACAACCTTGCCTGTTAAGCAGATATGCTGTTTAGGAAACCAATAATTATGGTGTGGTTTATTCGATTCATCAAACCACACTTAGGTATATTAAGTAAATTGATATATCTACCAACGAAGGCATCGACTTTTTATTTCCAATTTAAAAAACGTTGAAGTTGCTTGTTTCTTTTTGAAAGGAACTTATGCTTAAGATTGATTTCGGAGCGTACCGTTCACTCACTATCTTGCGTAAAAATATATCACTTGCTATTTTGAATAAAACATCTGACTGATTAAACGGCATATTAACTTTAAAAAGTAATATGTCCAATAAATAGTCGTAACGTGTTTAAGTACATACCACTTTCAACACGTGTTGGTAGCGATCACCAAACATACATTCGATATGTCAACTATGTCTTATGGTTTAACTTAAATAAATATATACACACGAAAACACACACGTAGAAACACGGATGCAAACACTTACGCGCCCACATACGTATAAACACGTGTGCACACGTGCACACACATACAACGTATGCGCGCACCTGCACACCCCCATCCCTAAACACATAGGCACCAAGACGTACACAAGGGCGACGGTAAAGAACATAATTTATATCTAGTATTTGACAGAAGTGAATAATGCAACTTAAATGACAAGTCACCGACAACTAGGATAAATCACTAATCTCTCAATTAAAGGGGTTAACGAAGGTTTGACATTATTTACAACGGTATTTTAATCGCACATCCAACACATCAAAGTGGAAATAACCCCTTCACTTAAAGGACGGATCTTCATACCAGTGTTTGCCATTTGGGTGTATGTCCTGTGACAGTAAAATAATTAGCGAAATGTAAAGTGTTCGTTTTTGAGAATTACCTTGATAATATGGTGTTCTACTTAATAGCAGCAGTCACATTTTTGGAATAGGAGTATTGCATGGATATACGATCAGTTTTATTTGTTGCGTTCAAGTCCATTGTCTTGTTCATAATAACAATTACATATTATGGTTACACATATTTTAATAATATTTGTATTGATAACAGCAACACTAAAAACAAAATGTTAACTAAATAATTGATCATGTGTTTCATATTAATGGGGGGGGGGGGGTGAGTATTTCTTATTTCCCTTAATATAAATAAGGTAAGTTCTAGAATTCGTTTAGTGTGGCCGATTTTGACTAGCATCACATCAGCAGTCATGGACCATTTTCTTCATTACTCCAATATAAAGACGAACTATAAATGCATAATCAATATACGCATATCCATGCATATACATTGGCAGCAAATCAAGGAATATTAAACAACAATCTTTAGTGTGAGTGTGAATATGTACATACCCGTGGTGGAGAAGACATGCTTGGCATACAACAACATCATGTCGGCGACAGTAATATTCCAGAACCTTGTCCGGATGGTCCTCACATTTCTCAGTTAGAACATTCTGCACTCTCTTATCGGTCACACTTAGCACGTTATGTTTGTCACCGAAATTGTTATGTATCTGTAAACATTCTAAGCACATATACTTCTGACAATCAAAACAATAGCGATCTGCATTCTTAATCTTATTGTTTTTCAAACACACTGTACACTCGTATTGAGTATAATCCTCAGACGTGGCCTCCAATTGACCACCGGTCGCCATTGTATTATTTAATTGTTCCTGACTGTCTTACAGCGTACTAGAAACGATCGTATTCATACTTTTCTCTAAACCAAATGTTGTCGGTTGAGAAGAGTTGCATACACTCTATTATTGATCATAGTTGTCACAACAAGCATGTTCCCTTAACCGGACTGATTATAAAGTTTACTTCTGTCGAGTCTAAATATAGAAGCATGACGTTGACATCTCTATAAATCTTAACTTATAGTACACCCATGCTTGAATAGCACTCCTAGTTTTGCAAAGTTTGCATTCTGCATGCACGTAGGCCGCTTTGTGTGTACACAGGTACATTTTCTATCGGACTACTGAGTATATGTTGTACTGAGTTAAATTCGTTGCTTACAAATGTTCACAAATATTATATTACCTGGTGCGGTCACATCAATTTGCTTAGGCTTTGATGTTTTGTTTATGTATACTAATCTGAATCTGTCCGCCTGATTAAACATACAGTGTAAGCTAAAATAAACGATAATCAGTATAATGGAAACATGTGTTGAGTGCAAATTATAAATAAACAACGATGTCTACTGTATTAAAATCTGACCTTTATTACAGAAATAAAATAAGTTATGAAAATTCAATTAATTATCACATAGTTTATATTAATATTTTTTTGTTAAGTATTAAAGTAATTAATATACCGGGGTTACGTATACAAAAACAACTAATGGAACTATAGTGAACATATATGTATTCTATTCTTCACTGTTTTGACATTGAACATAATATGCATACCTCTGCTTTCTGTGACAACAATTCATCCCCGGGGTCAGAAAGTGTATCTACGAGCTGTTACTTACAAAAAGAATGTGCTAATTACTCAGTGAGTTGAATCTTTCACGACGCATCATCGCTAGGGTCAGGAGCTATCCGTACGAGCTATTATGTACCTATATCACCTCATAATAACTTAATGATTAATAATCTGTATCATCAGCATCATCAGCATCATCAGCATCATCATCATCATAATCATCATCATCTTTTTCTTCTTCTTCTTCTTATTATTCTCTTCTTCTTCTTCTTCTTTTTTTTTCTTCTTCTTCTTCTTCTTCTTCTTCTTCTTCTTCTTCTTCTTCTTCTTCTTCTTCTTCTTCTTCTTCTTCTTCTTCTTCTTCTTCTTCTTCTTCTTATTCTTCTTCTTCTTCTTCTTCTTCTTCTTCAGCATCAGAATCAGCATCCTTGAGGTAGTGTATTTCTCTAATGAATTGTTTGAATGTATGTTGAACATCTCGTGAAAATTGGGTAAAATATAACTGACATCGTCTACAATACTTTCAATTCAGCAATTAAATAGCAAGTCATAAACAATTAGTCAGTCTGGCCCTGCGATCATCGAAGTTAAAATAGTGCGCATATTAACGCATAATATCTTACGACATGCACCTTTCTAAGTATTGTTTCACGAATAGGTATTGTGACATTTATCAGGCGGCATTGTTTTAGCCTTTGTGTGTTTTAGCTATTTAGTGGAGGAAGACCACATGCCATTATCTGTTAGAATGACATTAGTATATTGCGTGTTTTTGTTAAATCTTTTTATGTTAAACGCAACAAGATTTGAAAATGATGACACCAGACTTTAAATGGCCGCTTGAGTACACCTAAATAGCTAACCTTTCTGACACAATGATGAATGTATATCTCATACAAATTCCAAACCTCGACTGTACAACATACCTGTGCAATGTCAATCTTGACAAAAAGCCTATATATGGCTTAGTTGTACAGTACTGTTTGAAGGTTTCACATTCACGGTGCGTAAAATGATATCGACTATTGATTGGATTTGAAAAAGTGTCGAATGTTTTGGCTACTGCATATTATTCAATGAATTAAAAATACATATTTTTAAAACATAGTCTGCACTCGATGTCTATTCTTAGTTGCAAATGTGGTTATAATATGAGGTTAACTAAAGTTTGCGTTTAAACCTCAGTGCATATTGATTAATGAACAATAGGTTTTAACGTTATACTATTCTTAACTGACACACCGTTGTTCCTGCTCAAACGAGGTTTGAAATAATTAGCGTATACATATGCTTAAATAACACTCATACCTTGCCACGTTTACATTTTGTCATGCACGTAGGCTGTCGTATGCTTATGAATCGTGTTTAAAGGCAATCGTTTATTCAAATAAATCATATATTGGTCTACTTTGTATACGTTTCACCTCGAGATAAATTCATTGCTTACAAATGTATAATTTGCTTGTCTGATGCGTTGGTCTGCTTTTGCTTAGGCAGTGATTTATATGCATTTTTATTTTCAAAACAGCAACGAGTATGTAGGTCTGATTGAGCAGTTAGTGTGAGTTCAAACATAAACTATAATCATCAAACTTGGAAACTTGTTATTAGTGTAATTAGTAAAATAGGCTGCATGGAAACTTTCACGTCGCACCATCCCAAGGTCAAGGAAGCATATCTACGTGCCGTAAAACCGATACTTAATGAGTAATCATCATTTTCATTATCTTCATCATCAGCAACAGCAGCAGCAGTAACAGCGGCATTGCGGTTTTTAAATGTCTTATGTAGTGTTTGATTGCCTGTTTGTAAATATATTATTCTGATCAACAATAGTGCATGGCATAATTGAAATCCTTTACAATGCAGTCCTGCTGAATTATGTTATACCATTATGAAAAAAAGACAATGTTGTTTACTTCAATGGTTTATGTTTGCGTAGCAGAATGTGTCTTGATACTTTAAATTGAAACAACATATCACAGGACACTATTTAGTCAGGCCTAATGTTATATTAAGGCAACAACGCGCATTCTTTATATTACATGCTCATTCACATACACATATCTTAGTAGATGTTTTATTGAACGAGTAGTCAATAGCGCGCACATTTCATATGACATGCTCATTCACGCGCACTTACGTGCACTTAGTACATGTTCTATTTAACGGATAGTCGATAGTTGTAAAGTAGTCTTTGTAATTATTGTTTTTGTTTGTTTGTTTTCTTTTTTTGTAATTGCTTGTGTACACACTGGACAAGCCTGTAAGTCTATGACAATGATAAATGTGTGTTTCTTATGTATTCCAAACCTCGGCTGCACAAGCTACCTGTAAACAGTCATTCTTAAATGTAGTTTACGTATGGCTTAGGTGTGTAGTACTGTTTATATATATATATACGGACACAAAACGGAAAACGATCTGTTTTGCTGAGCTGAATTAGTAAGAATTTCAACATCAGAATAACAAAACTGGTATACTAAATCATTTTATTGACAATCGGGTGGGAAAAAAAAACACTCTAATAATTTTCTTGCAAAATCCAATAAAGGGTATGCTATTGTGTGTTGTTGTCTTTTTTTTTTTTTTTGGGGGGGGGGGGGGGGGGAGAGGTTGACAATAGCAGTGTCTGAGCGTCATTTATAGCTCATATAAAAAAGTAAACCAATCGATTCAAAGTGAAGTTAATGCGGTATGGTATGACAAATAAGTAATAGCTAACTCAGTTGTACGGCATATTGTCAATATTGTCAATGAAATATGAGTTGTAAGTCGATATGTTCAAATGATGGATTGTATTATTTATGTTTAAGTTAACATTTAAGTTATTAATTTTAGACGACTAACCATTGACATACAATAGAGATAATATAACTCTATCAGTCAATATGTTTTGTAACATTTTTAAGCAGCATAGTATTACTTGAAAAGGTACATGCACCACTACTTATCAGGAAATATTTGCCTAGCTTTAAAAGCTATTATCAAGAAAAGCATTGTTGCGAAGCATCAAAGGGCGACGCAACAATGCAAATTAATATTTATTAGAAATTTAGAGTTGACTGATTTAAATTATTAACTAAACATTAAAATCACTGGAATAATTAAATTATGGTATATAAGGCTTCTTATACGTACAATCCCGAAAAAGGGACTCACGTGTCTCCATTAACAAGTTTAACCGTCAGATGTAAATTAATGTTTAGAAATTTAAAAAGTAAAAATACCTCGTTTGCGTGGAAGTTACAAACAAAGAATACATATAAATAACAGGCGCGTAGCTGACTGTACGCTGAATACGCAGCTGCGTACACATTGTCACAATACAAAATAATGAAAACACACAAAGATAAATTCTGCAGTTAATATCTTGTCCTAGTAGGGGTAAGGTGTATATGTATTGCGATAAATTTGCACATGAAACGAAAAGATGTAAAAAAGCTAAACAATCAATTTATTAACCTTATGTAAGGACACGTTTTGTACTCTTATATAAGAACTTCCCAGATAATTCCGTTCTCAGGACGATCACGCCTCAATAGTATCTGGTAGAAGGATATGTACAGAATTGTAACTTTTCGTTTCGTCGATTGATATTTAGTTTTCATGTTTCGTTAGACAAACAGTGGTTACTGCATTAAACATCTTTACATTTATCTTTTCCGTTGGGAAGACGTACAAGTCGCTATGCAGTGCTGCTGCCAATTACAAATTAATAGGGATCATTTATAAACCACAGCATATAAGGTTGGGGGTCATTCAGAATAGCGAAGGGCTATACTATCAATGTATTGATCTACATTGAATTTTCAAAAACATATTTCAACGTACGTATTCATATTTTTAATTGCTTTATAAATTACAAAGTAAGTGGATTAAAGTTTTAAAATACCAAATTCCATTTGGAATTGTTTTCTATTGTTTCAGTCTGCAAAAGAGCAAATATTTTAGTTATTACAAGCTTTCGGGTTTAGAAAAATAGATATGAAACTATTATCTGTCAGCAATTTAATTCAATACTGCAGTTTAATCTTGACTTTGTTGGTTTTCTTAAAAAAATCGTCTTATACAAATGACAATGTGATTTGTCATATCATTATTAGTCGTAACATAGTCTGTATTGTTAAACTGTCAAGGAGGAAAGTCACATAATAGCCTCTTAGGTCCGATAGGCATGATAGTCGCCAAAACAATATTATCCAGTGTAAACAATATACTAATCATGGGTTTACTGCATTGTTTGCAATTTACAATAGAAATAAAAAGTATATTGGCGACATTGGTGAACAATGGCGTTCAAATACTTGTTTTTAATTTCCTCGTAATTTCGTCCTTTCCGATAAGGAGCGAGGATAGGTTTGTACATAATCACGTATTGTCGATTGTTAAGAATCCCTAGGCTGAGATCGAGTCTTCGATCATTAAAATAATATGATAATATACAGAAGAAAACAGCAATTTATTGATTTTCTTTTTGTCATAATCGTATGCTGATAAAATTGACGAGTGAGATCAGACAATGTTCAAAGCAAAAGTTAAAAGTGCGGATCAAATTATCCCGAAGTCAACGACATAATGGTAGCTGCAACTTACACTTTGTATTGGCAGCAATGGCTGAAGTGCTCGGAAAGTTTAAATGCAAACAGCCTTATCATTATCTTTAAAATTTGTTTGTGCTATGTTTTGTACTCCAGGAACGGTGATTTCAGTTTCAGAAAAGCTGATTTAACTTAAAATGTTTGTTGCATTTTAAAAAAGTAAAAATACCTCGTTTGCGAGGAAGTTACACACACAGAATAACTACAGATAAATAAAAAAGAACACTATTTATCGAATGAGGACCCTATGTTGAGAACGTGAACGAAATTCGGAACACCTCGCCCTTTTTCGCTCGCCTATTCTCTAGCGAGAACGAGAATAGCCGAGGAGATTTTTATAGCGTCGCCAATAACTGATCAATGATCCAATCAATTATAAAAAATAATTAAAATCTGTTATAGATTAATATGTTTTGTCTGTTTAAATGTTTCGTTTGTTATATTTGTTGTAAAGACAAAGAGGAAAACAGTCAGAGACAAAAAACAAATTTTGATTGCGACGGGACTCAATCTCTGGAGACCGTTAACATCGTAACAATTCCATAATAACTGCGCTATTCCACGAGTGTCATTGTGTGTGTGTAAAGTTTATATTTTGTAAAACGTGCCACTACAGACGCTATCGATCCATTTTTAGAAATAGAGAACATAATAACTTTTAAACGAATAACCATAAGTTTTCATAAGATTTATAAACATATTAGTACAAAGAAAAACTTTACATATACTATAATAATACTGCATACCCGCTATAGCTATATATAAAATAAAAATAACGTCATTTACCGAAATAGGACCCGTTGGGAATGTGTAAATCGCGAAACTTTCGGAATTCGGAATGCCTTGTCTAATTTCCCTCGATCATTCTCTAGCTAGAACGAGAATGTCCGAGGACATGCGCTCGCATGTGCAATTTTTTCAGCATTCCATATATAGGCGGCGCGCCCCAGCGCGTCGCCAATGATAAAGAAATATGCAGTGAAGATTAAACGTAAACGTTACTTAACCTCTGATCTACACATTAGCAACTGACCTTGACTTCGCATTGGAATGTTTTACTGACGCGTATAGATGCTATGTATAACTACTGAAATAGAAACAAAGAAAAGCCACAATAGTCACTTCTGTGTTTAAATCGATGGCCGACATCGCTGTACGTATCCGCAAACCTTCAAGCAGTACTGTATATTTAAGCTATGTCTACACTTGTTAGAGTGACATTTTACAGGTATGTTGTAGAGTTGCAGTTTAGAATTCATATACAATATACATTATTCCTTGTCAAGAGTAGTCTATTGTACATAAGCAGTCATTGGAAAAGAAGCAATCATGGTGGCCTATAAAGGTTATTTATGACAATTATACCGACTCGTTAAAAAAACATGTACTAAGGTCAGTGTATGTGTATGCGCATCAAATGTGAGAGATGCACGATACATTATATATAAAGACCATATCAATAATAATGATGATGCCGATGACAATGATGATGGTGATGATGATGCTAATGATGATGCTGTTGATGTTGTTGATAATGGTCATGATCATGATGATCATGCTGACAATGATGATCCTGATGTTGATTTTAGTGATGGTGATGATGATGATGATGATGATGATGATGATGATGATGATGATGATGATGATGATGATGTTGTTGCTGCTGCTGCTGATGATGATATAATGATGATGTGATGATGATGGTGATGATGATGCTGATAATGATGATGATGATGACGATGATGATGTTGCCGCTGCTGATGATGATGTCATAATGATATGTATTGGTGATGGTGATGCTGCTGCTGCTGCTGTTGCTGCTGCTGATGATGATGATGATGTGATAATTTTGTGATAATGAAGATGTTAGTGGTGATGTGGTATTGATGATGATGATGAATAGGAGGATAAGGTGGAGGAGAATGATCAGCAGGAATGCATGGAAACGCAAAACAACGGAACGCTTGTAATGCTTATTTAACTATTACAGCTTTACCCAAACCTATACATAGTTGTTTAAGTAAAGATATATCTAAAGTAATAGGAGAACGGCACTGTTATGACAAACTAGACCGTATGACAGCAATCGATAAAATGAAGTTTAATAAATTTCAAGGGCAAATTACAGAACATGACTTTGACAAATTCAAGCCTGTTATCAGTGAAGATCGATGACCCTTAGATATATGTACACGTAACATTTAATCATGCCAGGCAACCAAACATCCTAAGTGTCCTAGGATTAGTCATATCTGTACGGACACGTGTATCTTGAGATCTAATCTTTCAGCAGTCGTTGCAAAAATACGTCCTTAAAGGTAAATGTAGTAGTATGTTTTCAAATGGCATGCCGTTTAAGGAATATCCTCTCCTGATTCTTCGCAACGGATTTCCGAAAGGTTTCTCTTCATATATTGCCCATAAATAAGTTAGCCATGTAGTGAACTGACACCAGTAAAACACCATTTGATAATGTGAACACCTACCTACAAATTAGTAAAGCAATACTAATGGAAATAACACTTTTATAAATTCGCAGAAAGCATCCCTTTCTAATTTCTGTCAAACATATTACTAAATGTGTTATTGTTCATTAATCTAAATGAAGTTACACGCCTGCTGATTTAAAATTTGATATATGGAGTTTGACAATGTCTATGCCTATACAGGTCAGAGGTAATCTTGACGTTTGGATGAATCAGGTGTTAAACTAATATAATATCCTTTTATCTGGCGATTCTGAAACAACTAATGTATTGCATTAAAAGTAAAGATTAGTTAAACACGTTTAAAACTTTAAGAACGAGCGTGGTTTATTACCCTTAAATCCTTACCATCTAGTGACCCTTAAAAATTACGCCAAGTGAAACTGTTGATAGACTTGTGCCCATTGCACATTACACTTTAACATAAGTTAGAACCTAGCTGTATCTCTAAAAATGGTGCGTGCTCTGTATCATTTAGCCAGGCACTATACTAAACTGGCCTATACTGGGAAACCCAGACCTTCCTACCATAATAGATTAAATATAAAACTTTCAGTTATTTACAATTTGAGTTCCATGTTTCATGCGAGCTATTGTCTTATAACGTCACATATTGATGTTTTATCATCAAAACGCTAGGTACCTTTATATGTAAAATAAGAATGGCACATATATCAATGCGGTGACAAAGCGCTGTTGGGTCGTAAAATCTTTATCCTGTAAACGATTAAACGTGTGCAAATAGTGACAACGCACTGGAAATTTAGCAAACCTTCAGCCGAAAAGCAACTACCTGTTCCAAATATAGAATCAATTGGGACAAAAGCTACACCACAGTCCCTAACATTGGATCATATAAGCATTTATATAAGATACACTACTTTTAATATGATTATAATTTATCTAAAAGTAATTCTAAAAATCCTTTTCTTACGAGCAGTTCTGTCATACTCGACAAAATATGCTGTGTTAAAAAAAAACATCAACACAGCTCACAGTTAACAGATGACTGTTAGAGCTGCTTTAGGAAACGGCTAAGCGACAATCCATGTGTTGTTGTTTTTCCAGAACATTTTTCAGAACATAGAACCTGAATCTAAATATAGATTGCAAACCTTGTCTAAAGCTTAAGATTGCAAATTATATCCGGTGGAAGTATTATACATAGCCAGTGAAATACTCGTTTTAATAACAACGTGACCCTCCTGTTCCTATTTGTACACTGAGTGATGTCCCTGTGCGGCGGGTTCATTGATAAATCTGCATTTAAAATATATCTACATTGAACAGTATAATCATTTGATAATCATTTGATTCTGTCGTTTTAACATATAACACTAATACTGCATGTCGAGACACAATTAACGCATGTACACGTGCACATCTTGTCCTGGTCAATACACTTGACAGCTGGTAATCATCGTAATGCAGTTGTCAGCTTTATCAAAACACTAGATGCTGCCGCAACCTAAACGGTCACAGACTTATATACATTCGAATACAAATAATATATTATTGTTTTACATGCAATTAACATGCTAAAGTCCACATCACTTTTGGCGTATGGCCAAACAGGGAAACATCTCGGGACTAATATGGACGTGTCACGATTGGTAGCGGAATTAACTATTAAGAAAATAATCAATATAATTTTACATCACTATTTAGACATATTATCATATATAAATGCCATTTTGTGTTTTGCGTGCACAAGATTAAACATATGCGATGCTTTAAAATAATAACATGCAACGGGTTTTCATCACTAGTTGAGGTTGTTCAGTCATTCGAAAAAAAACGTTTTAATTTGAAAAGAAAGTCCCACGTTTAATGAACTCCAAAAACGTGCAGACTATATCTGATAACAGCCAAAGTATTGGCCAAAATTATGTGCTACTACACACACATCCACAAACTCAAGGAGAAATATTAAAGCTGTATGGCATAAAACCTCTCTTTATCATGATGTCTACTACAATAAAACGAGTGTACTATTTCTTGAACCGAAATTGTCCGTCCTTGGTGTAGGTCTTGATAGATTTGATATCATCCCAAATGTGAATTCGTTATAAAACCTTATTTTATACGACACAAGTTAAACGTGGAACTTTGTTGATGCACCTTTTTATGTGACAATAAGTCCCTTTGAGTACTTAAACGTGTACCAACCTTGAAATAGGCAACGGTCAGAGATCACTCGACCGTTATAATTACAGGAACAATGTGACGAGAAATTATACATAGTAGAGAAACAACACGTTCAGCCTTGGAAAGATTTATTGGCCAGCAGACTTCAGGGCATAAAACGGTTAAGCAGACCTTTAACCTTGCACTTCCTGATGGGTTTCTCAAAACACCACAAACCTAATTAAAATAAAACATGTTTCGTGTAGTTCATAAAAAATACGCAGATGGTTTAAGCGTATTGACACATTAATCAAAGCAGAGAGTCAAAGAGTTGTTTATGATTAATACGTAATAACAGTTGTCGTGCATCAATAAATCGCAGGTAAATCGGTAGGCAGTTCATTGGACTTTGAGCATTACTGATGTTTACTTTAGATTTGCTTTGAAAAAATAGACACCTGCCTTTCGATATGCAAGACAGGCGGATAACATGCAGATGAATAGGTAAACAGACATTGACAACATGACATGTTGTGACTATACTTCCGAAGCCATAATCTAGACCCTAGTATTCTTGATAAGAGACGGCTCTTTTGACAAGTAAACACTTCAACTGAAACAGACTACGTGCACGTTAGTATACAGATGTCGCATTAATCGTATATTTAAGCAAATCACTAATCGTTACAGATACTGTAAAGTGGCATTGTATAAATACATGATTATATTATGATTTTTTTAACAAAACTATATTTTAGATAAAAAAGCGTTGTATACGATAGGTCTGACCAATCGCTGAAAAATAGCGACTGTTGAGTTTAGGTGTCATAAAGAATAGTAACAGAAACCAATAAAGGTTGTTAGATTGTCTGTACAAATACACAACAAAAAATGAACCGTTCATACATAAAGTTATACTTGTAGACTGACAAGCATACTGTCTTTAATAATACTAAGTCTACACTTCATACACACACGGATATTTTGCATTGATTATATAAACCTGCACAAACCAAACAATACGCATTTGTTGAGACAATGGTATGGTCGTTTGGTACATTTACACGATGCGTATTTAAATACAGAGCTATGTTATTGATAACTTATTAATGACAATCATGCCGGAGGTTTTTATCGGATAAGCCTTATATACAGTTCGGTTTGCATTAGAATTACAATGCAGCTGTTTATCTGGTAGAACTTATGATGGTATTTTAAAACAATAAAAACGGCTTGGTACAGAACAATTCGAAACAATAAATATATGCGAGCACATTGGCATTAACAAAAGTCGTTCACCCTTACTTAATTGGTACCTAATAAAAACGACAAGGCCTGTGGAATCATGCAGACAATGTAATATGGATAATGTTAAAACTGTGAATATTGAGCTAATTGCAAAGTCATTATGACTTCATAAAGGGGGCAGATGTAAGTCATGTGAAGCTGGACCAGTCACACATTTAGCTGTCAATGAAAAGCTCCCGAATCGAGGAATATTTGTTTTTGATTTGACAATGTTATGTTGTTCTTCTTCTCTTGTTTTTCTTTTTTATTTGTCACCATATACACGTTTTCAAAATGAATTGTTTTCTAATATTTTAAAACGTGTATTATTTAAAACCACTATTGAGCAGTACATGAAACAAGATGTACTTGAATTTTAACGGAAACTTTGCTTTATCTCGTATCTACGAATTTGTTCACAAATATCACGAGAACTCTATATTTAACCGACAAGTATCATGTTAAATCATTGAAATTTAGTTGTAAGCACTCGCCATAATAGTCAGTACTCTTTCAAATGCAATCAAAAGCCAATATTTTACATATTCTGAAACGTAAAGCCTTCAAACCTTACTTTACAGCTAAATCATTTTAGACTTGTTAGAATGACATTTTACCGGTATGTTGTACAGTCGAGGTTTTGAATTCATTTAAAATATATATTCATTATTGTTTAAAGACTAGTCAAGCGTGAACAGCGGCCATTGTACAAATATGATACAGTGCAATCCTCTTTTTAAATCTATGCATGAAACACGACATAATGTACCAAGACACATGTTATAATTATGTCAAGCAAGCTTTACACCCAAACACCTATTATATATCTTAACTGAAAATCATTATTCTAGATCGTATCTTATGGTACCTTATAAGTTAATATAAACAACATAATACATTGGATCACCTATGTTTGAGTTTGTACACACTTTTTATCAATCCTTCAAAGCTACTGTTAAATCATACTTCATGTATATATAATAAAGTTTTTCTGATATATCTATACTATTACCTCCAGTACCAATAAATGTGTAATAAAAATTTGAACATGAGAGATACGAGTTTAGGCAATGGCGTTAACATTGTAAACTTGATTCCTTAAACATGCTGAACTATATATTTAATAGGTTTGGCTTTAAACACAAATGGTCGCCAATGGAGTAGTTATAGCGTCACCGATGTAACTTCTCTGACTGCTAAGCCTCTCGCCGCGTGGTTTCGCGTCCCGATCAGGGCGAAGGAATTAATATGGGAAGGTCTTCCATCTGACTTCATGTGCGCATTTGGATCTACCAGACAATTGTCCTTATAATAGCTAAAAGGCTAAAGCAGTGCCCTATCAATACCATACTGGATCTCTGAAATTCTAAAACTGACTATTTTGTTAAACATATTTGTTTTATCCTCAAAATGGTATAACATAGGAAGCTTGCTGTATTGTATATGAATGTATTGTAGAATAAGTCGATTCTAGCTTACATAATGCACACTTTTCATGAGATTTTCAAGAGGCATTCAAACAATACATACGACAAACATTGTGATATATATATATATATATATATATATATATATATATATATATATATATATATATATATATATATATATATATATATATATATATATATATATATATATATATATTTATATTTATCAACATCATCGTCATCATCATATAATGTGTTACGCAGTGTACATTTTACGTTAGAGATTTGCGCCTCTTGATTAATAACAAGATAATTAGATTCAAGAAATGTAAACTGTGTTCGTTATTAGCGCCCTGTGATTTGTAACTTGTAAATTGTATGTGCGAGAAATGTGAAAATGTTCAATTGTACGTTGAAATTTAACCATTTTAATGTGATATATAAAAGTAAGGATGTAATTAGATAGCGGTATTTAGCATGCACGGTGTTGCAATTTACAAAGTGGCATTTGAAGTGACAAATCCTTGTATTGAGAGTGAGAAAGAGTAATTAGAATATTGGCGAATATCCCCTTCCATGCTGCTTATTCAAACACGAATCATCATCACAAAGCGGTCTGCATGCATGCGGAATGTAAACGTGGCAAAGATAAGAGTTTATTTAAGCTATAATCAGTCCAGTTAAGGACATAGCTTTGTTGCGACAACTTTGCAATTAATTGTATAAAATCAGGGTCAACCAAAAAAACATTTGCTTTAGAGAAAACATGTGACAAGTGCATTTCTAGTAAGTTGTAAGACAGTCAGGAACAATTAAATAATACAATGGCGACCGGTGGTCAATTGGAGGCCACGTCTGAGGAGTGTATTGAATACAAGTGTACAGTGTGTTTGAAAAACCATAAGATTAAGAATGCAGATCGCTATTGTTTTGATTGTCAGAAGTATATGTGTCCAGAATGTTTACAGATACATAACGATTTCGGTGACAATCATAACGTGCTTAGTGTGACCGATAAGAGAGTGCAAAATGTTTTAACTGAGAAATGTGAAGACCATCTGGACAAGGTTCTGGAATATTACTGTCGCCAACATGATGTTTTTGTATGCCAAGCATGTCTTCTCGACCACAAGTATGTACATATTCACTCTCACAGTAAATATTGCTGTTTAATATTACTTGATTTGCTGTCAATGTATATGCATGCATATGCGTATATTGATTACGCATTTATAGTTCGTCTTTATATTGGAGTAATGAAGAAAATGTTTCATGTCTGTCGATGTGATGCTGGTCAAAATCGACCACACTGAACGAAATCTAGAACATGCCTTATTTCTGTTAGAGAAATATGAAATACACACATCATTGATATGAAGCACAGGATCAATTATTAAGTTAACATTTTGTTTTTACTGATGCTGTTATCAATACAAATATTATTAAAATATGTGTAACCATACCATATTATTGTTATCCTGGGATAAGTATATGACAATGGACTTAAACGCAACAAATAGACCTGATCGTATATCCATGAAGAACTCCTATTCCAAAAGTGCGACTGCTGCTATTAAGTAGAACACCATATTATCAAGTTATTTCTCCCAAAAGAACACTTTAAATTTCGCAAATTATTTTACTGTCACAGGACATACACTTAAATGGCACACACTGGTATGAAGACCCGTCCTTTAAGTGAATTGGTTATTTCCACTTTGATGTGGTGGATGTGCGAATAAAATACCGTTGTAAATAATGTCAAACCTTCGTTAATCGGAATCCCCTTTAATTGAGAGATTAGTGATTTATCCTATTTGTCGGTGACTTGTAATATAAGTTGCATAATTCACTTCTGTCAAATACCGTATATAAATTATGTTCTTTACCGTCGCCCTTGTGTACGTATGTGTGCCTATGTGTTTAGTGTTGGGGGTGTGCAGGTGCGCGCATGCGTTGTATGTGTGTGCACGTGTGCACACGTGTTTCTACGTGTGCGCGCGTAAGTGTTTGCAAGCGTGTTTCTACGTATGCGTTTTAGTGTGTATATATTTATTTAAGTTAATCCATAAGACATAGTTGACATATCGAATGTACGTTTGGTGATTGCTATCAACACGTGTTGAAAGTGGTATGTACTTAAACGCGTTACGACTATTTATTGGACATATCACCTTTTTAAAGTCAATAGGCTGTTAAATCCTATTTATTCAAAATAACAAGTGATATATGTGTTACGCAATATAGTGAGTAAACGGTACAAACAAAGCTCCGAAAACATAACTTCCGTACAAATAGAAAAAAACGTCAACGTTCTTGAAATTGGAAATAAAACGTTTTTCAGCTTGATGCCTTCGTTGATATATATATATATATATATATATATATATATATATATATATATATAGATATATATATATATATATATATATATATATATATATATATATATATATATAGATATATATATATATATCTATATATATATATATATATATATATATATATCTATATATATCTATATATATATATATATATATATATATATATATCAATCAATAGACTTAAAATACCTACGTGTTGTTTGATGAATCGGATAAACCACACCATAATTATTGGTTTCCTAAACAGCATATCTGCTTAACAGGCAAAGGTTGCTAATTCTCCTATACATGTATTGGGTTTATCGTCCCAGCAAATGTAGTTCACTTATTTAGCTTATCTTAACTTGAAGCAGATATAGTGGTACTGCCTTCATTTATAGCATGCAGTCATCACCTAGCATAATACACACCTAGTCACATTTCCTGACACCGGGCCAACCAGTCATGGAACTACCCTTATATTTTTTTGATCGTTGGCAAGGGAGCTATATGACTACTATTGTAACGACTATGGTTTGTCGCGGACCGTGATCGGACCCATGGTATTCCATACCTGGAGGGAGCCATCTCTCTAAAGATTGGGTTACACGGTCCGGTCTCTATACTATACGTATGTAGTCTGATACATTTAAGTGAACAGTATATTTTAAAGAGTTTAAAGTACAACAGTGGATTGGCAATATTCTTTAATATTATTCCCCTCTCCCCCCATTCCCTAAAGCCGCTTGAAGTCACTGTTTTATTATTTTTCTCGTTAACTTTGGTAAAACAAACTCCGTTATCAATGTATTTATCCTTAAACCATATAATCAACAGATACCTACACTCGTATATTTCTAGATGTGATAACCAATTGGTGGCTTTAAGGCGTCTCAAATGGGGCCAATCATATATTCCATTTGTTGTTAATTAACCTCTGGGATATACTTATACACATTGCTCATGCCACACTTATCAGAAGGCAGTCAGTTCATTCATAATTCTTACTCTGGCTTAGGTAAATGACCAATAGAATACCGCCAGATTTGTGTTTATAATGATTCATTCTTGATATAATTTAGTATTGCATTACACACTATACAGCAATCAGATTGGTGTCTTGTGTTGAGAGATATTCTTCTGACTCCGTCGATAAGTAGGTATTATATTTCACACTGTTGTATGCCTTCTGATTACCCAATGTGAACATGGAAGATAAACTAACGTGTTTAACATTGTTAATACTAAAATGTACACATGATAAATACATGCTGTTTCCTCTAAGATACTTAACTGTTAAACAATTAAATACTCTATAAATAGTATTATATAAAACACAAGGAATAAATTATTTTCTTTTTTTCTGGCTAATATAGGTAAGGAAAAATATAGGAATTTTGCAACACATATTAAAACAGATATTAAAATTTGAAAAAAAGGCACAAGACAAATGTGTTCACACGCCTGTCAAATGTACATCGACTTAACCGTAAGAAATAAACTGATAGTCGTGTTCAATGTTTTTACCCATAACTAATTATCTATAGAAAGTCTCCTGCGATGGTATAGACATGTATAGTTATGCACCGTTTTACAATTTTCAGAGTGTTTTTACAAACATTCAGATAGAGCACTATGTTGGACATAGTTATGTATAGTAGAACAGCATTCAGTTTGAAGGTTAAACATGTACTGATAATCGTTGCTCGGTTATTTCATGCATGCAACAAGACGGCATTTTCATGAAGGAATGAAGCAGCTGACACCGCCAACTATCCTGGTTTTATAGTGTTGTGTGTTGGATGTGTACGTTGATTGAATGAATGGTTATTTAATAACGAAATACCGAACAGAAGTAAAAGACAATAAAAGAAGAAATACAATTTAAATAAAATGAAAGTGTTCTTGCGAAAAAAATCGGACTTTATCTTCTTAAACTAAAATTAAGATGGACAAGGATTCAAATAATTTAAAATCACGATTTAAAGAGTACTTTGTGCAGTCATTCATACCACTCGGCTGTCTCTCCTAATTTAATTATTGAACAAAGTGTATTCGTTTGTAGTTTTCATCTATCCACGATGTTTGCCGAAAGATAACGAAATCTACCCGAAATATTACAACTCCTTACGGTAAATAACACAAAGACACATGCTAAACGTGCTTTTTACATAGCAGTTGGTGGCAGGACCATTAAAGCTATCGAAGTTTTAAACATGACCGGGAGCAAAACATGATAAACGTAAATATTTATCTACTGCGTGTAAGGTAATCTTGTATACCTTTCAAATGGAAAAAAAGACACAGCCGCTCTTGTAAGGTTTGGGTGTCAAATGTCTATTGGACTTTTGTATTCAGTTGACGGCGCCCCAACCTCAGTCGGTAAATTTTATTGAGTGTTAGAATATTGACTTATATTTTTTTAAAAGTAAGCATTTCAAGAACGTTTGTTTTGCCACATTGGTAAAATCAGCATTAGTATTGATTATGTTCATGCTTAATCTTCTTTCTCCAATACTAATATATGTAGACGTGTCCTTGCCAAATTTGACGGTTATAGGTTAAAACGTTTACAACACAGCGATTGACAATATAAAGTATATGTCACAACTGTTGAATAAGAATTCTCGTGTTCATATGAACATATTCACATTGGAAGCGTGCGTCTGTTAAATGTGTTAAGAAGGTTTGACTGTCAGTTACGTAATGTCATTTAGTATATAATACATAAGTAGTTATTTTAGATTTCTCTCAATTTGCGCGTCTATAAAATATAAAATGTGATTGAATCCTTACTTGCGATCGCCCATGCACCTTGTTTTGTTCATTTTATGGTTTGAGTGTCAATTTAGTAAGCGTATCGATTTCGTTGTGGGTGTTGCCACTGCTTCTGTTCTATGATGCCCTTATCGGTACAAAATACGCACACACACACACACATGCACACGCGCGAAAATAAACACACCCACATACACATGCACACACACCCAAACACACACACACATACACACACGCACACACAATAGCAAACACACACGCGCGCGCAAACACACACACACACGTACACACACACGTACACACACAGACGCACACACACAGGCACACACACACACGCACACACTTACGCATGTACACACACGCGCGTACACACACACGCACATACACATACACGCGCGCGCAAACACACACACACACTCGTACACACACGTGCACACACTATACGCACACACAAACGCGCAAACACACACACGCGCACACATGCACACGCACACACGCACACACATACGCACACACACACACACACACACGTACACACACGCGCACACATGCACACATACGCATACACACCTGCGTACACACACGCACATACACACGCGCAAACACACACACATGCACACACACGCACACACACGCGGAAACACACACATACAGACATACGCGCACACGCACGTACACACATACACACATTCATGTATTTGGTGTCAAAAGGGGACTTGGCATTTAACCACTATAAACGGATAAACGGGGAGTTCTTTAAATTTGCGTCTTTTGAGATGATAGTGCAATATTGATTTTCGATAAAGAGAATTAAAACTCCTTAATTTGAAACAATGTGAGTTTTACAGCAGAACCGGGTACACACATTAATGTATATGTATCCAACTTCATGTTGACACACACAAGCTTATTCTTACACAGTATTTAGGGACTTTGGCTATACAATAAAAGTTTATTTTCTTAGACACGATCACAATGGCAGCAGCATCATTATTAATTTTAAAGAAAGGACTGTTTTAAGCAAAAAAGTATTTACATTAAAATAATCCGGTTTTTTTTAAAACCCCATTTAAACGATTTAATTTGACAATAGAATTCTGGCCAGACATTCGTGTGTTTTTTACTAACCGAAACAGAGTCGCACTTAATAATTCCTACATAATAATCGGGGACTTTAATTTCAACTCCCAGAAATGGGGGCGTCTTAATTAGTTATTATTTTCAGAATATCAGTAAGAAAGTGTAGTGTTAAATAATCGGGTTCTCTAAAGATATTATATATGGTTTTTAAGGTCGTATAAATTACCGACATATAGTTTTTAGCCCGTATACCTTACCGATATGGAGATAGTAGACCCTATAAATTGCCAAAATGGAGTTTAGTTAACAATAATGAGTTATTTGGCCTTCTACGTTGTCGTCATGGAGTTATTAAATCGAATAATTTATCAACGTTGAGTTGTTTGGCCGTATAACTTACCGACAGGGAGTATTCATGGACGACATGAAGTGATATAAGTTACTAAAATAGTGTTATTAGGCCCTAAAAACTACCGACGTTGAGGTAAAAGGTCGTACAATTAACCAATATAGTGCTGAAAAAAACGTATTAATTAACGATCCATTTTAATAACATATATTGCGCTAAAAGGCTGCATTTATTATCGATAGAGATTGTTATGTCAAAATATAAATACACACAGACGCAAACGTATAATTAGCCTACGATAAGATTATATGACCAAGTCATATGAGTATTAGCAATGAGCATTGCAACATATACCAATATTTGAAAAGGCGGAGCAGAAAGGTATTCAGATGCAAGCTTATATAAAAGAAAAAATCTGTGATGAGTCATTTAACAAATACAATTAACCCGACAGTAACCGCCCTAGAACTGTCAGTCGGCAATATGGACAGACTGGGGTGCTTAAACCGGTTTTACATAGCTCTTTTTTCGCACTTGCTGATGGGTTTCTCAAATGCAAGCAATGAAAATAAAACTGATCTATTTGAATAAAAAATGTCCAGGCTCTGACGTTTTCTCAGATAAGTTATGACGAAAGTTTTGACATCATTGAACAATAATGTCCGCATCGTGTGTAGAAGGGAGAAAGGTATTATTTCGATTAGAAGATCTTCACACAAGTTGTTGATTGTAAATGGAATTAGCTTTTTGAATCAAGAAAAAAAATAACCAGAGAAGAGTAAATGGATGTAGCATCATGTTCATATGAAGATGTAATTGAGGAAGCAAAGTCCAAAGTCCATCAAAGAAATACACGTAACAATCCTTATAGGATGAATTAAATGACATCATAGATTACATGCATGGATATATTTTGACGACCGCCACACTGCACAAGTAACAGCGTTTTGATCATGAATAAGAATATATGACACAGTTTTATGAGCATTGCAACATATACCACATTTTAAAAGTCCCAGGACAAAGGTATTGTAAGTTTGATGCAAGTGTGATGTTTACGACCTAGTTAATTCATATAGACTTTTCCGAAAAGTGAGTTACGTCTCTTGAATAACTGTCGAACATTCGGAACGATTCGGCCCTGGATCGTAGATCTTTTGGCAATATGGCGGACGAATCAGATGAAAATTCGAAGTTCCTTAGTGAATCAATGATATATCAGCTTTCGGTAGTCAAATTGAAAGACTATTTGCGTTTTCGCAACAAACACGTGACAGAGAAGAAGGCGGAACTTGTTCTGCGTGCTCAAGGTTTGGGACAGCTTTCAAACTCGGACCATTCTGTGTCATGAACGGAGTAATGACGCAGATTGAACTGATGATTTATTTTCGTTGCCACAGTTTAGTGATGGTGACATGTACAATAACTGTGTGTATAAGTCGGGAACAAAGAAGGGCACATTCATATTATGACGATAAACATGTCAGTTTACAAGCAAGACCGGTTTGAACTATTAAATATAAACAGTATTCGTTGACATTGTTCACCCTTCTTGAACAGTTATTGATATTTAGTATATAATTTTATTAAACGATCAGAATGTACATGCTATGTATTTAAAGTTATTTTAAGAAAAGACATGTGGAACGAGTAAAAGGAAAGCATTTAAATATAGTTTCATGTTAAAATTGTATTTTGTTAGATCGTTTAACGATGTTGAGATATACGGCCGCATGGATTAGCGGAATGGCGTCTTTACGCTGTAGACACCATGTAGTTATACAGACACATAATTGACCATACACATAAATGACCAACATGGAATTATTAGGCCACATAAACCACATTCGTAAAGTGAAAAGGTCATATAAGCTACTGATATGGAGCCGTTTGGCCGTATAAATTGCCGACATGGTGTTGCTTCAAATTGATATGCCTCATGAATTACCGACTTGGGGCTTTAGATTACCGACATGGAATTATTATATATCGTGGACATGGATTTTTAAGGGGAAGTTCACATACCGGAATTGAGTTATTATGCATTATTAATTACCAAAATTAAGTTAACAGTATGTCGTTTCAATGAGTTAACAATACCTTTTAAATCTCGACATTTACTTTTAATTTAAACAGAAATCAATACATACAGACTTGGCAAAGGAAACTTTGTCAGACTGGTTGCTAGATTTATCATACAAATGTGTTCATTTGGTTGTAGTTTCCAACACATGAATACCATAAAATATCTTATCTGGAAGCCATCAAAAAAGTTACTTCTGAAACAAATTATACAGTGTCTATGGAGACGCCTCTACCCACTAACACTCACGAAAACAATACTGGATCCGCCCCTATATTTGAATGCTGGTGTTTATGTGTGTCTTCTTGCTGTGGTAAGGTTAAATGCATGTATACATGTATAAAGTATATAGAACCCGGAACGATTCGCTTTTACACAGAACATCACGTGACTAAGTTCATCTTTGAGCACGTGAACAGGCATATCTTTATTTTGGAAAAAAAGTCTAGATGCGCAGAAAGACCTACGTATGCGATTCTTCTCTAAGCTAGCTTGGCCAAGATATATAGACCTCAATCAACCAAAGAAGTAGGTGTGTGGTAACAAATGAAACATTAAATAAAGCAAACAGAAGATGCACACACTGGAATAAAGTTCAACACTCTGAAGAAAACTATTAACAGCATCAACATAAAATGTTATCCCGGTGCTTTTCAAAGTTTAGTAACCTCTGCCAAAAAAAGGAAAATCATCAATCGACTAAACACACGGGAATTGGACGAGATTATTTGTTTTGTTTTTCTAATATGGCAGAAAAAACAGTTTTGATCAGACAGGATATGTAAAAGGACACCACATAACGTATTACAATGATGAAAACTCATATTAAATATTTCATCACTAACTTGATATTGCCAATGAATGCTATACCCAAACTTACCGATTCTTTACTAAATCGTCTTAACTTACACAAGGCCCTACTTTTCATTCTAAAATACCTAACGTTAGTGGTTTATTGTCGGGACACGTATTTGCAGTGAAAACATTGTCGGATATCATCTTGACATGGAGCCTGAGTAGTGATAAGCTACGGATTTGGACACAGCCAGTTTTTACACAGTTGAACGTTGTTCGTATTCTCTGAACATGTATGTTGATCCTGAGTTTAAAAGCTTCCAAATCGTTTTATTGTAACAAAATCTCGTGTCGTGGATAAAACATTAGCACACTTTTCATTTCCTCTTCCTTCTTCAAGTATTTTTTTTTGTTTGGGTTTATGGTTTTAATTGTCAAATACACATGCAAATTTCCCTTGAAATAATAAGTTTTGGTTTGCGTATGGTTTATCGAATTTAAGAAGGTGTGAAATATTCCATATTTTGCTCCAGTGTAATTAAAGATAATAGTGTGTGTGAGTCATAATTCCTATCTTGTTTAGTCTCAGTTAGCTGGTTTATTTATTGTGTTGATCCAATTTTGATTTTACGATATTATTATCTCATTAATGCTGTCAACAATTGTTTGAGTTATTTTTGTATAGCACATGAGTGTAGCACAGACGTACAATTGATAATATTTCTTATCAAGTTATGTGCATGTAATGCGGTTAACTGGAGATCAAATTGATATCCAATTATCCAGTTAACCATTGACATTCGTAAATTTAAACAGTAATGAAGTATTCTAAACCTATCAGCTATTACCGTTACTGTATTATTAAGGTGCTTGATCAGTGGATTAATAGTACTACTCAGATTCTGCTTCTGCGTGTGCTTGTTTATAATACAGCGGATAAACGGGAACCTTTTGGTAATAGTGTGTATGTTTTTTAGAAGAAATTAAAGATAAACGGTGACGCTTGTGTTTGAGTCCAAATCGGTTGTGTATATAGTTTGGGACATGCAGCGAG
This sequence comes from Sinonovacula constricta, assembly GCA_007844125.1. Lineage (NCBI taxonomy): Eukaryota > Metazoa > Mollusca > Bivalvia > Cardiida > Solecurtidae > Sinonovacula > Sinonovacula constricta. The sequence goes on from CM017570.1 coordinate 47,075,927, forward strand.
TTTCACATATGTTATCCTCCAATATATATATATGCACGGATTACAGCAATAGTATAACCGGGGATGTTCACCGTTTGGTGGGTGTCCCCTGTTAGTAGGTGTGTACTCATACAACTGTCCCCGTTTGACACCAACTACATACGCACACATACATACATACATACATACATAACATACATACATACATACATACATACATACATACATACATACATACATACATACATACATACATACATACATACATACATACATACATACATACATACATACATACATACATACATACATACATACATACATATATACATACATACATACATACATACATACATACATACATACATACATACATACATACATACATACATACATACATACATACATACATACATACATACATACATACATACATATATTACATACATACATACATACATACATACATACATACATACATACATACATGCATACATGCATACATGCATACATGCATACATACATACATACATACATACATACATACATACATACATACATACATACATACATACATGTATGCATGCATGCATGCATGCCCTGGCCGTGACATACCAAAGTCGTTAACAATGGTAGTGGTATAGCTCCCTTGTAACGCTCAAGCAAATATAAGGGTAGTTCAACGACTGGTTGGCCTGGTGTCAGTAAAATGTGACTGGGTGTGGTATCCTGCCAGGTGTTCACGGCATGCTATACACAGTGAAGGCAGCACTATATCTGCTTCAAGTGGACACCGTCTCCAGATAACTGAAATACTGTTGGTGGGACGATGAACCCAATAAACAATAAACAATAAACGTACACATATACATACATTCATGCTTGCTATATACATTTCTAAACGATATGTAAACACGCTTTCTTTTAATATAATGCAATACTAACTTTTAACAGTTAAATGCAGACAACACAACTTAAGCATACAAATAGGAAACATGTTCTTATTTGAAAAGTAATTTGGGTAGATAAAAAGTTCGATAGCTCAAACATTTTGTACGTGTTTAATTCTGTTTCGGTTTACGAAGTGACCAATTTCTTTATTTTACAATAGCTTTGTTCGTTGTCAGCAGTAAAAACTTCAATTTAAACCGAGATCTTCATTTTCGCTATTGTATTCATTGTGTTGGGTAAAGGTCATTTTACAGTATGCAAATGTCATTGTTTTTAAGCCTAAATTTTAATCCAGCTCAATAACTACGAATCCAATTTTAAAAGATGAGGGGTAGCACAATGCCACAATTATTATAACAAACACTAAATAGTAGTTATAAATGAAGAGAGATAACACAATGCCAAAAGTAATATGACAAACACTGAATTTATTGTATTTATGTATTTAAAAGATGAGGGGTTGCACGTTGTCACAAGTATTATACTAAACATTAAGTAGTCTCTTTAAATAATGAGAGTAGTAATATGCCACAAGCATAAAACCAAATAAATAGCCTCTTACAATGATAAGAGTTGGACGGACAATGCCACGAATATTATAACAAATATTCAACACCATCTGATGAGAGAAGGCACAATGCCACAAATAGTATAACACACATTAAATAACCTCTTTAAATGATGAGGGATAGCATAATGCCACACATATTACAACATAATACGCAGATCTGTACAAATATGTGTCTTATCGGCCTATGAACAAAACATTTGGTATCGGTTGTATGCACATCTGGATAAATATGTCTCCCATAGGCTTTTGTACGAAACAAGCAGTATCGGCTTTATCAGAACAAGGACAGGTATGTCTCACATCGGCTTATATACGAAACTAGTTGTATCGGTTGAAGGCACACCTGGGCAAATATGTGTTTCCGTACAAACCGAGTGGAATAGGCTTAATGCACACATTAACATTCTTTATTAAGCTTGGTGTATGCTTTTAGCCTGAACCAAAGCTCTGGTTAATAGAACAGCTCTTCTTTATTTGAAAACGGCTCTTATTCATAGAAGAGCTAAGTGCCAAAAAAAGAAGTATGCAATGTGGCTCAGCAATGAAAACTTTGTTTATAATGGCGAGTAGAGAGTTGTGATTCACGTTTTGCCTAGGTATAAGTCATTATATTGCTTTCTTAAAAGCTAATACTTTCGAACAATTTGCAATATAAGACCTTAATTAACAGTATTCCGAAAGGTCTTTTCGGGCAACAAATAGTTGAGGTTAAAAAAGGTTAAAACTGAAAAATATCATCATACATAAAATGAAATACAACACATCTGTTAAATGCTATGCTTATTCGTTGAGCTCATCAGTCCATTTTCATTACTTCAGTTATGTCCATTTGAAGCAGATGCTGCCTTCACTGTGCATCGCATGAACATCTGGCATGAAACAACAACCAGTTCCATAATCAGACACCATGTCGCGGCCCAGCATCTAACTCGTGTTGTCTCACGTAGCTGGAGTGGATGCTATAATCGCACTACTACATAGGTCAAACACAATGTTTTAGTTAAAAAAAAAACAAAAAACAAAAATAAAAAAAATAAACAAAACAAATTAGCTTAACTTGTTTATTTACCGTCATCAACTTCATCCTCAGCTTCCCGGTCATCTTTGTTAAGTGCTTTGCCTCGAATCCACGCGGTGAGAATCTATGCAGTCAGAGGAGTTACGGCCAAGAATTATTAGTAAATATGCAAAATACTTAACACATACTTGGTTTACTATTATTTGAAGAGTCAATTCCGAGAATTTGGAAAGAAGAAACTCAACTGCTATATGTCGAGAAAATTAGGTGTTCAATAAAAAAAGTGTTTTTGTGTGTGCGGGGGGGGGGGGGGGGGGGGGGGGAATGGGTTCATTTACCGAGGGAAATGCGCCTGTAAACCCCGTTCATGATAAACATTGTATTAATAAGGTTGAACATCCTGTCAAACCACAAAATAATTATTTCATGGTTTTATTTTGTTGAATATTGTGTATTGAGAATTGTGCAACAAAGTTGGTGACTGAATTGTCAAATAATGTATTCTAAAGTATTGGACAAATGGTATTGGGCAATGGTTTTGTTCAGTAAATGTTGCTGAGTGAAATGAACTAATTCAGAACATTTTGCTAGCTAGGTGGCAACTGGGGAGCCGAAAGGGTATGTGAATTAATGTTTTATTCAAAGACTTAAAATAGCTTGGCTTTTGTCTGTTTTACCTGCAGGACATTATTACCATTATATATAAAGTTAAAAGTAAAAATGGCACGAGGTAAAGTAGCAACACAAATCTGACTTACCAAAGCCTCTAGTGGCTCGAAATCCTTGATTGTGTTCTCACTTAGATTGACCGGTGAAAAAATTGAACAGCCTGCCACGTTTAAGCCTGTGGATATTATGTTGCCACTCAACTCCAACTGGTAGATAAAAAAATGCATATTAATAAAAAAAATCAATTAAATTGCATCAAAATATATATAAAGATAAACAAGAATTAACACTTCAAACTGCGCATGCCTGCAGATACTGTATTGCAACTGTCTATAAAGACAACAAAGGGCAATAACTTTGATACTAACAAGTCGATCAGGACCTGCTTATAGTATACAAGCTGACTTGGAAGAAAAATGCAATTAAACTTTAGTCCTCCATTTACTTCCTAAACGATATTATAATACAATAAGTCAGATTAATTTAGACTCGAACAAGTCACTAAACGCTTCCAAATAGTGACACATATAACATGGAAATTTGCAATTAGGCTGAAAGAGATATATTGACCAGCTAAGTATGATTGTATTGTTTAGGAACTGCTCATCGTATATGCCAAGGAAATATCACCATATATTATTATTGACATATTCAACGCTTATATACTTCTTTAAAAATGCACATTGTGTTTGCGGCTGTGGATTAAAACCTAACCACTTAAGACAATGGAATCTTAACATCTAACTAATACATAAAACGTTAAGTTTATAATAAATCAATTACAGATTTTAATGTTAAACATGTTTTGAATGTTATTATACCTTCGTATCTATACGTTCATTTATCGAAGGGGCTTTTCTGCTTTTCTGTGTTTAACAAAAAAATAGCAATACATTTTATATATTCATATACAAGGCTTCAATTCTCTAATCAGCCTTGTTCTTTGTCATTCACTGCGTTCATTTCTTCAGGGGACTTTTCTGCATAATGTTTGACTTAAGATAAGCATGATATGTTATCTTGTAAAAAAAAGTAACGATTCTTCGCCAGATGGACATGTTAGCGGTTGTTGTGTGCAATACAGTTTTACCTTCTATAAAATACCGCTGTCATATTGCAGTTGTTATTTAGACTTAATATGGATTGTATTCTGTCGAGGAGGTATATTCCTTTTCAGCAATTACGCCTAAAATCATAATGAAATATTTAAACATTCTCGATGTGATAAAAATACAATTGTCTTTTCTGTTGATATTTTTATTTCCTAGTTTTATACAACGAAATGGTGCACGTCTGCACTACGCAGATATACGCGCAAACTATTACATTGCTGGTCATAGATGTAGTAGCCATTGTAGAAAGCGGAGGAGGAAATGAACCGTGAAATAGTACTACGAGGATAATGTTTGTCATTATATGCTTCTATATGAACAAGTTTAATGTCAATCTATGTTTCAGAGCATGTCAAGATGTCAAGCACATCGGCGAATCGGTTGATGATCTAACTGCTGATCCGGACATACTAGCTATTCCTGGGCATCTTCAGTCCGCGCTTGACCATGTGAATCAAGTCATGGAAGCATTAGATAAACATGTAGAACGTATTCGAGAAAAAGAAGAGTGTTATTTAAATGGACTAGAAGAATATTTAAGGACCATTTTGTCTAAGATAGAAGACATGAGAAAACGCGCAATTGATGACATTTCTGATACACATCAACAGCTTACAACCAAGGCAAACGAAAATCGACAGGCATGTAAAGACATCAAGGCTGTTCTAAGCAAACGCGCATCCGAGATAGAAAGGTCGAAGAATAGACATGCACATTTAATTGTCTTAAAGAAGAAGAGTCAGGCAATAGCAAGGAAAGCCGAGTCTCTCTGTGAGGAGTCTGAACGGATGATTGAAGAAATACCATGCAGTTTCATATTTAACATGGTGTTTGTTCAAAAATTAAATAAATTGAATTCACTACTAGTTAAAACGTTTAACATCAGGACTCCACAGGATAAAATGGGGTGTAGCAATATCTGTAGCTGCTGCTGTCTAGATGATGGAACTATATTGCTCCTAGATGCCACGCACAAGAGCCTGAAACGATTAGATCCAGTATGCAAAACAGTTACTGACATCCTTTCACTTTCAAGGCATGATGTAGTATGTGGTGTGTGCAGTGTTGGTCCCCAGGAAGTGGCTGTAAGTATTTATTATCTAGTCATTAATGATAATGTATTTTAAGAAGATAACATGCATATATTTACATGTTAAATAGTTTCATTTTTAATGTAGTCCTATTAGATCTATTATTAAATATACAAGCACGAACTAAACAATAAATATTATCATACAATATGCTAATTTTACCTGTAACAATAAATGTTTCTCTTGACAAAACATGATGCAAGTTAAATAAGTTGATTTATAAAATGTAATACACAGGTTAAACCCAGCAGTACAATTGTTAAACACAAATAAAAAAAACAGAGTAAGAGGAACTAAACATCGTTGATACAGTTGTCAGTTTTATTTGAAGCCAAACTTTCCATAAAGTTAGCTGAGTGTTGATCGTTCTATCAAATCAGTTCAAGTGAGAATCACATTGTAATCTGTTGACCAACTTTGGACTTACTTACGCGTGTTTTGTTGTGTCGTGTGTTGGCACTTGACCTACGTATAAATAGAAGCTGCCAATGATTTAATACGTTTTCTCTAATACTGTTGTTAGATGACGTGGCTTATTAACATACATTATTATATGATTAAGTCTGCTTGCATTAAAATTCACCGAATATTATGTTTGAATACCAACGTCAATAATGTACAAATATAACAAACATCGATACAATTCCAACCACAAACACTACCACATCCAGCATAGACCAATGCATTTCTATTAATTGCATATATGTGAAACAATTGACATCCATAGGTTGACATCCCTAATTGACATTCATTAAGCCAAACTATATAAATCGACCGCCATCATTAAAGGGACAATACTATGAATACCACTTACATCTTCATGTAGAAAAAACTCATGCGGGGTGAGATTAATTTCTTTAAATTTCAATCTTAGGGTATTTAAGCAAACGTACACGAGTCTATTTCAGACCAAATGCGTAGTTGTGGAACGGCAGCTAGTTTACAGTGCGTCCCCTCTTAATGGAATATTCGAACATAGCCATTCTTATTATTACTATAAAGAAGGTGTTAATTGACTTGAATACCATTTATAGTGTTCAACTAATAGTAACTCAGTTAGTTTGGTGAGTTTTTGAAGCAAATACATTGCTGCCTCTACTGTAAATGTATTGCTCAGAATACCTCGAATATTACCACATACTGTCACACTGTATTGCTATTGGGTCCACAAGAATTGAAGGATCATTATGTTTGTACGTTAGCAGTTTACCGTTGAGTTAGTTTTTTTATATAAATGTAAATGTCGCGTTTGATCCCATTAAATGAGAACTTTGTGTTTGAAACAGACATGAATTATGTTAAGAATCTGAATAACGCTGACCTTACATGAAATACGTACCAATTATATGTTTAGGGTTGTTGTAAGACAGGAGGTAAAATCGTAAAAACACACTTGATCAACCAAATTGCTTCGATATCTAATGGCATAATGCCAATTTGTAGGAATCAATATTATTTGATTTCCAGACATGACAATACTGCAAAACGCCGATTTGTTTAAAAAAAGCCAATAGGAATAATGTTTTTGATTACAAATCGTTATCCTTCCGTGGTTTTTGGTGTCAATTGTAACAATACAAAACACATATTTGGTGAACCCAATAGGTTGTTAAATATACAAACATACAGGACCAGCCTTGAAAAAAAAGCAATTTTAATTAAAGGCGATGGATAAATCCACACACACACACACACACACACACACACACACACACACACACACACACACACACACACACACACACACACACACACACACACACACACACACACACACACACACAAACACACACAGACACACACACACAGACACACACACATATACACACACACACATATACACACACACATATATATATATATATATGTTCACGTTTTGAAATTCATTAAGTTGCCATAAGTTGTAGTGTGTTTAGCGGATTGAACAGATATTCGTCTGTATAACATGTTGTTTTTTTTTTATATTTCAGGTGGGCGGATGGGTAAGTAATTGTCTCCAAAACATATTGTTTAGGTTAATGTGTAGATCATTAATCACTCTTTTTTTGCATTTTTTTTTCATCCGGACCCCGAACTTATCTTTGGACACTATCTAATAAATCGACCTATGGGATCACCGGAATGCAAGTTTGTTTTGTAAATGCTCATAGCAATTAATTGTAGAAGCAGTGTAGAGGAAATACAAACGCTGCATTTTTATATTCTTTTAAACATTTAATTGCTTTTTAGATCACGATATTTTATGGTTCTAACAGATATAATGACCTCACCCATATACAATGTCAGAGTTATTTTCGTCACAGCTTTCTTTTCCAATAACTTCATAACTTAGTTCTAAGAATATGCAATCGCTTGAGTGTGGAGTGTGAGGGTAGAGCTCTGTGAAATCGGTTTGATGACTCCAGTCGGCTCTTTGGACGAATGTCCGTTGCAATGTGGTATATTTCGGGTTTATTTGGTGTTATATTATGCGTTGTTACAGTTTTGATATTTCTATTTAGTAGAACAGGAACAGGTCTTAGATGAGGTCAAATACCTCTCTTTTGCAATATTTTATGCAGCGTTTGTTGAGAAAAAAACGTTGTCCGAATTAAACATATCTAATTATAAATGGTATAATTTAAATTACGCATACCTTCTATTTTGTTTATGTTTGCAGATACGCATATAATATTTTAGGTTTCACAATTTAGCATTGTCTAGAAAAAACGAATACAGTCTAATTTAAACAATACCGGTTTGTAACTTTAGAGTTTGTGTACGATGTTCGTTTATGACATTTTAATCTACTTAGCAGCCAACAGCGAAGATCGTCACTTACATTCAGCGTTTCTATTACTTTCCTTTGTAAACAAAAGTATGTCACTGGTTAAGCCAGAATTTAACAGACGCTTATGTTAATTATTTTATGTCTTATTAATTAGTTCGCTTCGTATTCTGTCTAGTGTCGTTATTAATGATAGTTGTTAGAATTTTCTGAAGGTCGTCTAAGGAATTTATCGTGATAAATTGTCAGCAATCCGTTTGAACAAAAACACAACTCCACCACCACCACCACCAACAACAACAACAACAAACCAATTGGTTTAACCAGTAAGATGTCCGTTTGGAAAATGCTTACCGCATTTAAACAAACTAGGACATGTGTCCGTTTCTGACAGTGTGTGGAAAAAAGTGTGAAATGAAAACTGTCATCATTCAACAGAGGAAGAGGTTAATCGGATGAAGCGTTCCCTGCAATTATATCCATCTGGATACCATTAACATTTTCAGTAAAATAATCTAGAACATAGGGCATAGGATAAATTGTGAAAATATATAAACGAGTTGAATTACCAGAACTTACTGATACAGAGTATAAGTTTGTGGTAAAGGTGTATCAGTTAACTATTTTTGTATATATTCCGTTTTATTGTTTGTCTCGTGACTGAAAGAGCGTATGCATATATGTGCATATATCTTGCATTTTTACTTCATGCAACATTTACTTAACCTAAAATTTAACTGACATGTAACTTACAAACGGAGTATTTGGATGATTAGCTTTGGTTTTTCGTATCTCAACATCACAAATAAGTGATGTACAAGTACCTCTCATAGAAGCCTGAAGGAAGCGCATACGTCTTTATAGATCCTAATACATTGAAGAGTAAGCCAGAGCACATTGCAATAACACAGTTCAATGCGAAGTTTATAAAAGTTTACATCATCATCCAGTGGTTCGAAATAAATGATTTCCATATCAACTGTGCATTGAAATATGCTGCCATGCTTGTTATACCACAACAACATACGTATTATTTCATTGTTGCTTGTTTTGATGATGTGAGTCAATCTTGTTCGAAGCTGTTTGTTTTCACCTAGGATCTACATGTTGACGGAAATCCTGGATACATGTCAAACCGACCCGAATTAGTAGACCAACTAATTAAATCAGCATACTACTTTCAACAAGTATGCACACCACATATCCAATCTACATCCACTAGACCGCTACAGACCGCCCATACCAATATAGCCTGACTTTTCTGCAAGTTGGCATAAAAGCAACAGGCTGAGATCCGCGGCGATGGCGGCCTTATTACTCTACTAATGTAGTGTGCTAATTGAAAAGAAATAGTAATCTTGCTTGATTAAAATAGCTTTATTGAATTAAAGTAAGTAAGGTTTGATAATAAACTTGACCTGTCTTCATTCATCGTTTTATACTTACGTTTTATTATTGTTTGTTTGTCTTTGTATTTTTGTTGTTGTTTTTTGGGGTGGGGGTATCAATGATAATTGAAAATGAACGTGCAAAACAATTATAAACAAGCGTTCATTTCCTTTTTGTGTATATGTTTGTAATGTCGCCGGTAAAGTTTCATAAAAGGTGTACTTATGTACCCCGTTTTGCAATTCCTTATGTTCCCATTCATCTAGTATGTTTAACGGATTCACTACATCCATCATTACATTATGTCTCTATTTAATATATCAGAATTCAAAACTTGATGGGTAAGTTATGTTGTGTCAATCGTTTTGTAAATTATTAGAACATATGTTCATTTGTATGCACTTTTCTTCATCTAGATGCCAACTTTTTTTTTGTGAACACTATCTGGTAGTTCGATCAGGATGGGAGCACCGGAATTCAAGCTTCTTAATAAAATACGTATAGCTATGTTTGATACGTTTTGGCTATAACGAACATATCTGTAAACTTAATAATTGAATGTAGTTCTAGTAGAAAAAAAATGTTAGCCCAAATACAAAATAAAAGATTGTGTTAAGTCCTTATCTTCTTTGTATTTACGTGTTTATGTATCCGTTGCAATATGTTAACAGAAAGTGCAAGGTCTGCGCTGTTTAAAAGTGCTTTAAGAAGACCAGTCGACCCATTTGCCGACTGACCATTCCAGTGCAGCATCTCATATTTATTCGAGGGTATATATCCAGTCACACGTGTGTTGTAATTTCTCGAAAAAAATGGCATGTAAATATCTTTGCCGTCTGCATTTTGAAATGTTATTTTATGCTGCCATACCCATAGGTCATGTTCAAATTATCTTGCTTTCTGAATATGTTGTGTTGTCATATAATAAGAAGTCTTAACGTAGTTAAATTTAAAAACGTATATAAAAATAAATATAATAATTCAAAGTTCGAACTTACGTCATTTTGTTTTTGTCTGAAAAATAAATGTATTGATTGTAATATTAGTTTGTTAATATTAGTCCATTAATCACCAACCACAATATTAACTAATGCATACAGTTCGGGTTTGTAGTTTTACAGTTTGTGTACGATGTATGTGTATTCCCTTTAAATCTACTTATCAGCCGCTGAAGCAGATCGCATCTAACTGCCCGTGTTTATATAACCTTCGTGCATTTTTAGTTTTACCGTCACTATAATTCAATCATATTTCTTCTTTCAGAAGTTGCCTTCGGTGGTAAGTCAAACTTTCTCTTGTACCATATAAAACCACGTTCAAGTTAGCAATCAGCACATTCATAGTCCTTTCTCCATTACGTTATTTCTGGAGTTTGATTTAGTCAATGAAAACTGTTCGGGCAAAATGTCGGAATATTGTTTTAATTAAGTGGTTTTAAACAGCTTTGTTGTGTGTTATAAATATTAAAGTACTGCTTGCCTTTCTCTGGGCTGAAACGTAAGTGTGATGTCATAGAACAAGTCAAGTTACATCTTTCCACAAAACTCCTTAATTAAGATATATATTAGTCGTATCTGTCACCTAGCGAATGTCATGCCGTTCTCCGTCGTCTCCCGTCGTTCCTTAATTTTCTTGCAGCTATTTTATCTCTAATGGATATTTATCAATCTTACAACGTGATACACATCCACAAAATATAATTTAGTGTCATGTGTACTGCCTTGAGAGATTTCAAAGAGAAGGCATGTGAAGTATTTCAATGTTATTTCTTAATAGCTTGTCAACTTAGCTAAGAAAAGTCGGAAACAATACTTGATTTATCTATATAAATTGCACATACGTTTTGACATTCTATAGTAGATTCATCAATTCAGCATTGTTAATTTTAGTGTCATCTTCAATTAATTTCATTCATATTTTTTTTCCTTTCAGTTATCGAAGATTCTGCCGGTAAGTCATACTTTCTTGTGTACTATATAAAACGATGTTCAAGTAAAGAAGCAAGATATTAATTATCATATTTTAATCATGGCAAGTCTTGACTTTGACTTTTCCACTGACAAAATTGAGATTTTGTTAAAACGTCTGAATCCATTTTATTTTATACACATACCATATGTTATTAATGTATCGTCATTAAACTATTGCTAGATAGAGAGCACAACCTACTTTATGTTGAGTCACTAAGCAATAACTTCACTTACTAATATTCATTGAGGGTGGTCTAATATATGGTGTCTGCAAAATCCCAGAATGTGGCTATAGGTACTAATCCACTTGTCATTAAACCTACATATAGGAGCTAATAATGATGATGCGTTTTAGGTATATAAAAATAATGTACTATTTCATCAAGGCCTTAAATGTCTATTTGCATTATTTCTTAAAATCCATTCTATAAATCTCTATCTCAAACACATAGGCACACAGAGGCACACTCACACACTTACACAAACACTTACACAAAACACGAATATACAAACTCATACAAACGCACATTCACACAAACAATCAAACACACACGCCCAAAAACACACACATACACTGACACTCACACTATACACTCTCAGACAAACTCACACAAGCACAAACAAACATCCTCACACTCACTCACACAAACAAACACAAACATACAGACAAAAACACACACTCACACACACACTAAAAACACACACATACACAAACACGCCTGCACACAAACACGCACACAAACACACATACACACCAGCCTGCACAAATACGCACACTCACACAAGTACACACTCGCCTGCACACACACGCGCACACAAACACAGAGACACACACGCCTGAACAAAGACACACACTCTCACAAATACACACGCATGCACACTTCATAGAGTCCGCCAATCTGAAAATAATTATGGATAGTTATGAATACGGACACATTTAAGACTGACATAGAGCTCAAGGCAATGCAACACTTCAGTGCGCCGTTCACAAGTATTTTCATAACACCACTATCCAGTCATTCGAAAGAAATGATTGCTATCTCTAATGTACATTACACATATGCTCAGACATGCTGGTTAATCATTAACATTATACTAGATGTATAAATTCAGCAATGTTTGCTTTAATCTAATATAAGTGTGTGTTTTTTGTTGAATATGTTTAAACCCACTGTCCACCGTTATAGTGGTGTTAACGAAATACTCGGATAAAAACGTCATATCATATTTTTAAGCAGTTTACTTCATCTGGAACCTGCTTTTAACTTTAAGCATTATTTAACAAATTGGTTCTGATGGGATTAACGGAATGTTTATCAAATGGTTACAGATATATATATATATATATATATATATATATATATATATATATATATATATATATATATATATATCTTGTATCTTGTATTAATCATAGCAAAGACATGTGCTTCATGTTAATTCGTCTATCTTTTTTAACAAATAATTTTGCTCGAAAAATACGTCATCGTCATGATTTGAACAATTTTGTTTTAAAGAGATATGTTTTCTTGTCACTGTATGAGTTAAAGAAACACCTTTTAATTTGCATTTTTGAGCATTAATCTGTTCGTCGCAATGATGTATGGTTTATTTTGTTTTATATAATGTCTCGACGCTGTTGTGGTGTAACATTTTTAAAGATCTGGCATATGAATACCTTTATCTTGTGCATTTATTTTTTGAAGATATGATGCAATATGAATATAACTTAATCAAACTTATACGTTGACGATGTTTTACTGTAGATTTTGTGTACGATATACGTTTATGACATTTAAATCTACTTTACATCCACCAAGCAAGATCGTCAGTTACAGTCAGTGTTTGTCTTTCTGCGTGATAAAGAGAATCACTGGGGCAATTGTCTGATGCAATTAATCACTTCAAACGTATATTTTAAATAACTGATTTGATTGCCTAAGATGCCAGAAAACTGTTATATTTTTATCCCGGCGATTGTAGGAAGGCTTAGTCAAATCAAATTAACGTTAAGCAATACTTGTGGAGAAGTATCAGTTTCCCCGTAACCGTTAACAAACTGTTGCGGAAAAGAGAAAACAACTACATTTATCTTTTTTTTTAAATTATAAAGTTACCTCAGCAGAAATAATTGTTTAGTTTGATTCTCATTTTTAGTGTTGCTATGCGTTATATTAATATGTTATAGCATTATTATTTAAAATAATGATGTGAGAATGGTCTAAAGAATGTGTGCTACATTGTTAAAATCAGTTCAATCAACATTAATATATCTTATCATTTGAAGTGAGACGCCCCTTGGAGACAGCTGGCAATTTTAAAAATAACTATGACTTCTTTCCTTGTGTGATACTGTGTGTGACCATATATATGCAATAGTTGTGAAAAAAAACAACACAACAACAGAATAGAGATGGAAGTAATAAACAACTGAAGAAACGTTATTTTCTGTAAATTCATTAAAACAACATGTGGAAATGTTTCAATTAGTCATTGAATAATGCATGCGTGGGGATCATTTAGCCGTCTTTATTTATCACGTGTATCTGCAAACATATAGATGCCAATGCACGCATTCATTTAAGCAATCAAATAATAAATCAATCAGTCATGTGTAAATCAATAATTCTAAGATTTTATCTATACAGGGATTTGGCATACGTTTTTTTATAATAATAGTGATTTAGCAATATCGTGTGCATATTCAGAAATAGCACAGTCCACAAAATTATCGGGAGTTTAGAGAATAACGAAGTACTAATAACGTGGATATCTGACATTTCGCTAGTCGAATTTGCAAATGCTCTAGGGTTGGCATTATTTCAATAGAACTGTATGTATCGATGAGCGATAATAATAAGATCTACCTATATTGAATGATAACTTCTTATGAAAGTGACAACTATTATTTTGATGTGTTGATGGTTTTCTGGATTCGGTGTCAATTACATTCAATCGGGTTGATATAAATTTGCATTTTTCTATCATTATGTGGCATTAAAACATGTCAGATGATGTATTGTTTTAAGAATTACGGATGCAAATGCTACTTGTTTTACCATGATCAATTCCAATTGTAGGGAAACAATATTAAATGATTTATTGATATAACATTACTGCAAAAGTTACTTTTGACTGCTTCAAAGAAATGAAGTTAACATGTACAATGTATGTGAATATACATTCTTGTATTGTTTTGTATAATAGTAAACGAAAATATAAACAATGCAAAAAACATATCATTTGGGTATATCCAATAGGTTGTTGAATATGCAAACATGAAAGGACATCCTTTGAAAGAAAATAAACAAAAACACGTTTATTTTTTTTGTCTTAAAGGTCCTTTTTTAAATCTATACAAAGATGTAGATAGCCATTCTCCCTCGCTAACGTGTAAGTCATGGTATCGTCTGCCCCCTGCCGTCATCGTTTTTTTGTTGTTGTTTTTTTTGTATTTCTTTGTTCTTAAATATGTCTTCAAGAAAGGCAAAACATGATCAAATACTGTAGACATTTTTTTTTCAAAGTACTGACCGTGTTGCGAATTAAAGGTTAAGGTACATGTACAATGTTGTACAAGTAGGGCCCATTTGAAAATATTCTACAACTCTTTATAGATAACAAGAAATTAGAATATTTCAGTGAAATGTTCACAAATATTTCCATAAGATTACCAGAATTAATGTTATTTTCAATGAACTTGGGAATTACGATTTGACTTGCAGAATAAACCACAACAAAATACTGGAACACTACATCTTTTAGTTTAACATTAGGACGTCTTTTCGACGTAGCTTCCTACCTTCCATGTTACCCTAACTAGGGGTAAGACAATCCCAGATAAATATCCAAACGGCCCGCAGTGGTAGAAAACTTACTTGCATCAGAGTAAAACAAAAACCTATCACCTTCCCAAAGATATATACCCACCAGTTTGCTGATCTATCTATCTATCTATCTATCTATCTATCTATCTATCTATCTATCTATCTATCTATCTATCTATCTATCTATCTATCTATCTGTCTATCTATCTATCTATCTATCTATCTATCTATCTATCTATCTATCTATCTATCTATCTATCTATCTATCTATCTATATATCTATCTAAACAATTTACTTCATCTGAACCTGACCGTATCTTTGAACACTCCCTTATAAATCGATCCTATTTGGGATCACCGGAATGCAATTATGTTTATTAAATAATCGGAACAATTAAATAATATTTTAAATAAAGTTAATATATATGCTTCATTTGCATGTTCATAATAATATTTAATGTTCTTTTAAAATCACAATGATGTATCTTTCTGATATAAATAATTACCTTGCCTATATACAAGGTGAACGTTAATTACGTAACGCTTTCTTTTTATTAACTTCATAACTTAGCTCTAAGTCTACGTCGTCGTCATCACTTGAACAGTTTGTGTGAAAAAAATATCGGTTTTCCTTCCACTACGTGCGTTATACCCACGCCCCCCTTGAAGTGCGAGAATAGGGCTCTTAAAACAGGTTTAAGAACTCATTCCGATGATCGCTTGGGTTTATGATGCTTTATATAATGTAAGGTCACAGATTTGTTGCCCTGTTCATTTTCAAATATTAATATTAGTTGCAATACGCACAGGACTTAGGTCACGCTAAACATTTTAAAGTATCTTAATATATATATATATATATATATATATATATATATATATATATATATATTTTTTTTTTTTTTTTTTTTTTCTTTGTAAACTTTACTGATATTTAACCATCTGTCACTTTCTAGACAACAAGAATACCGTCTAATTTATACTTTATCGGTGTGTAACAAGATTTTGTGTACGATGTACGTTGATAGTATTTAAATCTATTCGTTAGGACAGTAACATAATGACTTCAAAAGCTATAATAACGAACTGATCTGATTGGCTTAGTAGCATACATATTATAGATTTAATATGTTGATCTTATCGCCATTAATAGATAAGTTGGTTTAGGGAAGCCATATTAACATTGAGAACTGTTTGTGGAGACATGTGTCCGTTTTAAATGGAGTAACAAAAACGCTGTTAAAAGTGTGTTTTTTTTTAATATTTTGTGAGACTCTATTATACTGAGTGTAAAGTAAGCAATTATAATCTGTGAAACCTACGCACTACTGACCTCATGTGTGTCCGTTGTGCACTTTCTCGCAGACCACAAAGAGCGTTTACGTTCTTGCCAAGTTCTGCATGCATGTGTACATATCCAAGTAACAATGTAAGGTGATGCAAATCCTCATATTTTTGTTCTCGTTTAGTTTAGTTTTAAACCCATTTAATATTGAACATGCCGAAAACTGTGAACTTAACTTTACTGCAGCGACACCTGTATGGTTCTATAGGCCCGCTGTTATCGGTAAATGTAGACCTAACAGGTCCTAGTTGAAACACCAGGGGATAGCATGCACGCTGAACCCCCTCACTATACATCAAGTAGAAACGTTATTTAATGTGCCCTTTTTTTTATCTTGCAATTTATTTTGTCAAGAAACAACGGGTTAAATTTCCGCCGGTTATCCTAATCTCTGGATAATCAGTCGGCGTTATTGTCCAGTTATTCCAATCACTGTAAACATTCAAATCATTCAATGTGCAGGGAATCCTCTCAAGTCTACGTCTTCTCCAGGTTTTCTGTCTGGTTCCAGTCACCTGTATAACTACATGTCGTTTTATACCGTTATTAATATAATATAGAAACATAGCAATATACAGGCTCCGGCTTCCAATTCCAACTAGTTATTTCATATAAACAGCGTATTTTATTTACATTTAAACATACTCGTATAATATCGTTAAATTTTCTGCATCAAGCTAAAACCAAAAAGCGTAACAGACTAAACTCTTCCTGCGATGCTTCCCTAATGTTCCTGTCTGAGGAAACTACTTCAATCTCCTTTTCTTTCTGATCGAAAAGGCTTTATTGTCCTCAT
Organism: Sinonovacula constricta; assembly: GCA_007844125.1. Taxonomy (NCBI): domain Eukaryota; kingdom Metazoa; phylum Mollusca; class Bivalvia; order Cardiida; family Solecurtidae; genus Sinonovacula; species Sinonovacula constricta. The sequence continues at coordinate 47,093,412 of CM017570.1, forward strand.
TGGTCCAAAAATATCCAGTTCATAGGACGGGATTCGTCCTGGCTAAACATATTACTGAATGGGTAATTTTTCTTGTAAGATAATCCCAGTTTATGACCATGCTATCCCGAATTTCAAACACATATTGTCCACATACGTTAAATTTTGATGATTTAAGACGTTAGTATTGCATCGATGTTCATGGTAGTTGTTCAGGTATTAAGCTTTTTTGCATTGTAAGATGTGTAGATAGTGCTCGTTATTATATATCTGCTCCAAGTTTGTATTTAAAATTTGCTCTCGCTTTAATGTATAACTAAACATGACTGTACCAATACTTGTGGCGTCGAACGATAACACAATCAAAAGAACGCACTTTAATATGAGTCTTCACTTACGTGTTTGATTTTGAAAATTTAACTCTGGAATATTTACACAGCCCAATGATGACCATGGATATTGGCAGACGAAGTTTTTTTTAAAAACTACACGTTTATATAGTCCTATGAATTGAGCATAATTTAAGAGATAGAAAAAAAACAACATAAAAATAACAAACATTTAAATGTCAAATTAAACATAGTATTGCTAATAAAATGTCCATGCCCTCGAGCACAATTACGTTAACTGGTCAGATTTGTTTGCAATTACGTCGCGTTTATACCCGTCAAAGGAGTGACTATTGTTTTCTTTGCGGACATTGATAGCGGCAACAGTCTTAATCGTTCGTTTGGACATAAAAATATTAAATGTTGTATTGTTTAAAGTTGCTGCATGTCTGGCTATTTATCCGAAAGGCACACGGCAAGATAACGTGCACGAATTGTGGGAACAATTTGCACTGTCACAATTATACACTTATATTAGACCATGCACAGAACAAGTCAATGTCTATCTTTCTTCAAAACTCCTTTATTAATAATCATGTGTACATTTGTATAATTTCTCGCCGAATGAAATGTGTATTTTCAACCCGGTCTCTCCGTCGTCATTCTTCGTTCCTTAGAGCTATTTTTCTGTCGCGGAACTTACAACCTGATGAAATCCCATATAATATAGAGTCAAGTGTACTGTTCACAGCGAATACAAAGTGAAAGCTCGTGAATAGTTACAAAGTAACATCTTCAGTCTAAACGATCTAAAGATTAAGATCATTAATCAACAGTTCGTCAGATCACAGATGATATATGCCGACACAACGCCACCAAGTCCAATAATTGCTATGTTTAATTACAATGTTTTGGTTATTGAATATAGCATTATTACTGTTTTAAGCACTTTACTTCATCTGGACGCCGACTTATCTGCGTCGTGTTCATGGTCATTCAAATATTAAATGGCTTTAACAATCAGTAACTACATGTAGATTTTCTAGAAAGACAATTCTCACCCAAATACAAAAATAGACATGTTTGATGACGTTATAATCTAGCCGTTAGAATATGTCATCAGAAAAAAAGAAGAAGAAAAAAAAAACATACAAACAATTTAGGAATGCCAATCGGACCATTTGGCAATAGTCATAGGTCATGCTCAAAAGTCTTGCTTTTAATATGGGCTGTTTGGTGATATAAGTATTAAGCTATGGACGTATGGAATTATAACTAGCCGAATACAAAATACGCATCTACGATATCTTGTTTCTTTTAGTAAAAACACGCATTGCGTGTGCACTTGTGTTCATGTACCATCAACTAAAATACAACCTTATTTTTACCGAGTCAGGTTATAATTTTAAAGTTTGTGTACAATGTATGTTTATGATATTTAAATGTATTTCCTAGCCACTTAGACCGATCGTAACTGCCACTGTTTCTTTAGACTATAAGGGTGATATATAGACTCGCTACATTCACTGATAATAGTAAGTACCTGATCTGATTAATTTACCGGCCTGAATCTTTAAGATTCAATCATTCGATCACCGCCATTCTACCGATAGGGAGGTTCAGGCAAGCCAAATTAAAGTTTTGCAATATTTGTGGAGATACATCAGCGTCTTGCATACAGTTTACAGAGAATTATGGAGAACAGCCTCACCTTTCTTTGAATATATAAGTGTAAGCAGCCAATATTGATAATCATTTGTGTATATATTTCTGGTCCGCTTTCTTATAGTTTCGTTAAATTAATTCCCTTTCTTATATCATTATTAGTAAGAGTTGTTATACCTTTCTGAAAGTATCGTAATAAATTGCCAAAATTATTTTTGAGCAAAATCGGTTTATCCATCAGTTCACGTGAGAGGCCTATTGCAAACTGCTGTCCAAATTTTAACGAACTAGAACAGGTTTCCTTTTGAAATACTATCTGTGACCGCTGGACACAGGGGCGAAAGAAACAGTCCAAATTTAAACATTATACAATTGAAGAAATTACCCCTAAAGGAAAATTCTTTAAAACATACTTTACACTTTGAAACTAATGAAGGTATACACCCTGAACTGAATTGTGTATATGTCCAAAATTATTTATATGTATTAATGAGACAGAAGGCATTATGACTTTATTGATACGGAGTAATAAATAGCTGGTGTGAAAGTTGTGTCGGTTTACCGCTTTTGTTTATATTACATATGCCTGTTTTGACCGACTAATGCATTGAGCCGGATAAGGTTCGAATGTGTTGTATTAAACATTCAACAGGTGATGTAGCAATAGTGTGTGCAACGTCGGGAGAAAGGCAACTTACAATGAAGCCTTTCAAAGAACGTAAGAGAACAGCGACAGAGAAATACCAATAACATGTATATGCGACATTTCCGTTCACTGGATTTGCCAATATTGTATGTTTGGCATTGTTTCGGGTTAACTCTATATGCATCGATGTAGAATATTGATAAGACCAGTGACATCTTACTAATGAAGTTTCTTTTAGTGAGAATGCATGGTTGGTATGCATTTCGTCTAACCATTAGTAAGTTTTCGGAAGAGGATTGAGAAGCATAGTCCATTCAAAGCAATGGTCTTGCCGAGAAGAACCGAAAGGTTGTGTTTTGTAGCATACATTCAACCTATTCTTACACAAAGTGGTCTTACTTCTTTTATTTCTGACCGAGGGTAAGCATTGGCCCAGTCAATCAGATGTGTGTATTTATTGAATGTAAATCCAGGTTCTTCTGTTCATTTAATCGACACACTACTGCTGTAATGATGGTTTGTTGCGTGTGTTGTGCAGTCTCTTGCAGAACAAAACGCACACAAGTCATACGTTTTGTCAATGTTCATATGCGTGTGCAAATAAGGTAATCGTGAATAGTTATAGATATTGGTACATATTGTTCTCGTTTAGTACTGTTTTAAACAGTTAAAACAATGAACCAGCGGTGTAAAGTGATACTTCGTTGAGGTAACACTACTGTGGTCGTTATTTATTGGTAAGAACAAATATAATGTCTTGGTAGAGCTACCAGAACATTGAGATCAGCTGTAATGTCTCCCTAATTGGTCATTCTCGCCGGGACAGCGGCTTGATGTACACCAAGTACAAGTTTCTCTCTGGACTGTCATTAGGAGTTGTCTTCCAATTAATCCTTATCCAGGATTTATCTACATCTTTTCCAGCGTTCTTGCCTGGATCCAGTCATGTGCATAGTGCAAACATAAACAACCTGAAAACGGCATTAATTCCAGCTGTATTACTTTTTTCAGCACAAATCTTATTAGTAATTTAAGTAACTGTGCTCCGAATTTCCCAATTGTGGACAAATTAAATTAATACCAGCATTAATAACGTGTTTTATGTATACACAAGAGAAACATAACATTACCCATCCGGTGTTACCTGCAACACGACCGTCATTAAAATAAATACATTTTACCTTATTAAGAAGATACATTATTCGTAATTTCGTAATTTAGAAAAGTATTATGGGGAATATTAAATGTTGTTTTAAATTGTATATTCTTTTTAGGGCGTTCTCTAATGATTTAGGGTTATGTACTTCAACTTATGTTTCGTAATATGATTCCCATTCTGGCCAGCATCTGGAGTGTCACAAACCCACAGGCTAAATGAAACAATAGAACATGAATTTAACTGACATAATGTATTTGAACTGTGTTAAACATGTGATTTAAATTCAAACATTTGGGTTTGATACTATGCTTTATATGGCGACGGCATATATGTTGATTCCTAAGATGTACGTTGTATTTAACCTGAATAGGTAGTTAAATCTACTGTTATAACATATGCGAAACAACCGGTTGATGAAAACATGAAGTCATCGCTACTAGACATATACTGCTTGTGTCCAACTAAACTATGCATAGGCGTTTTTCCCTGACTAAGTATATATACGGACCAGTACTTATCGATGAGGATAACGCATTTAAAACACATATAACACATGAAAACAGAAACATCTATAATAAAACTCTTCACTTTTTGAAGATCTAAGTACGAAACATAAACATCGAAACATGAAAAAAAAAACGAATATTAAAAAGAAGAAATTATCCATACGCATATTTTTATAACGAAGTATGGAAAAGACATGATTAAGTTGAACAGTGCTTGTAGAAACCATTTCAAAAAAATACTTAGATGATAGCAATATTGTGTGCAAACTCAGAGACTGCACCGACCAAAAACGTATTTTATCTGAAGGTTAGAAAACAACAAAATACTACTGAGAATAACATGAATATCTGACATTGATGTGCATACTGACAGGGTCAACGTAAATTGAGTTTTGTTTTGTTTTGTTTTTTCTGCATTCGGTATTAGTTAAGGTCGCGAAATACAGTCTACATTATGCAGGTGTAATGCATCGGGCCTAAACAGTCGCTTCATTCTTCAGATAGTAGTATGTCTTATTTCCTGAGAGGGTTTGGAAGCATAATTATAGTATGTTCCGTTCACTGTACTATTCTTGCCGAGAAGACCTTGTTTGTTGTCGCATACAGTCAACGCAATCCATGAAGTCTTTTTTACTCCCATTATTTCTGATTGACTGTAAGCAGGTGCGCAGTTATATCACATTATGTAAGACAATATAGTGTTGCGTGTAAATGCAAAGCCTTATTTGTATGAAACCGGTGCACTAAAGCTATAATAAGTATGTTCTGCACCTTCTCCCACGAACAAAATCACATCTACGTTGTTTTTCTTGTCAATTCACATTCATGTACATATATTTAAATAAGCATGTAAGATCCATATTCTTAATACTCTTCTTGTTGAAAGGTGAACACGAAAAGGTCCTACCTAAATTTTCACAGATATTTATATTGTTTTATGCAATTAAATTGTGAACCAGCTGTGTAATTTTATCGAAGATATAAGTATCTTTATCGAAGCGGCTATAGTCCTTGCATTATTGGTAAAGGAAGGGCCCACGTACATCTTTTTGGTAGAGCCACTAGAGCATCGAGGGTCAGCAGGAATATATCCTTTCTTTAACATTTTAACCATGCCCTAGACATGATATGCAGCAAGTAAAAGGTATTATCTGGACAGCCACTTAGAGTTGCTTTCCAATTAGTCCTTTAAAATTCACATCTTGTTTAGGGCTTCTCTGCGGTTCAAGTCACATGCGTAGTGAAATGTGCCCAACTTGAACATTGCCTTGATGGCAGCTTTATCACATTGTTTTCCAAAAAAAAAAAAAAACAAAACAGCTTATCTGTTACTCAAGAAAGTTTGACTAGAATTAAAACGTTTTGGACACTTTTAATGTGAACCGGTTTTAAAACAGTGCCATATATATAAAAGAGAAAAGTCTCATAACTGGTAAATTTCCGCCTGCAACGGGAGAGTTTTTAAAATGAATAGTTAGGTACAAAAAGCATCTCGGGTTGGAAACGTCGCGTCCTTTTGATAGGACTTGACGTTATCCGTTTCTGTAAATGTCCTGTCCGGAGGCAGAGCATCTCATCATATTAGCTACCCAAACTGCATTTTTCCTTTCTTGCTAAGATATATACAGCTCACATGAGAGAAGTTATTTCAGGATGAGATAGTGTCGTTGTAAAAAACAGCAACAAAAACATACAAACAAAAACATCAACAAAAGCAACACAACAACAATAACCCAATAGCAGCAACAGCATAAGAACAATAAAAACAACACCCAACAACAACGATAATATATAGTAAATATATTGCTTGGATAATTACCGACTTAGTAAATCATTTGCAATGAAGTTGCGAATTACATTGCACAATCTGTTGGAATGATGTCGAACTTGTATTTGCTTGAAACAAATGAGGCAATGGCATGTGTTAATGAGACCATTAGCATTTGTTTGTCTATAGTTTGCGAAGTATTATGAATGGAAAAAATGTAAATACTTTATTGGGATCCTAAATATACACATATCCATAAGGTCATGCACCGAACACGTGTATTTAGATTTTTCCTCAAAACTACATTAATTAAATGTAAAATATGCATATGAATTGTGCCTTGCTGGAGTTTAGGACATGGCGTTTTTCGCCCTCCCGGCTCCTGTCGTCAGTCTATGTCTGTATTTAAGGTGCCTTTTTTTTCTGTAGCTCATCTTTGGGTATCTTACAATATGATAAATTAATGTAGGATAAAAACACATACGGGAGTTCAGTGTTGTATTCAATGCATTTTAAAAAGTGTGTCATTTTGCAATAAGTTTTATAAATTCAACTTTATAAAACCTCACGAAACTATGAATTAGCAGGAGGTTATGAAGGCGCGTGCTGACACTTTAGGGGCAATGTCTGGTGCACATACCAATACCAAATGTGTAGCTTGATACAATCATGGGTCATAGAAGCTCTCCATCTGGCGGCAGCGGATGCATTTTGAAGAATACTGGTACTTGGAGAAAGTGGGATAAAGGACAAGTCTATAAAATATTCCAAGGTCAAGTTCAGAAAAAATGTACAATTTCACCGTAAGGCGGGTGTAGGGCAGGAAGTCAATAACTGTATACAACAAATACCAAACTGTGTAGAAACTATCAAGTATAAGGAAATGTTAGCCAGTAAAATGAACTGTAATTATTTTCATAGACGGGAATGATTCCATAACAAAGTATGGACGCAAACATTACTCGAATAAATGAAAACATTGTTCGGATATTCACGTCCAGCAGCATGCCCTAAAAATGCGTATAGCGATGAGCGTGTTTCCAGTGTGAGGTCAGTTTTCACGCAGCGTGCGTTTGCACCAACTTATGTTTGCATACTTGCTGGTGTATGCACTGAAATTGGTATTTAGATCTGCGTATAACTTGTCATTGATTATTGACTAATATTGATTATTATAATAAGTCATGGTATTGAATGTGAGAATGTTCTAATAACTAGACACAACATACTTTGTTTATTCATACTCTTTAAAAGTATGGTTTGGTCAGCTATATATTTTACGTTAAACACTACATATATTTACAGACGCACGCAAACTGCACTTAGTCAGCATTTTAAGCAGTGATCTAAAAGCCGAATAATTGATAAATGAAATATAAAACAACGCTCGTAGTATCAATGCCCTCACATATAATCAAGAATGCGTGTATACAATTAAAACAATAGTCCATAACATTAAAACACACCTTAAATACCGAAATACAGTCAATTAAAACATGCTGAGAATACACCCATTTTATAACATACAGTTGTATAATTTAACTTAATAATATTTAAATAATCTTAACAGACATACCTGGTACAACTAATTTTTTACACATGTCATTTACATTTCAATCCAAAGCCATGTTATCAATGTACTGACTTCTTAAGGTTAAACACTACACAACTTCTGTGAGAATTACTATAAATAAAATAATATTAATTTAAGTTGCTAAGAAATTGTGTCTGATTCGTCATTGGCGAAGACCTTTATGATAGTGCAGGGTGCGGCTTGAGTTAATCTCATTCACATATATGGATACGTCAATCACTGTTTTGACATGCATCACGAAGACAAGGCAAACAAGAAAATGTTTGGAAACGTTTTTACTACGTGTAAGACACAGTTCGCCATTTACCACTAGTTATTGCAATCTTATTAATCTCCGCATTCCTGCAACATTAGTTTCAACTCTCTTTTATGAAGAGTTTTGAAAACAATTAAACCTAGAACAATGGTTGGGTGATAACCCCAGCGCTCACTTAAATAGTTGAAAGAACGGGAACTTCATTCTAACCCGGGGTATTTCCTTACAATATAAAACAAATAAAATAAAATATGAACAAATTAAAGCATAACTAAATTTAGTTTGTGTTTAGTGGGTGTACACATTCGATGTACCTTCTCGAAACTCTTTCACCTCAATTTAAGATTCGTATTTTCCATTTGTTGAATTCAATTAGTCAATTAGCCACATTATTTACTTTTATGTCAAGTAACACAATACTCGTGTAAATTTGTATTAAGTAAAAACATATATCGGTCTGGTTAAACTACCTTTATAGTTGATCTTAATTATAGGTTAAACCTTTCTTCTGCTAGTGATATATCATAATAGTTTGTTCGTATACGTTTTATTTTTTGTTTGTTTTGGTATTCAGTAAATCATGCTTCTATATTGCTTGCAGGATTGGTATATAGGCTTCTGTGACGTCGCCAAAGGGACAACAACACGGGAATTCAAAGTGAATGATCCTGTACACTGTCTTGCGTATCATGACGGAGATCTGTTTGTAGGATCTTCAGACAGTCTGAATGTTTACAATATGGCTGGCACACGGAAGCAGGTGATAAGTAAAGATTCATCTGGTAGGTATCTCTTCTCCAGCATTGCAAGTATCACAGTGAATAAAAAAGGGGACCGGTTTTATATTGCTGACAGGGACATTGGACTGATATGTCTGAGAAGAGACAGAGAGGACATCTTCAGACTGACAAATGAACAGCTCGGTCTCTCCAGAGCTACGGGTGTGACGACTGACCACCGGAATCAGGTTCTCATATGCAGCTACAATTCACAGAACCTTGTCCATGTAACAGAGAAGGGCCGGGTAATTGGAGAGAATCTGTCTGGGATGGACGGCATCAAGAATCCACTATGTCTGTGCTTTGATAATTTACGACAGAAGCTTTATGTTGTAGTGAACAAGGGCCATGTTATGTGTTTTGATTTCATGTAAAGCTTGTTGATAGTAAATATAGGGTGGATAATAAATCCCTTTGATGTTATAATTTGACTATGTAATTTTACTGAAATAATTATACAGTTGTTTTACAGACACATCATGCAAACTACGTTGCACTTTGAACACAAAATTGCATGTGTGTATTTAAAAAGAAGTACCCATCACTGTCATTGACAGATGTATACACTCTGTAACAATTTGTCTATGATAGAACGTCGTTAACGATATTTCTGAATATTCACTAGGTGTATAGTTTTAATGCACAGAGTCGTGACCAATATACTCCAATTTTATGTAGCAGGCACACACCGTTTTTTAAAACCAAGCACTTTATTGGTAGAAATTGTGTAGGAAGTCAAATACTGGGCTGAAGGTATTCATTTAGTTAATTTTGTTTTGGCCATTGACAAGTCATCTTTAGTGACTAAAGATTTTGACAAGTGCGTAGGTGTAACTAAGCGTGAGGGCATCTAAAGTAATGTATATTTAACCGAAAAAAGTCATCTATACACTTTGGGACATGAAGTCTAACATGGTTTCACTTACAGTTTAGCCATTACTTCAATACGCCATCCATGTACTGTTCAAACATAACTAAACAATTAATAGTTTAATTAAATCAGAAAAATGTGATAAAAAGTGCATTCTTGTTTCTGTATTTGAAACAGTCTAGCTGGCTGAAGTACGCAAATTAATGTTGAACTTTTGGTTAGAGGTCATCTCAATAACTCTGAGTACCAAAAGGTTATACTGTAATTTTGATTTAACATCTATATACTGTTGGACAATGATTATTGTGATTATTACAAGTGGTCGATATTGCTTAGTCGTCGTTAGTCAATGACCAAATTGACATAGCGATACAATACTTACACATTTTGTTTTAAAACGTTACAGTATTTAATACCATGATCAATATTGCCATGTAATACATTTTGAGCGTAGTAAATATTTCGTAGTATTTTGTTAAATACAAAAAGAATCAACTCATGTAACTGAAATGTAATTGTTCCATATAGGAAAAGTGTTTATGTACATAATCATTAGTTTGATAGTAATTACATTGTTGTCTTATTTTTAAAATGTGGTCCGTAGGAAGAAGTATCATTATTACGTCAATATATTGTTTGTAGGTGTTGGTGTTTTCTTCTTCTTAATTTTGTTTTTGTATTTGAAATACATTGCAGCGACAAAGTTGTATCATTATAGTGACATCCACCTACTTTGGTAGAGGGTGACCACGTGGATCATGATAGAACCACCAGCGCACCGCAAGTCTGCTGGAAGACGTCCCCACATTCAGTCCTTCACCCCGAACGGGACTCAACCCCACGGGGTGAGAGGCTAAGTAGTCATAGGAGCTTTTGGTCTTAGCATGTTAAACTATAAATTATTTGCATGTTACCAAATACAGACGTTCGCCTATACATACATTCCATTTTAATTAATGTCCACTTTTGCTTTAGTTTAATGTAGATATATATATAACTGTACATGCATACATAACGATGTGTCTTTGCCAATACATATTTTAATGCAGTTTGTTATTATAACTTGCATATGCACAAATGTTTGTAATCGGTCTGTGCATTTAATGTTGAGTTTCAAATGATGATTATAATAAAGATTGCTGTACTTAGCAGCGATGCAAGGTGAAAATAGTGTAATATTGTGTTTGTTTAATTGTATAATATGTGTGAATGTAATATGTAAAATATCATAATATTATTCACGTATTGCATTAGCGCTATGTAATCTGTGTTTAATGTTATGATAACTGGTGTTATTGACTATCATGCATGCTTTATTAATATAATTGTATAGGTCTTTGTTTTTGTTTTTTTGCTTTTGTTGTTTTGTTTTAACGATTAACGATTATGTCTTAATGATCAATATGAAGAACGGATCTAACTATAATAAAGAGACAACAACTGTATTAATTATATTTGTCAGCCTTAAATGTATTTCATTGTTTAACCTAGAAGCCAAATTATATTTTCGGATTTGGAATTAGTAGAAAAGTAAAACACTAGTTGATCGGATATCGTAGTGCAATCGGTAGAGCGTCAAGCTAATGTGACTGGGTGTGGTATCATGCTATACACAGAGAAGGCAACACTGTATCTGCTTCATGTGGACACCGGGTCCAGGTTAATGAAAAACTGTTGGTTGGACGATAAACACAATAAACAAGCAAGCATCATAATTATTGCTTAATGAGTGTTCATGCCGATTTAGGTAGCCATTGCCTGAAGTTGCCTAGCAGATAAATCAATACACATTTAATACATTGTTTGTTATATTATTGAAACTTAATTATATATAGCATGGTAATTATAACCATTTGCTATATACAGTGTGCGCATTACATATTGTGTGATATTTTAAAAAAAGACAAAATAACAATCATCTAATGTAATTGAAATGTATTTGTTTCATATATGATATTACGATATATATTGTTTAAGTATGGTATATGTACTTTTAAAGTAGTAACGTTCCTTGTATTTTCTTCTGTTTCGTCAGGAATGTGTGTTTTATGTTTTGTTTTTATTTGTGTTTTTTTTTTTTATTTGTTTTAGTTCTTTTCTTAGTACGCAATGGTGTAGACTTATAACTTGTTATTAAAATAGAACAGCATATATAAATACAATCCGACTTATTTAGGTATTATGTGTGGAAGCAAATCAATGTTAGGTATTGAGATCATATGCGTGTTTGATTGTATAATTACTCTTCGTATATCAATGGTTTATACGAATGAAATCTTGTAGACGCACCATAATAAGATTCACAAATTAGACTAACTCTATCTAATATATTTGTGAATAATAATATGACAGGTAATGTTATTAAATATCGTGTAGGATGTATATATCTCTATCTACCCTCTGAAAGTCATATTCAGTGTGCGTTTTAACTTTAGGTATATATTGTAAAAATCGATCTATACAAAATATACATTAACAAAAACGTAAGTGAAAACCTATCTTCTTTTTATAAAGGGGCATACATATCTAGTCTGATTGAGTTATTTTAAAAAGAGTTATTATATGTTTTAAAGAGCATAATAAATAACTAATCTGACAAAAAAAGAGAAAACAACTCTACCCATTATAATTAGCCATAAATGCGTTTCAAATTTTGTCCTAGAATAGTAGTGATGTAATGCTAAAATTGGCCTTAGCGTCCTGCACGATCTCTGTATGTTCACCATATATATTAATTAGATTTTATTGCTTTCGCAATAATAACTGTTCTAATGATTGTGATTGTGTGTCTTGCTTAAGCATGTACTTATCGATGTGTTTGTAGAAATGCCACGAAACAACAAAGTAATTATTTCTACGAGTTTATATATTGTATATATTTTGTTTCCTTTAACCATTATGATTCATCTGTTAGTGATAATTTTTCCTGCAAATGTTCATGTTAAACTATTATACTTCTGTATCAAATCTTAAAATCTTATTAGCTGTAGATGTAGATGCAATAACTGTTTAATTGTACAAAACATATTAATCCTAATAAACAGCTAAACTTACATGTTGAGTTTTATTTTCATCCACCAAAACATTATCAGTTATGTTTTCGCTTACGCTATAGGGATGTATTATTAATTTTCCATTAAGTAAAAAGAACAAAGATAGCAAAGTTAAAGTGAACACCACAAGTTAAATATTAAAAAAATAACGATCGTTTTCGCAATAATATCCATCGTTAGTATATATCACCAGTATTAAATATTGCAGAGATTGGCACCGTGGAAGCTTAACAGCTAAAACTGAATGTTGCTGTTCGCATTGGTTTAATCGCCTTTTGGGACATTCTGCAATTATTCGTGGAGGCAATCACTAGACTTATGTCTGGCTGATCCACCAGCGCATCGCTGGACAGCTGGAAAACCTCCTCATATTAAATTCCTTGCTCACCCCCACCGCCCACCCCGCAAACACACATGCTCGAACGTACGATGTTACGGTATGAGAGTTGCAATTACAATTGTTGCATTGTGTTACTTTTAATTTAAAACAAAAATGCGGAACAAATGATAATATAATATTCATATAAATCTGGATATATCGATGACATTGATTAAACGGGCACAAACATTTTATTAAATATTCTTTAGACACGTAAACATGTGACAATGCTATAAACAAGTAATATCAACATAACAAACAGATTGAACTAGGAAGTAATAATTGTTGCTGTATTCTAAATAGTTATTAAACTTGTTTTATTTTACCTAACACTTAGTAAAAATTACAAGTACAGTCAACTCTCGTTATCTCAAAATCGGTTATATCAAATTTCCGGTTATGTAAAACTGTTTTCTACGGTCCCATTTTTTCCCTATAGTTTCTATATAGTTCGACTCCGCTTAATTCAAATTCGGATGTGTCAAATTATCGGATATATCAAACTAAATTCTTTGTCCCCACACGTATAAAACTGTTGAGATCAGTTGGTCTATCTCAAACTTCAAATTGCTATAAGATGCAAAACGGCAACAATAGTGATTTTCACACCTACCGTGAAACTCGCAAAGATTTGGGCGCGAGTTTTATCGCCAATTATCGGCCATCAGGATGTCACGTATTTTAGAGAAGAGGTTAATCGATTATTATTTAATAAGCTGATTTAATGAACAACAATTTCGTTAATCAATTAACGCTGGTTAAAGTGTTTCAGTTTGTACTTGTTGTTGTAACAGTTTTTGAGAACTTGTTGCCACGGCCTTCTCAACTTGTAAATTAAATGAGAGGTCGCGTTAGTGATTTTATCATTCTTCCACTACCTAGCCACATTACACGTACTGATTATTGAATACAAAATAAGATTGGTTATGGCAACAGACCACTTTAAACATGCAAAACCACACAAACTTGCAGAAACTAAGTTTACATTGGCAGATATAACAAGGAATTTCAGTCATTACCAGTCATCGTGTAGCAGGTAAGATCTTTAAAATTTACACAAGCTATCCTTAAATTCGGATAACTCAAACTTCGGATATCTCAAACTACTTTCTACGGTCCCTTGAAATTTGAGATAACGAGAGTTGACTGTAGTCGTTATTTTTAAAGATACATTTCATGACAATAATTCCTGTATTTATTTTTTTGTCTCAGTTAAAAAAATGTAAAAACAACATAAATTCCACATAATTATGTAAGCATGTCACAGCTAAGTTTAAACACATAATTTTCTAACATATTTCAATACTACACTGATTTAAATATTACATGTTAGTTCCATCAGTAATTGAAACGAATATAAAAAAAGGTACACGTCTGATAATAAGTGTTAGTCCGATTACTCAATGGTTTCCCGATTCAGGGGAAGTAATCATGTCACATATTATCATTAAGGTTATAACAGTTTTCTCCCATATCAACGTATTAACAGCAAGGTATGGCGTTTATTTTGAACGACGTGCGTCACATTCGTTGGGAATATATGTAGGCCCAACCTTTATATAGTCCACATTGTCGCTTCGAGTTTCTCAAACGATGCAAAGTGAATCTTAACTGAAAGGACAGGATTATCGACAATGTGATCCCTTGACTTCAGATAAGTGTGTGTCAAATGAACATAATTGCTCAGGCCGTTTGATCAGGGAAACGCCTACGTTCTCCCTTTACCAATAATCTCATGCCGTTCCCACTGTGACAACACATGACCACAACGGTGAGATTGATGTAAAAAGCGCACATTAAACAGTTTTAAATATACTGTATGCTTAATGGTGTATGCAATATAAGGTGGACACAACAACTATGCACTTTACGTATCTATTAAGCAATGATCTACAAATGGCCTGTTATACGTGATCACTTCAAATTTAGGAAATCATAGCATATACAATGGACATTTGCGTAAAGGTCGATCTTAAAGTGTGGGTATAATAGAAATTTGATATCAATATTTAAACTTCAAGACAGCGGGTTAAGTATATATTACTGGAATTTGTATTTTAATAAAGACGTTGATTTATTATATACCTAACACAAGGGCAAGGTTGACAATGGTTTAATGATCTAACATTGGTGCTTTTTTACATTTTTTGCCCTGCAAATATTGTGTTCACTACCTCTTCTGTTGTATAAGCACATTAGTTGGCCAATAAAACAATATCAGATGTTACTGTAAAATGTGTAGTTTTCGTACGAAATATGGCATGGTCATATATATATTGAACCATACATTAAACTGCAGTACTCAAGACAACGGCACATCATATGGTAGCCAACTGTGTCTCAGTACGGTTTATTTAAAGCTGATAGAATCATTAACACACGCATGCGAGTCAAAGTGCTTTAAATTCGGTATGGTATGAATGCTTGATAATACATTAGCAGTGTTCGTGCACATATCAGGGTATTTCATTATGCGAATGAACAGTAACTCGATAAGTATAAAATATATCACTGTAAAGCACAGTATCATATAATGAAAATCTGTTCATGACCCTGAACCTGTTTCGGCATGATCAATTCTGAGCTTGGAAACAATATAAACAGTTGTTAAATATGACTTATTTATTAGCACACTTGTATCGGAGGAGAGTCAGCAAGATATAGAATGGAAAACGTGTATCAAAGCAAGATATTTCATTTCCTGTTTTGCAAAGGAGCGATAAGTCATTCGGTGAAACTATTATCCAACAATCATTGTTCATAGTCCATATTATTAGTTTTAGAAAATATAAATGCTTCAGTGAATTGAATATTTTTTTAATATACCTAACACCTCTCATCAATGTTTAAGAAAATACCGTACACCTGTCCGATATAGCCTTAATAATTAGATATCCTCTAATTATCATGCGTACATTTAGCAGTTAGATTTGTTCGTGAGTTTTTACCATTAACAAGACAAGACTCAGAATAATCGCAATCTAATTTGCAAATTTCTTTAATAAAGGAAATGATGATTAATCTAACTGCAAAAGAATGCTCCCCATAAACTGTACAGATCCAACGATACATATTTGTATATTCCCTGTTTTCATTTGTCTTTCTGTTCACTCTACACATACACTAGAGCTAGTGTTTACCTGGTAGAGGGACGTTTGCTGCTGCCATAGCATCTAGTAACTAGATTATTTAAGAGAATTACCCATACCTCACATCTGGTTCCTCATCAAGATGGCCTTAGTTTGGGCCCATTAATTAGAATAAGCAAACACGTTTCATTAATACAGGAATTACGCACATATCAATATTTTTGTTTATCTATATTGTGTTGTTTTGATATATTTCTAATGCTAGATGAGGTTGCATACCTGTAAGAAAGAAGTCCAAAAGTTATTGCATGTTTTTTGACACATAAGTGTAAGTACCAATGAAGATTAAACGTTGTCCCCTCCGGCTTATCACTGTGATAGCAATACGAGATTGTTGAATCTGGGTGAGTAGTGGGGGTTGAGGAGGGTCTCTTCCTAGCTGGTAACCGAGGCAATGGTATTAGGGAGGATGTGGAGGTTATAGTATTGTTGACCAAGGGTGTAACTAATTGTTTTTCGAGCTATCCCATTTGACAGATTTGTGTATAAGTGTACCAGCTGTAATTTTACAGTAAGTTATTATCTAGGGTGTGGGGACAAGTGTGACACTGGAATGACATTTTCAATACCTGCCCTGTGTATGTAATTAAGTTGCCTGTGTCTCCCTCAATTGGTAAGATCATAATGTAGCCTTAATTATTTGATACGAACAGATGACAATATTAATCATGTCCCGCACAGAGTATTGTAAGTCATCTGTATCTGTAAGTCTGCTATCTGTAAATCTGGATAATACAAGTAGATGTCTCTCCTATCCATGGTCACGTTTCAGTACAGTCATGTAATATAATCTAAATGTAGTCTGTACAGATTTCTTATTGAGCTACACTCATTTGTGTTATACTTATATACCGAAAATTAGGCACTAAAACATATTACGAAGCAGGCTATTTTGGAGTGAATACACAGTATGCAGAAACCTCTGTATCTACAAGCTGAGGTTTCTATTTTTAATTATGAATTAAATGTATTTATCCTGTTAGGTAAAACTTGTACTTGTAGGACAGTACATTCCAAAAAGGTAGGTGTCACGTTCAAAACTGATCACATTAGAGGTATCTATTATTTTACGTGTTGTAATTATATATTATAGAAGTTTTTGCAATGAGATTGCTCTAGATTAAGAAATATTGATTTGTATGTAATGTATGCCTTTGGTTTGCCATGAACATCTAGTAACTAGTAGTAACTGTTGTTTTTAGAAAACTGGTTTAGATATTAATCTCAACAGTGCTGTTTAAGCAAAACTATGAATCTATTTAGTAATAACATACACATGGCATGGATTTTAATCATAGTTCATTGGTGTCAGTGTTGATGCCCTATTTCCAGATATGTAACAAGTATTTCAGTGGCTGTCTAACGTAATTTAGTCACACAAACTCCAAATGTGTATCTTCTTTTAACTATTGTATTGAAATGCTTTAAGTCATGTGGTGTCTATTATTTTGGCCTTCTGTTCTGTTGTGGACCAGTTAACATTTGATTGTGTGAAAAAACAATTGACAAATATTAACGTTGGCTCCGTGTTGAATGTTCTGGCATCACGGCAACACTTTACCAATGTGTCAATTCTGTAAGTTATACCATGTCGTATTCGTCGTAAAAAACCGTTTTACATGTTTGTTGATGGATGCAACAATAATTTTCAAAATTGTTATAGTACAAAATTAAACCGTGCATGTTTGCGTAGACAGTGGCAAGTGCGGCGTTAAACTAACCTTACATTTAAGAGTGTCTTCCTTTTACTAGCTATGAGAAAAAAGAGGTTGTAGGACATACACCGGCCACCATAATTCTCATTTCTTACATGCATGAACATAATGATGTACTTGGTTCATGAGACTAAATGTGTGACTTCGGGCAATGATGTGTAAAGATATTATTCAAAATAAAGTTATTGTCTAGACAGAGTTTTCCTTATTTTTGTTCAATTGCCATGGTTTATGAATCCAAATGTTATCTCTGTTCTCTTTAGTATTTGTAAACATGTTAAATTTGGTAAATAATGGGAGAAAGAACACAGACAGTTAGGAACTAGGGATACCCTTTTGCAGTTTACCAGCCTAGAAAAAAAAAATCCCCGTGCATGTAAGCATGTTACATATGCTGTGATCTAATGGAGAGTTTGACGGAACAACTAAGGATCGTCCTATACAGGTTTGAACCAATAGATACTTGTTTTTATAGAAAAAGACGGGTATTGGCTAAAAAAAATAACAATAACTTCTAAAGCTTGCGTCGCTATGTATTTTCTATGGCATCATTCGATATAATAATTGTGAATCTTATTTCTTTATGTAAAAGTCGACGCTATTAATACCCTTTGACCTTTGCATAATAAACTATACATGCAATATACATGCCTATTATGTACGTACGGGCACAAAACGAAATACGATCTGTTTTGCTGAGCTGAATAATAAGTATTTGAACAAACCTGGTGTATTAACTCACGTTATTAACATTCGGGTGGAAAGAAATCCTAGTCAATTTCTTTGCAGAAGCCGACAAAGTATATGATTGCTTCTATTCGACAATAGCAGTGTCTACGCGTCTAAAAATTAACCAAGAATTTATAACTTGTATAAAAAGTAAACCAAGCATGCGATTCAATGGGAAGTTAAGGCGGTATGGTAAGACAGCTAAGTAATATCTAAACACATTTATTTGCACAACTCAGTATTATAGCATACTTCATTGGAATGTAGCGTGTAAGTCGAAAAGCAGCTCAAAGGATGTTGGTTATTATTTATGTTTGTTTGTGCCGTTATTATATTTAGACGTTGCCTATTGACATACACTATAGATAATACAAATCTATGGGCCAGTAGTATTTTAAACGGTGTTTTAATAAAACGAGGCTATTTTGAAAACTCCATGTCAGCAACTATTTGCATAGCGTTAGAAGGTACTTTTTTATGAAATAATATGCACTGAAGATTGAAGGCAAACTTTACTTAACCTCTTATCTACCCGGTTATGTACAGTAGTACACCAGCGTTTACGGTTACGCTAGTCTGGTTAAGGGGATGTTTATCGTTGTAGTATTAATGACGTCATACGCATGACGTAGCATTCGCGTAACAGCTGGAAGGAAAAGGATCATGCTTGAAAATGCATTTGTTTATTTTTAACTGGGTTTCGTAAATGTTGTGCAGACTTCTATACTCTAGAAATTCGTTGGGTCTATATAAGGGTTTGTTAGCCGATTTATGTTTAGGTTTGGGCATATAGTTTTCAAATACTTGCAGCTTCTATATTAAACCTTTCTGTGTAAGAACTTAAGTGGACGTATGATATTCTACAGTGATATAAATATTAAAGTTTTCGAATTGGAATTATAATAATTACATTCGTGTATTGGTAAACGTTGGATTATTTCAACTTTGCATATCTACGTGGACATTCCACCGTAAACTCTTCAGGATTATTAGACGTTGCATTATTATTGGACTATTAAATGGACACCTACTAAAGGGACAAACTGTAAGCAAACATTTATTTTGCATTCTCAAATTGCGTTAGATATATTTGTTATTATTTTGTTACGCCATAGATTTAATTGTGTATTGAAATAAAACATTATTGTACTAGTTTGTTGCTGGCTTGTTCTTTTTGTTACACCATTTCGTCGTTAAGTAAACGTGCCATTTTATAAATAAATCTTAAATATCGACACCAGTCATAACAACCCATTTGTAACTGAGCCTGTGGAGTGGAATATTTTACGGGCGAGAATGGATTATATGTAAAACGATCGAAGTGCAAAATAGTTAACTCTGCATTTAAACTAATAGCCGATATTAATTTACCTACCGGGAACCACCCAGGGAGAAATGTACACCTGAGCTTTGTCTACGCTTGTTAGAATGATATTTTACAGATATGTTGTAAACTCGCGATTTGTTATTTACTTGAAATATGCATTCGTCATTGTCATAGACGTACACGCTAATCAAATAAGACCTAAAATAAACAATGATAAGACACGCTATTTTAATTTAAAGCATTAAAATACAAATTGCATCTCTAAAATAAACCATATTTGTCGTTGTCTTCAAAATGTGCTAAAAAAACGAAGCGTGACTGCATTGTTAAAGATTTCAGTTAATAAACGAACACGTTTTATCAGAATGCTATATTTACAAACATGATGCTGCTGCTGCTGCTGCTGATGATGATGACGGTGATGATGATGGTGGTGGTAATGATTGTTTAATGATGTTGCTGATGATTTTAGTGATAATGATAATGGAGGATGATGATGATTATGATGATCAGAAGGTATGCACGGAAACATCCCAAATCAAAGTAAAATTCGCACCAACGGATAGCTCGTTAACATAATTAAATCTAACAACTTAACTCTAACCTATACATAGTTGTTTATGTCAAGATACATCTAAGGTAATAGAAAAAAAGACTGCACTATTATGACAAACAAGGCTTAATGACAACACTCGATTAAAGCAGTTTCAATATTTTTCAGCAAACTACAGAAATCGTTGGGACAAATTCAAGCCGGTTATCAGCAAAGTTCGATGACCTCGATGAGAATGAACACTTTACATTAAATCCGGCCAGTCAAACTTACATCCTGAAGAGGAGTATAATTTATTACCAGACACGTTTATTTTGAGGTCTAATCTTACAGCAGTCGTCGCACACTTACTTCTTCAAATGTAGATTCTGTAGTATGTTTTCAAATATCATGTCTTTTAAGAAGAATTCCTTTTCTGATTCTTTGACAAAAAATTTCGAAAGTGTTTGCATTATATAAATTGCCCATAAATAAGTTTATCATGCTGGGCTTGACATCAACAAAACAATATTTTGATAAGATGAAGAACACCTACCTATTCAAGTTAGAAATGCTGTATCAATTGAAATATCGAATTTGTAAATCAATATGCAGCAACTCTTTTGAATTTCTGTCAAATAAACTACTTTCTAATTGAACCAAATGAAGGCATTCGCTTGCTGATTTAAAAACTTCAATGTTACAGAGACTATGGCTATACGAGTCAAAGGTAATGTTGACATTTTGAATGGATCAGCTGTAAAACTATGGCAATATCATTTTATCAAGGTTTGCTAAAACAACAAATCTATTGCCATAAAATTAGCGTTTGCTTAAACTATTTTAAACCTTATTACGCGTAAACAAGTGAAACCGTTGACAGTCAGGCATGTGCTTATTGCACATTACAAATTAACTAAAGTTAGAACCTTACAGTATTTTTAAAAGAATGATTGTTTATTCTGTTCCTTTAAGGCAAGCATTGGTCTGTACTGGGAGGGCCAGACCTTGGTACCTTAAAAGAGTAAAATCTGCTAAACCGATGGTTCAGAAGCATACAACTTCTGATCCTTTTAATTTTCATTTCCATGTTTCATGCCAGTAGAACTAAAATACCATAAAGTACTGAGATCCAATCTGTGTAGAACTCTAGGTACCTATATATGTAAGATAAAAATGACACATAAATTGTGCGCGCATTGAAAAATCAAAGCGCTCTCAATGCGCTGTTTGGGTCGAGTCAACTTTATCCTGTAAACGGTTAAATGTGTGCAAATAATGGTCGTGTAATATGTTTCAGTGGTACGTCAATCGCGCAACACACAGGGAAGCTGGGAACTCTTCAGCAGCAAAACAACCGCCTTTTCTGAATATAGAATACATAGAATACATTAGGACAACACAGTCCCTAACATTGGCTGATAGAAACTTGTATTTAGTACAAGCTTATTTTAATATGATTGTAATGTATTTAAAATTCCTAAAAGAATACTGCTCTTAACTGTTGGCATATGGCGTATGGACAAAGAGGAACATATCGAGGGACTATATTTAACCGTCCAACTTGGTTACTGAGTTAACTATTTAGAAAGTATTCAATGTAATTTTATATCGCTAAGACGATAGAATATCATTGACGTACTTTATTTCGTGTGTTTCTTCTATATTTACCTCGTTTATTGAACAATACAAACGTAGAGACTACTCTTATAACCGCCAAAACCTTGGCCTAAATAAGTTCCTCCTATACACATATGTTCTCAAAGTTGCGGAGAAAGATAAAAATGGTGTATGATATAAACAGCCTCTTTAACAGGATGTTTTCTACAATAACACGTGTGTATCACTTCATGACCCGAATTGCCGTTATAAGTATAGATCTTAGTGTTAATTCGTTATAATAACAACCACGACAAGAGTTAAACGTGAAACTTAGTTAAGACATATCTATGTTTATGAGATAACAGTTTCTTTGAGTATTTTAAAATGTATTAAACTTTGAAAAGCGCAAAAAGCAGATACACTCAAATATAAAACTTATGACGATGACTTGTAAAAAAGTAGAAATTGAAACACTTACAGCCTCGGAACGGTCTGTTTGTCAACAGACTGACTTCATTGCTTTAAAAACACGGCTGTGCAGAGCTTCATCCTTTGCAGATCCTGATTTGCTTCTCAAAATACACAAACCTGTTACTATGTATTAAATCTGTTATTTATCTACTTATGGCGTTTTAAAGCTAAGTGTTGACACCATTAAGATGCTGGTAAGTGACGTATTTTAAACGCTTTGCCGACTGTATTTACCTGAGGGAATATGTTTTATCTATTTCCATAAATAAAAACTACGCAAACTCTGTTAGGCTTATAGAAACATGAATCCAAGCACGATAACAAAAGTGCTGTATTGTAGGTATATATGAATATTATTTAATAAATTTACACTTTGTATGCACATATCATGGCATTCAATCACAGGTAAGGCGGTAAGCTGTCCAAAGGATAGTGAGTATTTGTTTTATGTTTACGTTAGATTTCTATTGTATTTTAAAACACCTGCTTTTGATACACAAGCTAGCCGGATAGTATACCTGAATAGATGAACAGGCATTGACAACATGGGTAAACGCAACGTAACTTGTTTTGGTTTAACTTCCGAGTCCATAATCTAGAACCGTGTTATTTTGAACGGCTGTTTTGAGAGGTAAACAAGTTACACTGAAACAGACTACGTGCACATTGGCGTATAGATGTCAAACAGCACGTAAATATGCTTGATTACAATTAACACAATTAACACGACGGCTGTTCGGGTAAAATCATCTATGTACAAAGTCAGCAACTTTATTAAATCTGCAAATCATCATTTGTGAATTTCTTTTAGCTAAGTCGTGCCAATATGTCGGTCAGTCTTTCAGAAGTTGTTTCATCTTAAAAACATGTCAATGCATATATTGTTTCCATTTTAGTGGTTTAGGTAATATTCATATGTGTTATAATATGATAATTTAAAATATTAATATATAATAAGTATCGACTCTTTTATTGTCAATAGTCAAGATATAAAATCCTGATAAGGCGTATATGTAATTAGTTATTCGTTTTTGCAAGCATAAATTAACCGAGAGATGCCTCCAATGCCCCTTAAGCAAGGACTCCACGGATTCTTAGTTATTCCACATGTGTTTTTCTGCTCGTCATACGCACAAGATTACATTTAAAAGTGTGAATATGACTTTTTTGATGCACTACCATTGATTTGATTCCTACCCAGTCAGGTTAAACTTTTTACGTCATACACACTAGATTACATTAAAAGTGTAAACATTACTTAGTTGACGAACTACAACTTTTAAGTTCACTATTGGATATACCTCATTTACGTTTAAAATCAAAGACCTTTTGGGTATATATGTTGTGTCTTCGATTTTGCCACCGTTAAATACAATTGAATTACCTATAATGAACACAATTGTTCAGTTTTATTCCCTAGCACGTAAGGACCATGTGTTCTGGGTATTAACTTATACTGTAAACTAAGTTTTAACAATTATATGGAGTGGTTTTAAAGGAAGGGATCTTTATGGCGGGATGTGTACAATATGCGTTTTTTATCAATTCGTAATTTCGACACAGGCAATTTTACATGTACAATTATTGATAGAGGGTAACACATGACTGTCAGATGTTGTTAAACAATAAAATACGTTATATAAGAAAAGAACGGGTATCACGTGAGTGCGTTGAAAATTAACCTCCACATGTATGATGGACATGCTGCACCGCTTGTACTCCATATTTTAGGTGTTTTAAACATTTCGTTTCAGTTTTGTTACCAATTATTTTGAAACATTCTGAGGTATAATAAACGATCGAACATCTTAAAACTCTCGTCAATGTAAGACAACACATGCACCCCATGGCGCGAAGTTGTCAAGATCGGTACCGTATAAATGTGTTACGAAGATGAAGTGGTACGAATTCTTTATTATAGCTCTCTCAGCATCTGGGCAATTCTATCAACTATACGTGTACAGATACCTTCGAGAAGTTATAAATGATCGGCAAAAAACCGGCTAACAACAACAGCAGTCTAAACATGTATAGGTTTTTTGATGACACTATTTTGTGCTGTTCTTAATATATGTTCTAAAATATTGATATACTTTTTCTGCATACTTCAATGACACCCATCGGCACAGAAAAGCCACCGACATATTGCTAGTTCCAGCTTTTAGCGACTGCATAACTACATTATTTACTACATTAATAAAAGTCTATTACCACGCGCATATGGCTTTTCGATTACCAGATATCATATGGAGAGCGCCATTTGTAAACACTGATTGAAATAAATTTCGCTAACTATTAATTTACCTAATTCACTTTGCAGTAAATACAGTAAACTCTTGAACATTCTGTTTAAATGTTGTTTATAAAAACTCGAATTACTCTAAGTTGAAACAAATCGGCAGCTTTAGATAAAGGACACTAACTCTAGAAGAACCTTTACTGTAGAGAAATGTATATGCACCGATGAGGTTACAACTCTTTTGACCGGTTAAAGAAACCATGGTGTCTGGCTCGGCCACAGACTGTTTCAGCGTAGTACCCGTTGGAGAGTTCTCTATTTGTCTCCTGTATTGCCATTGTTTCTGTGCAACTTTTTATATTGAATATGCATCTAGTGATATTTTCGATGGAAATGTATGTAGCGCAAATCAAACGGCAATAGTTGATTTATATATTGTCAGTAATCAATATTAACAGATAAGCGACGATAATTATTGAATAAAGTTTGACAAGGATAGTGAATAACTATGCTCTTAAGTCGCAAGTCAGATTGTTATGCACCAATGCGTGTATTTTATTTTATTATTATGATGTTATCCGTTCAGGTAACACTTTCCCCATTGTGTGTTATTAATGAATGTTATCAATAGGTCATATGGTGTCTGGATGATATCATACACGAGGCCAAGTTTCTATTTAGTCACATGATACTATCCTATTTCATGTACCTTTAATATAAACGTACTCTGTATTGTGCGTTTGGGATAATATCCGCAGTGTGTGAATATGCAAAACGTATATTGTTTCACTACATATATCAAAGAATTGAAATTATAACTATGTCATATTGGAGACAAACACAAGTTAAATAGGAATCATATAATACATAAACGGATGTGTACTCGTTTTGGCAACAAAATGTGTTGTTCCTTTGTTTGTTTCTTGGACTGTTTGTCCCACCAACAGTCATTGACTATATATATATATATATATATATGTGTGTCCTCTCGAAGAGCAGATACAGAGCTGTTTATAGCATGCCGTGAGCATATGTCATGAGACCAAAACTAATTACATTATCTCGAATCTGAACCCAGCCATGGAGAGGCACTTATATTTGCTAAATCGTTAGCAAGTGTGTAAATGTGTAAAATGTCGCTAGCCCGTGATCTGGGGCCTTGCCCGACCTAGTGCCGATGATCTACCGAGTTTGCTAAGTTGTTAATATCTTGACTGTATTTGTGTTGATGTGTCCTTGTATCGCAGGACCTTTGGCTGAATATAAGCGGTTGCTAATCTTAAGCCAGCTTAAACCTTTATAATGACAAAGCCGGCTAATATATATGAGTACAGGAGCTACAGTAATGTTAATTGCTAAGGATTATATTATTGTTCACATTGATGCGATCTCAAAGTTTGTTATGTTTAACATGAACTATTGGTAATTACTATTACAATAAAATCGTATAATAGAGAAATAATAACAACACATTTTGCTGTACAAATTTATAAATTAACTTATCCGAATACACATGCATTTTAACGAGTTTCATATTTATAATATGTTTAAATGTCTGTGCAAATTTAGGACAACTAATAAATTTGCAGTCAACGATGAACGATGATAAAAGCGTTGAAAAATAGAACGTTGCACACCTGGCTTGACACTGTGATAAGAATACGAGATTTGTGGATCTGGGTGAGTGGTGGGGGTTGAGG
The DNA here is from genome assembly GCA_007844125.1 of Sinonovacula constricta. Lineage (NCBI taxonomy): Eukaryota > Metazoa > Mollusca > Bivalvia > Cardiida > Solecurtidae > Sinonovacula > Sinonovacula constricta. The sequence continues at coordinate 47,119,860 of CM017570.1, forward strand.
AGTGTCTTCCCAGCTGGAAACCGATGCAATGGTAGCAGGGAGAATGTGGCGATTATAGTCTTGCTGGTCAATGGTGTAACTTATTGCTTTTGAGCTATTCAAATAACATATTAGTTAATAGGTGTACTAAGCTGAAGTTTCACGGCATCCTGCTATCGCCAATTATATGTGACGTGGAGACGAGTGTGGCACGGTAAAGTCATGTGCAATACCTTCGACCAAACCTGTGTACTTAGTTAAATTGCCCGTGTTACCATTGATAAGTTCTGGGTCCACCAAATGACACTGTTATTACTTTTCCTATTTAAAATGTAGGTTATCCGTAATTTATATGATAGACACATTTAAGTTAAAAGTGTTTAAGTTATATGTTGTATGTAACAGTGCCCTTAACGTATTGTTGTCGAACACTAATGTGTGCTATCTTAACGTATAACTCAAGTGAGAGACAGTAGAGACTGGATCATTGTTGTGTTAGTCTAGGCTAATCGTATATTATACAGTATACCAGATTACAACGTAGAACGTGCGCCTCATGCGGGGTGGTCTCAGTTAAGAATACGACACGTTTAGCACTTTGTGTTTTGTTTATGAAGATGTCAATATCAATACATACACTGCTTATGTCTGGCGTGTAAACCTTGCGTGTATTACATGTTGTATTGTTCAGAGTCGGACATAAATATCACCTGATAAAACTATTTGCCAATATGTCTCATGCATACTCTATAGTGTGACTATACTGATTTAAAATATCAGCCAACATGTTATAGTCGGTTGCTTAGTTTCGAAGGATTCGTACATCAACTTTATGCAAATGAGTAACAGGACAATTATGGGGCTTGATTATGTTACATCATATTGGCTAGTATGTGCCAGCAATATAGGACACGACAGACATTTGGAAAGGAACTGAAATAAGTCAGCAGTTAGAAACATAGAAATATGATGTGATACGTGATAATACTATGTTCTTATATGGTATATACACTAAAGTGTGGGCATACTGCTTTAAATTAACAGACAGCGTTATCATATGGGTGAGATGAAAAGTTGAACAAAGTAAAAACACAAGATATCGTCTAATTTGACTCTATCAATATATTGATAATTTGATAACACAAGTTCACGACTGTACATACCTCGACAGAAACACAAATTAACATAAATTATATAGATTCTGTAAATTATAAAGACCTGTTACAGTTTTGTCAACTTTAAATTTAATTATTTATTTCGCTTGATTATTGTTATATCTTAAGAAAATTAAAGTTTGCCAAAATACACTTTCAAGAATTGCCATTACTTACATATATACAGGGCATTACATTAAGGTATTTTTATTTGTTATAATATCAGTTACTCTCTTCGCGTTAAACTTGTTGGCTTGAGGCAGCAATTTGACAAGTGAGTCCACATAAATATAGAATATGTCATAAGTCCCTGTAGTAGTGTCATTTTGCAACTTGTACCAGGTCTCTGTTAATAAAACGTATGGTTTACAAAACGTGGAATTATACATTTATTTCAAGGCATAAAATTACTAAAGATGCATAATCTGCTATAAACAAAGGAGTTGTACCATTATTTTTCACAAATCTGTTGTGCATAACACCTGACAATTATTCTTATTTACATTGTACTAGCGATATTAGGCAATAACACTACCTTTTCAGGATTTCGCTCTGTTTTATTCCAAACAAAATATTATGAACAATGCCATATAAAAAACAACACCAAAATAACTACCAGACTTCCATCGTAAAAAAAAATCACCGTGCATGTAATCTATGTTGTCATTTAATTAAGAGTTTGACGAAACAACCAGGATCGTCTGTAAAGATTAGTACTAATCAATACTTGCATTTATACTTGCTTTTATACTTGAATTTATACAAAATATGGGTATTTGCCAAAATAGTAAACAATAACGTCAACATTTCCTAAGCTTGCGTGGCATTGCATTGAATAATGCATATACCGATATAACACTTGTTAATCTTATATTTGTATTTAAAATCAACGTAACTGATACCGTAGTTACCTTATTTTCATACCACAGTATAAATGCAATATAAGCGCATTCTATACGTACCGACAATATACGGAATACAATATATTTCGCTGATCTGAATAAGTACGCATTTTAACATGAAAAGAACACCATGGGAATCTTAAATAATCTGTATTGATATTCGGAAAACTGCAAGAGAAATTATCGCAAAAGCCGATAAAGTTTATACGAGTTTTTTTTTTTTCATTTGACAATACCAGTGTTTTCGCGTCTGAAAACTTGCCGATCATGTATAGCTCATATAAAAAGTAAACCAAGCGATTCAAAGTGAAGTTAAGTCAGTATGGAATGACAGCTAGGTGATATCTAAACAGTTTTCCTGCACAACTCAGGGTACCGACATAGTGCCAATAAAATTACCTGTAAGTCGATAAGCAGTTCAAAAGATGGTGGGATATATTTGTGTTTAGGTTAGAATTTTAATCGTTAATTTCACACGACTATATATTGACATACCATAGAGAGAATATACATATATCAGACAATACGTTTCGCAATATTTTAAAACAACATACTATTCAAAAGACGCTATTTCAGAAGGTGCATGTCCCACTCCTTGTCAGAAAATGTTTGCAAAGCTTTACAATCTATTATTGATGAAGCAATATGCAAATAATATTAAACGTAATCGCTACTTAATCTCTCATTTACCCATTAGCAACTGAACATGACTATGTTTTAGAATGTTTTACTGATGGATAATATGCAAAACCACCGAATTAGAAAAAAAAATAGTCAAAATAGTCAACACTGTTTTCAAATCGATATCATGTATCGATTTACGTACCCGGAAAACTCCAAACAGTACTGTACATCTAAGCTGTGTCTGTACGTGTCAGATTGACATTTTACAGGTATGTTGTAGAGTCGAGGAGTTGATATGAAAATACATTAACCGTTGTAATAGAAGTACAGGCTTGTCAAGTGTACATAACCAACCGTAGTAAACAATTATCATAATGACTGCCTATACATTGTATAGATGACACATAAACCGACTCGTTAATTTGACCATGTACTAAGGTCAGTGCTTGTGTATGAGCATGAAATATGAGAGATGCATGCGCGGTGTAATAATATGCAAACCAATAAAGTCAGAACTGATTAAACTATTTAATGATAAGACTAAAAGACTAAAGTATTAAAATAGATACAGCATCTCTAAAATAAACCATTTTAATAAGCATTTGTGTCTTTATCTTCAAAATGTGATAACATAACGTAGAGTGAGTGCATTGTAAAGGATTTCAGTTATACCAACTCACCTTTTTTTATCAGAATAATATATATTTACAAACATGCAATCAAATTCTACAATAGAAATATAAAATCAGCAGTGATAGTAGTGATGGTGACGATGACGATGATGGTGATAAAAAAGATGATGATTCTGACGATAATGATGATGGTGATGGCGATGATGCTGATAATGATGTTGGTGGTGGTGATGATGATGATGAAATCATATAACGCTTATTCAACTATAACAGCTTTACCCAAACCTATAAATAGTTGTTTAAAGCCAAGCTGTATGGTTCAATATGTTTCAGGAGTCAAATTACAGAACACGGTTATGATAAATTCATGCCGGTTATGCAAGCAGTTTGATGAACCCCAGAGATATGAACACGTTACATTTGATCCAGCCAGACAACTTAAAATTCTGAAGTGTACTAGGATTATCCATGTCTGTACAGACTCGTGTATCTTGAGATCTAATCTTACAGCATTCGTTGCAAAATTACTTCCTTAAAGGTAGCTGCTGTAGGATGTTTTCAAATGGCCAATTCATTTTCTGATTTTTCGCAATGGATTTCCGAAAGGTTTCTCTTTATATATTGAACATAAATAAGTTACCCCTGAGCTACCTGACACCAATAAAACACAATTTCGATAATGTGAACACCTACATACAAGTTAGCAATACAATACTAATGGAAATATCAATTGAATACATTCGCAAAACAACCCTTTCTCATTCCTGTCAAATATATTACTAAATATGTCATTGTTCAATTAATCTAAATGAAGTTACCCGCCAGCAGATTTAAAAGTTAGTATATGGAGTTTTACATTGTCTATGGCTATATAGGTCAGAGGCAATATTGACGCTTAAATGGAGCAGGTGTTAAACAAATGTACTATATTGTTATCAGGCGATGCTGAAACAAAAATGTGCTATAAAAAGTAACGATTGGTTAAACTCGCTTAGACCTTTAGGACCGATTGCGGTTTATTATACTTTGGGCGTGTACACGTACACCAGTGAATCTTTTGACAGACTTATGCCCCTTGCACATTTCAATTTAACATAAGTTAGAACCTTGCTGTATTTAAAAAAAAACAATTTTTGCGTGCTTATTAGGCAAGCACTCGTATATACTGGGAAACTTAGACCTTCGCACGAGTTAACAATGTCAAACCGATATTTCAGATGCATACAACTTTTAATTATCTACATGTTGATTTCCATGTGAGCTACAGTCTAATAACGTCACTTAAAAATGTCGGATCATCAACATGCTAGGTATCTGTATATGTAAGATAAGAATGGCACATAAAGTGTTAAATCAATTTCAATCAATGCGGTGGCAAAGCGCTGTTTTTGTGGTTAAAACCTGCAAACCATTAAAGCGGTGCAAATATTGGTAACGTTAAATATTTCCTGGTAAATCAATTGTTCAACGCACTGGAGAGCTGGACAACATTCAGCAGAAAAGCAACTACCTCTTTTAAATACAGAATGCATTGGGACAAAAACTACAACACAGTCCCTAACATTGGTTCATAGAAACTTTTATATAAAATACACCACGTTTGATATGAGTGTAATTTAAAAGTAATAACGAGCAGTGGACCATACTCACCAAGAATGCTGAGTTAGAAACATAATAACACGGCTACCAGTTAACAGATGGTATGTAAACCACCTTTAGTAAACGGTTCACCGAAAATCGATTTGTTTTAATTTGGATAGAACATGCAACCTGAATTCAGATCCAGATTGTAAACCTGGTATAAAGTTGAAGAAGGAAGTGTGGCCCCGCTCGCAATCCATATCAGGTGAAAGTATTATCCCTAGCCAGTGAAACACTCGTTTTATTAACAATGTGACAATCCTGTTCTTATTTATACGCTTGAGTGATGTCAATTTGCGGCTGTTTCATGGATAAATCTGCATTTAATATATATATCTACATTGCACAGTATAATCATTTGATCATTTTGTGTTATTACAATACAATTACAATATTATTGTTACCATTTGAAGCATGCCGAGACAAAATTAACGCATGTACACGTATTTCTTTTTCCTAGTCAATACAATTGACAGGTGGTAATCATCTCAATGCAGTTTTCAGCTTTATCATTACAATGGATGCTGCCGCAAGGAAAACAGTAACAAATTTATACACGTTAAAAAACAAATAATACGCTACCGTTTTACATGCAATTAAAATGCTAAAATCCACATCTCTTCTGGCGTATGGCCAAACATGGAAATATCTTGGGACTATTATGGACGTGTCCCACTTGGTTGTGAGTTGACTATTTAGAAAATAATCAATGTTAT
>CM017570.1:47132505-47190005 GCA_007844125.1 Sinonovacula constricta
AACGAAGAATGAACACTTCCAATAAGTCAGATTAATTTAGACTCGAACAAGTCACTAAACGCTTTCAAATAGTAACACATATAACATGGAAATTTCCAATTATACTGAAAGAGATACATTGTCCAGCAAAGTATGATTGTATTGTTTAGGAACTGCTCATCGCAAATGCCAAGGAAATTTCACAATATATTATTATTAACATATTAAACGCTTTTATATTTCTTCAAAAATGCACATTGTGTTTGCGCCTGTGGATTACAACTTAACCACTTCAGACAATGGAATCTTAACACCTAACTAATATATAACACGTTAAGCTTATAATAAATCAATTAAATACCTTCACGTTAAACACAGTAGCCATTGAAGAAAGCGGAGGAGGAAATGAAACGTGAAATAGTACTACGAGGATCATGTTTGTAATTATATACTTCTATATGAAAAGAAAATAACTCCATTGGAAGCCAGATTCATGTTAAATGTCAATCTATGTTTCAGAGCATGTAAAGATGTGAAGCACATTGGCGAATCGGTTGATGATCTAACTGCTGATCCGGACATACCAGCTATTCATGGGCATCTTCAGTCCGCGCTTGACCATGTGAATCAAGTCATGGAAGCATTAGACAAACACGTAGAACGTATTCGAGAAAAAGAAGATATTTATTTGAATGGACTAGACGAATATTTAAGAATCATTTTGTCTAAAATAGAAGACATGAGGAAACGCGGAACTGGTGTCATTTCGGATACACATCAAAAGCTTACAACAAAGGCAAAAGAAAAACGACAGGCATGTAAAGACATCAAGGCTGTTTTAAGCAAACGCGCATCCGAGATAGAAAGGTCGAAGGATAGACATGCACATTTAATTGTCATAAAGAAGAAGAGTCAGTCAATAGCAAGAAAAGCCGAGTCTCTCTGTGAGGATTCAGAACGGATGATTGAAGAAACATCATTCAGCTTCATATTTAACATGGCGTTAGTTGAAGAATTAGATAGATGTAATTCACTACTTGTCAATGTTAAAAAGCACAAGTTTAACATCATAAATCCACAGAGGAGAAGTGAGTGTAGCAATATCCGTGACTGTTGCTGTCTAGAGGATGGGACTATAATGCTGCTAGATGATAAACACACGAGACTGAAACGTTTAGATCCAGTAAGCAACACTGTCACTGACGGTCCTTCACTTTCAGGATTTTATTATGTATATAGTATGTGTAGTGTTGGTCCCCAGGAAGTGGCTGTAAGTATTTGTTATCCAATCATTAATGATAATGTATTTTAAGTAAATAGCATACACATGTATATGCATGTTAAACAGCTTCATTTTTAATGTAACCCTATTAGATCGATTATTAAATATGCACAAATAGACACAAATTAAAAAAAAAACTGACTATGAGGAACTAAATATCGTTGTTACAAGTCAGATTTATTTAAAGCCAACCGTTCAAGTAAAGTTAGCTGACTATTAATCAAAACAGTTCAAGTGACGATTAGAACAGAACAGAACAAAACTTTATTTCATCCAGGTATACGTGGTATACAGCATGGAGATATCAGTTCTGGAACCGTAACAGTTGTCACACGATACGATATACGTACGGTACGATTACGTTCGATGTACGATACCATGTGCGGTTTTTACACGATACCATACACGTTACGGTTCGATACCATAAACGATATGCATTACGATAGAAATTCTACACGTTACGATGCGATACGGTGTACGCTTCGATACAACATACTGTACGGTTTCCGTTTACGTCACGTTACACGAAATACCATGGCAAATGCGGCATGTTGTTAAAGTAAATGCTCAATCAGCCTATTTATACTGTACCAACTCGGTTTAGTCAAAATTGCTCTGCCCCAATCGGCCCACTTCCAGCGCATATAGATGGTAATTTGTTCACACATTTTAAATGAGACTATACAACTATTTCCGTCTAAATGGTAAAATGTGTAGGCAAATGATAAGTAAGTAAGCCAATATGATACACTGCATAAACATTGAACAAGTGTGTAACGATGTACCATGGTAAGACAAATTAATTTAATTCTGTAATTTACTAACATTCTTACATCACTTCTCTGTACACGTATATTCAAATTTTCTACCCCTACTCCCCGTATCTGCGATTTACTGAAGTGAAATTTCACAGTCAGGATATATGTGCGGGGATCTTCATACATGTATGACATATCTTCAGACCGGATGCAGGTGTTGTGCACTACAGCTAAATGACCACTGCCCGTCTAATTTGAAAAGAAACGTTGTGTCATAAAATTGGCAATCTGTGTGGGGGCTTATAATCGCTCGCGTTATTTGTAGGTACATGCACTGAACAATCTACATAAATGGACTAGCTGCTAGAAAATAAATAACATCAGAAACATACCATTGTCTCATACTCAAACCTTTTACAAACCCTATTTAAATAAAAACTCGGTAAGGTATAGCAGAATATGGGTCAATCGGAAAAAAAAACTTACCAAACTAAAGAGATAGAAACAGAGCTATTAAATTATAATTATATTATAATGATACAAAATTGGTCTAACAACCGACAAATTTACCCCGGCTGTCTTAGTTATTTACAAACAATTCAGACAATTTACGGAAAGAATAGTCAAGAACTAATCAAAGAAATATATAGATTAAAATACTAAAATACAAATGTTAACAAAATACAAAAAAATGAGATTGGAACTCACCATCATAATAAAGCCTATGATTAAATATTACTAGACTCAGACCCGGATCCAGCTACCTAGGTGAAGAAGATAATACCGCCCCCGTCTTCAAAGCAGGACTAATAATACGCGCTCTTAATCTTTTTTAGAATAAAAGCAGTTTATTCAACATTTAATTAATAATATAGGATAACACCTACATAAACTGAATTAATACAATGTCGAACCGATATCATATCCAAATCAAACAATAACTATAGTTTCCAGACCCACAAGACACGTGACGGGGTGAAATCTCTTTAAAATCTAAACATTCCTTATAAACCCATTCTCTGATTGGCTGGACCCCAATTTGGAGCAACATTATGACTGCTTTTTGTTAAAAGGTATTACACCTCAAAGAAAGTATTTCTTAAAATTTTCACCATTGAAATGTTTTCCACTCCTGATTAGAGATGGCATTAGTTACGAGGATGTTTTTAAGTGAAAAAAGTACGGGAAAAGTGTTTAAGTAGTTGAGCTTGGGTTGGTAATTCAGTTAGTTTGGTATATCGTATATAATATATATTTTAGTAGAGAATTAAATGTATTTAATATCTTCTAGGTATTAAAGTGTTTCATTTTTATTAAATCTGCCTCTTTCTACTGGTACAAAAAGCAAAGACACGTGTCAATAATATAGGTATTTGTAGCTAATCTCTTGTTATTGTGTGCTGCCTTAACCTAAACAGCACGGGGTGAAAGTATTTCTCTATGTCACAGTAAAGACAGTTCCTATTGGTGAACTTGCATTCTTTGCCAGGATAGCTTGATCCTGGTTTTAATTAAAAACTATTCTAAACTAACGATATTGTGGCAGTAAATATTGAACTTAGAGTCCTATGAACAAATCCGAATATCGGCGTTATTTATTATATTTATTTTATTAATTATAGCTCTTTATCCATGGCTTGGTATTCACCCTAGTTTTATAAAATCATTAAGGTCTTTTTGACAGGAGACTGTGAAGAATAAATATGTCTGCTCACTTGCTTGATTTTGCAATGTTTATATATCATTTTCTATTGTTGCCCCAACGGTATTCTTTTCAGTATCCATACTGCTGTCAAGGTACATGCCGATGTGCGCTAGTTATTTTAGGAGAGTATGGCTTCATTATCCTAAAAAAGACATATACAAAGGACCATTTTGTTATAAGAGGAAATCGATTTAAGAACAGAACAATTAACACCTCCGGTCAACACGTTAAGGATCAAACCAATCAACATAACGAACGGCTAAAAATCTTAATTCCTTTAAGATTAGTGGTGTCATAAAAGTGTCACCAGTTAATTGGAATTAACACAAGTACACGTGATTGGCAGGGCGGGAAAATTAAGAGGGCATAATGTCAGATGTTTTCCGTTATTTATGATACTAGCACATTGTTTTGACAAACATATTCACACCTTACACGTTTGATCACATCACTGGCAGAAGAATAGTGGCTTTATATTAATTTGTTTGCTACACTTGTGAACGTACTTTTATTAAATTTCTGTCGAGCACTTTACATGTGTATAAAATTTACGCGTTTAGAATAATTGGCGAAGATACTATATCAGTGTTGATGGTGCCCAGCGATGACATGGATAAGCTAGCTTTACAATTAATTTATTCTTTTCCACAACATGACATAGAGCTAGCTTGTGTTATAGCTTGTTTTTCCAGCTGTATGTTTATTCCAATTACGTCTTACTGCTCTTAATTTCCATAAAAGCGTGGACAAATAACCAGAATCATATTTTTCACGAATATTTTCCTAAACGTCCATTCATATTCAATCTACGCATATTGTCATTCAAGTAATAAGTTCGAAGGTGTGCAATATTAATTTGCTCATCGATGGAATGCATGTACCGGAAATGTAATATATAGTTAAGTTTATGTTTAGAACCAGAAACTTCTTTTTGTATTTGTGAAGCTTTTATCGTGGCATTTAAATTTCCAGTGAACTTGTGTATGAGCATGATAATGCCATTAGAAAAATGTCACAATATATGTATCTTTGTATCAAAGAATTATGTGAAGGCACAGTACAATTCTTTTTGTGTTACGTTACCATACTATACGTTGCGTTACGATACCACGGTCTTGTCATAAGCGTTACGTTCCGTTACGATACGAGTTACCATTTACGATATGGTTCGTTACGTTTCTTCACGATAGGCCTATTACGTTACACGATACGTTACGTTACCATACGATACGTTTACGATAGAAATACGCACGATGTACGATGTTTTTGACAACTGTATTTACTGATATAGCCAGGACTGTATTTAACAAAGATGATATCAAATATGTAGCAATATATGCAGTACATTTGCTCAGAAACAAGTCGTATATCAGAATACTAGTGATATATGAAGTCAACTGAGTAAGGCGAAAGCGAAAGTAAAAGTGGGGGAGTGGGGGGAGGAATTATGAGACATAATGCGAAGCATGGACATGAATAATGATAATAAGTAGCCAAAGTAGTGCCGGTGTACCATGTCGAAAAGATATGCTTGTATTGTATCTCAAAGTGTGTACGTTAACATAATATAGGTGGTAAGTATGATTTTTAATAGCAAATGACAATACAAAAACAGCTTGGATACACTGTACTTATCATCTTTGTAACAGGTTAGCGCAGTAACTATTTATCCCATTATACTGTTGGTTATAAATTGCATTATTTATTTTTAGTTACACCAACGTAAAACTACATATTTTTGTAGTTGTCACTGATGCATTATGTTCTTACATGTAAAGAGGAAGGCACAGACATGCCTGTTATTTTCACTCTGTGAGTGTTAATGACACGTGTTTATAAGGCACATTGGTTTTTTCTGGGATAAAGGGTTAAACACATTGTAATATGTTGACCTACTTTGCACATTCTTACACGATTTTTGTACCGGGTGTTAGCACTTGACCTACGTATAAATAAAAGCTGCCATAATTTTAATACATTTTCACTAATACTGTTGTTAGATGACGTTGTTTATTAACATACATATTATTATTATTATTAAGTCTACTTGCATTTCAATTCGTCGATTATTATGTTTGAATACTAACTTCGATAATGTACAAACTCTACATGCAAACATCAATAAAACTCCAACCACAAATACTACGGCATCTAGCATAGACTAACGCAATTTTATTATTTGCAGATATGAGAAACAATTGACCTCCCTAGGCTTTGCGTTTATTTTCTGATTGATATTCATTACGGCGAACTGTTTAAATCGAACGACAATACCAATAGGGAAATTGATATGATAACCACTTATATATTCATGCAGAAAGCCCTACTGCTGTGTGAGATTGATTTCTTTAAATCAAATCTTAGAATATTTAAATCTATTGCAGACCAAATTCGTAGTTGTTGATAGTGCATCCGCTCTAAATGGAATATTCGAACATAGCCATTATTATTATTACTATGAACACGGTGGTAATTGACTTGAATACCATTTATAGTGTTCAACTAATAGTAACTCAGCTGTTTTGTAGAAGATTTTTAAGCAGATACATTGCTGCGTCCACTGTAAATGTATTGCCCAGATTACATCGAATATTACCACATACAGTCACACTGTATTGAAAATGGGTCCACAAGAATAGAATGAACATTATGTTTATGCGTAAGCAATATACCGTCGAGTATAATATATACATTTAAATGTCGTGTTGGATCCCGTCAAATGAGAAATAAGTGTTTGAAACAGACATAAATCGCGTTCATAATCTGAATAACGCTGATCTAACACGAAAAACGCCGTACCAATTATATGTTTAGGTTTGTTGTAGGACAAGAGGAAAACCTTAAAAACACAATTGATCTACCATATTGCTTCGATATCTAATGGCATAATGCCATTTTTTTGGAATTAATAATAATTGATTTCCTAACACGACAATACTGCAAAAGCGCCGAATTGTTTTAAAATACAGCCAATAGGAATAGTGTATGTGATTACGAATCGTTATCCTTTCGTGTTTTTGTCCATAGTAAACGCATTATTAACACATAGGTTGTTGAATATACAAACATTGAACAAATTATTTTTACATATTTCAATGAAGCTCGTTGGTCAAATTTATACATACATATACATGTTCAATCTCCTTGGCTGGAGTGAAAATCATGGTATCTATCACTGCAAGTCTGTCGTCATTATTTTTCTCGTGTGTGTTTTTTTTTTTATTTAGTGCCTCTTCACAAAACGTAAACCGCGATCCAATACTACTATAGAATATAGTGACAAGGGTATCAATCGTGTTGCGAATTGAATGTCAAAGTGCGTGTAGAATCTCGATGTTGTATGTTAAGTCTAAATCATGTTGTCGGTTCTCTGTACAAATTTAACATAAATTTTAAAACCTCATACATTCAAAGTTAAGCACATGAATTTAAATGTATCTGCTGACCATGTATGGTGATGAGCACATCACAATATTAAATTACAGCTTCTGTACACTTACTGCTCATAAAAGCAGTCTATTTGGAAGTAAATCATGCATTTTGGTTGATACCAATGCATAGAATAAAGATAAATTTACGTCTAAAAACATTTTGATGCGAAGTTCACAAACATTTTCATAATATCTCTGTCCAGTGATTTGGAATGCATTGTTGTTATTTCTAATAGAGGTTGCAAATGTATTTTGACATCCAAGCTAAAGTAAAACAACATAAAAGCTCTGAAATGTGTTATAAAATTCAGTAAAAAAAGACTGAAAAATAAAGTCACAGTGGTGAGATTTATACATCACATATTTCCAGATTTCGGCCTTCGTTAGTTTCTGTCTTCATGGATGGCTGTCCTTAACTGTATTATGAGAGCGTATGACATCACATGGAAGCTATCTTTAAAACCCGCGCGTCATACTTTACAAAGACTCAAACATTATTATTAAAATAAACTTTAAACAGTGTAGACCATTATTGCTGTCAGAAAATGTGTATCCTATTCGTGTATAGGTTCATTAAAGCTGTTTTAATAAACAAATACTCGCTCAAAAAACTGATTTAATTTTATCCTATATATACATAACAGTAGCAAACGCATGAATGTCTTACAGTGTCTCTAACTCCGCATACATTATTTAATACTTATCTGTAATGGTGTCTGTCTAAAATCACAATGCGTCTATATAGGAACCGCGTTTTGTAACTCATTATGTTGCCATAATTTAGCGGATTGAACAGATATTTATCTGTATATAATGTTGTTTCTTTTATATTTCAGGTGGCAGGTTTGGTAAGTAAAACCTCAATTGTCTCAATAACATATTGTTTTGGTTAATGTGTAGATCATTAATTACCCTTTTAAGCACTTTACGTCATCCGGACCCCGACCTTATCTTTGGACAATATCTAATAAATCGACCTATAGGATCACTGGAATGCAAGTTTGTTTAGTAATTGCTTATAGACATAAACTCTTGTTTTACATATAGGAAAGACAAATACTGTATTTTTATGTTCATTCAAGTATTTAATTGGTTTTAAAATGACAATATTTATGGTTTAATAGATATAATGATCTCACCCATATACAATTTAAGAGTTATTTACGTCACCGCTTTCTTTTGTAATAACTTCCTAACTTAGATAGTACATATATCAATTCAGCATTATTTTATTGTCATCTTCAGTTAATATCATTTATATTTCTTCTTTCAGATGGAGAAAGGCATTTGGGTAAGTCATACTTTCTCTTGTACCATATAAAACGATGTTCAGAAAAAAAACGCAATATATTGATTGTCCTTGTTCAATTATGGTTACACATGCCATTGACTTTGTCACTGAAGAAATAGATTTTATAAAAACATCTGAATCTATTTTGTGTCTGTTAATACACATACCATATGTAAACAATGTATCGTCATTAATATCTAGCTAGATAGAGAATATAACCTACTTTATCACTAAGCAATACCGTCACTTACTAATATTCATTTGAGGGTGGTCTAATGTATGATGTCTGTAATATTAAAGTGTGGATATAGGTATGAATCCATAAGTCAGTAAGACATGCATATAGGCGCTTATAATGATGATGCATTTTATATATATAGAAAGTAAATACTACTTCACAAACAGCTTCAATATAATTAGTCTTTTAGTTTTATTACAAAGGCCAGTACATATGCATGCACGAAGTAAACAGTAAGCATTATCCTAACATATGTTCATTTGCATGTAACTAATAATGATTTTCGAGAGAAAAATAATACTAGTTAAATAAAATGGTAAACATACACAGTGTAAATGTATCCATTTAACGGAATTACGTACAATAATAGGATATGCCAAAATCGGTCTTTAAAATCATTTCGAAAAAAAATAAACTGCTACAACACTCACACTCACTAATTTGTCGTTAACAATGTTTATTGTGTATAATATTAAGTACTAATGTTGCGGATTTACTTGTTCATTGGTCAAGACGGGTAGCAAAGAGGCTGTTTACCAACGTTATATTAATGTGATATACTATGACTGCATCATACATTTGTTGCTTAATGCGAAACGTGAATAATGTTCTCCATATCTCATTGGTTAAAGCCACAGTCTCTAGATATTAAAGCCTAGTCCATTTTAGAACAAATGTCTAAGTATATCGTCAGCTAGACTGTGATATGTAGGCCGTTTCTCGAACACTCGATCACAGCCGTTGTTATTATAACGAGTCATATGTTTTTATTGAGTTAACAGGATTCTATAAAAAAACTTCTTCTATGTTCATGTTTTCTTTTATTAAAACGTTAAATACAATTTACAAGCAATATATTGCGTCGTTGCTTATATTGAAAAATACTTTTCGTCCTACAAAA
Organism: Sinonovacula constricta; assembly: GCA_007844125.1. NCBI lineage: Eukaryota > Metazoa > Mollusca > Bivalvia > Cardiida > Solecurtidae > Sinonovacula > Sinonovacula constricta. Next base: position 47,142,091 of record CM017570.1, read on the forward strand.
CACAATGTAATCATTATTTTAAACTCTCAGTACTTTATATCAATGACCTCATAATTAAGCTCCAAAAATAAATCATTACTTGCACTATTTTGTTTAAAAATGCTTTCGTCTCACTGCTGGCATTTGGGAAACCCGTCAGGAAGTCCGATGGATTGAGCTCTTAACAATGGTTTTATCACCAAAGTCGGCCATTTTTGCAGACTGACCGTTGCAAAGCCGTATCTGTTGGGTTTGCAATATTTTCTGAATGCATCGTCAAAGAGTTGTTCATATTTTAACATTTAGCTGTTATTTGTATTATTTGATCATGCACCTTTTTAAAATTTTACTTTATGTGCAATGGTCATAAAACTGTGTCATATTTTCATAGGTATATATGTTCATATGTTTGTATACATGTTTTGTTTGTGTTTGTTCAAATAAAGGTTGGTATATATATTCATAATACTGACTATATAGAAATGTGTGATAGCTTTTGTTTGTAATGGACTGTGATAGGTCATAATGGAGTGTGTAAGAAATGCAATTGAACTAGTGCCTTGCTTAGATACTTAATGACATAATGAATTAATATTGAGGGAAGCAATATTAAATTCTTATCCGATAAAACTATTTTGCAAATGTTTCGAGTTGTTTGGTGTGCTTCTCAAAACGAAGCCAAAATAATTTACATGTGATTACGAACCATTAGCTTATCTTATTTTGTTCTTTTATAAACACATTGTTATCAATGCAAAATTATATAATTTGGAGGAACCCTATAATTTGCAAACATATAAGACCTTGCATTATATGTATATTTACACTATTTCTTAAAGCTCATTCTATAAATCTATATCTCCCTTTCTCACACAAACACACACACAGGCACAAAGACACACACTCACACACTTACACAAACAAGTACACACAAACACACACATACACACACTCACACAAACACACACGCACTCAAACAAACACACACGCCCACAAGCAAACACATACACTGACACTCAAACTATAAACTCACACACACATTCACGCAAGCACACACAACCATCCTCACACCCACTCAAACAAACAAACACATACTCACACACACACTTACAGACATATTTACACAAACAATTTAACAGACAAACAAACACCGTCACACACTCACATAAACACCCCCCCCCCTACACACACACACAGACACAAACCCCCCACCACACACACTCACGCAAACACACATACAAACATACAAAACCCTACACAACCCTACACAACCACACATACAAACACACTTACATACACACATACGGCTGCACACAAATAGAGACACAAACATACACAACAACACACACACAAACACAAGCACATACACACACGCCTGCAGACAAACGTGCACACAAACACACATACACACCAGCCTTCAGAAACACGCACACTCACAAAAACACACACGCATACACACTTCATAGAGTCCGTCAATCTGAAAGTAAATATGAATAGTAATGGATACGGACACATTTAAGACTGACATAGAGCACAAGGCAAGGCAACACTTCAGTGCGACGTTCACAAGTAATTCCATTTACCACTATGCAGTCATTAGAAAGGAGTAATTGCTATTTCCAATGTATATTACACATATGCTCAGACATGCAGGTTAATCATTAACAGTATACTAGATGTATAAAATCAACAATGCTTGCTTTGATCTAATATTAGTGTGTGTGTGTCTTTCTGTCAAAGATGTTTAAACACACTTTCCACCTACATGGTGATGATAAAGAAATACTCTGATAAATACCAAACCGACCCACAGTGGCACACTACTTCACTGCATCAGTACTCTCTTACAACAACTAAACACAAGAATTATGGAACGACCTACACCAATTATTGTAATACAATCTGCCCATACCGCCATATTTTTTCCCTGCAAGTTTGGCATAAGAAAAACTGTCTGATAATCCCAGTGATGACGGCGTATTGTCCGTAGCATAGTGTTCTGGTTAATTGTTAGAGCGGTTCTAATATTTTAAGCATATTACTTCATCTGTAACCAGCTTTTAACTTTAAACATTATTTGACATATTTGGTTCTGACGGAACTAACGGAATGTTTATCAACTGGTTACAGATATAGAATATTGTATTATATATATAGTAAAGATATGCGCTTCATATTCATTTGAGTATATTCATTTTAATTTTATTTTTAACAAATAATTTAGCACTAAGAATACGTCATCGTCATTTTCTGAACTATTTTGTTTTAAATAGATATGTTTTCTTGTCACTGCATGCGTTTACGAAACTCCTTTTAAAAGGCGTGGTTAGAGCTCTTACAAACAGGTTTAAGAACACTAATCTGCTCGTTACAATGCGGTATCTCTTGGGTTATTCTGTTGTGTATTATGTCTCGTCACAGTTGTGTTGTAACATCTTTAAAGAACTGACATATCTCGTAAATACCGTTAGTCTGTGCTTTGTCTTGTTTGAATATATGTTGCAATATGCATATAACTTAATCAAACGTATACTTTGACGGTGTTTAAATGTAGATTTTGTGTACGATATACGTTTATGACATCTAAATCTACTTTACTACTTAATCCAACAACGAAGATCGTCACTTACAGTCAGTGTTTGTTTGCAATTCGTGTGAGAATCACTGTGACAATTGTCTAGTGCATTTCATCACTTCAAACGTATATTTTACCTAACTGATTTGATTGCCTTAGATGCCTGAAAACTGTTATATTTTGTCTCGCCGCTGGTATCATAATAGGGAGGTTTAGGCAAATCAAATTAACTTTTACACTACGTGTAAAGAAATATCAACGTTACCGTGACCGTTAAAGAAAATGCGGTAGAGAAAAAAAAAATACATGTATTACTTTTTTTGAATTATAAAGTTACCGCAGCAGTAATAATTGCTTAGATGGATTCTACTTTTTATTGTTTCTACGCGTTAAATTCACATTTAAATAGCATTATTATTTAAAATAATGTTGTGAGAGTAGTCTAAAGACTATGCGATACATTGTTAAAATATGTTCGATCAAAAATATTATATCTTATCATTTGAAGTGGGAAGCCCCTTGGAGACTGATGACCATATTAAAATTAACTAGGACATCTTTCCTTGTGTGATATTGTGTGTGACCATTTATATGCCATATATGTAAATACAACACAACAGCAACATAGAGGTAGGAGTAATAAAATAACTGAAGAAACTTTTTTAAAGGTAAATTTATTAACACAATTGTGGATATGTTTCAATTAGTCATTAAATAATGCATGCGTGAGGATTAGTAATCAGTATTTATTCATCAAGTGGCTCTGCAAACATATACATTACAATGCATGCATTCATTCACAATCAAATAATAAATCAATTTGACATGTTTAAAGCAACAATTCGAAGATTTCATCTATACAACGTTTTTATACATAAGAAGTTTATATAATAATAGTGAAGTAGCACTATTGTGTGCATATTCAGAAATAGCACAGTCCACAAAATTATCCGAAGTCTAGAGAATAACGAAGTGTTAATAACTTGGATATCTGACATTTCGCTAGTCGGATTTACACGGTCTAGGACTAGCATTCTTTCAACAGAACTGTATGTATCGATGTGCAATATTAATAAGATCAACCTATATTGAATGATTACTTCTTAAGAAAATGACAACTTTTATTTTGGTGTGTTGATGGTTTTCTGGATTCGGTATCGATTAAATTCGCAAGTCATCTTGGTTACAATGACCCATTTGGGGCACATTTATCATTGGTATTCGTTTCAGCAAATTTCGGGGTGGGAGTGATGTGTGTGGGTGCGGGATTGTCGAACCTCGCCATTATTTATTTTTTACAATTAATTAATCAGCTAAAAGTATCTGTTATTTCCCGTTAGAAGCATATATATTAGTGAAAGTTCACTGTACTGTACCTAGCGGGAAGACCCTGTGTGGTGTCGCATTCAGTCAACGAATGCCGACACAGAAACGTCAAGCTGTTTAACTACCCTTATTTCTGATCATTTGTTAACAGGGGCCCGATTATTTGCAATTTGATGAGACAATATTATGTTGCTAATGCTACCATGGGTGTTATGTGCACTTTCTAGCATCTACGTTGTTGCCAATGGTCATATGCAAGTGCATATATCAAGGTAAACGTATGCGGTGATATATGTTCTTATCGTTCGTTCTCCTTTAGTATCTTTGTAAACATTTCAAATAAGGAAACAGCAGTATAAAGCGATATTTCATTGACGTATAACTATTATGGATTGTCCTTCTATTGTTGTTAAATTAAGGTTTTGGTCTTTGTAAAACCATCAGTACATTCCGGGTCAGCCTGAATATTGATCTTCCTGAATATTTTAGCCCTGACCGGGCCTTGATATACAGCAAGTAAAAGTTATTTTAAGGACTGTCAATCGGGTTTTTTTTGCAACTATTCCTCTAAAATAGCACTGACATTCAATCGGGTTGATATAAATTTGCAAGTTTTTCTATCATTATGTGGCATTAAAACATGTCAAACGATGTGTTGGTGTATAATTTACGGATACAGATATTACTTATCTTACCATGAGAAATTTCAATTGTTTGGAAACAATATTAAGTGATTTCTCGATTTAAAAATACTACAAATGTTTCTTTGGACAGCTTCAAAGAAATGAAGCAAGCATATAGAATGTATGTGATTATACATTTTTGTCTTGTTTTGTACTATTGTAAACGCATTATAAACTATACAAAAGCATACACATTTGGTAAACCCAATACATTGTTGAATGTATGGGACATTCATTGAATGAAAATACAAACAAAAACACGTTTAGATTTTTCCTTAAATATCCTTGATTAAATATATACAGACATGTAGATAGACATTCTCCCTCGCTAAAGTGTAAGTCATGGTATCGTCCGCCCAACTGCCGTCGTCATTTTTTCCGTGTGTTTTAATTTTCTTTAATGGATCTTCAAGAAACGCAAAACTGATCAAATACTTTAGATTTTTTTTCCAGGTGTACTGACCATGTTGCAAATTCAAGGTCAAGGTACATGTAGAATATCGATCTTATGTAAAGTTTTAAACATTTGAGTTTGTTTGCACTGTTAAAAAGCAACGGACAAAAGCTCAACTCTAGATCAGATGTGAAACATTGTACAAGTACGGTCCATTTGAAAGTGTCTTATAACTCTTTATAGATTTCAAGAAAATTAAACATTTCTGTGCAAAGTTCACAAACATTTCCATAATATCACCAGAATTGATATGATTTTTTACTGCACGTGGGAATTACGATTTGATGCAGAAAACAATATATAATATACCAGAACAATACTTAAGCATTGCATTTTTGATCTAGCATAGGGCTTATTTTCGACGTAGCTGATTAGCATCACTTTTACCCTAACTAGGGGAAAGGACGTAAGACAATCCCAAACAAATATCCAAGCGGCCCGCAATGGTAGAACACATACTTGCATGAGAGTAAAACACAATGCTATCACTTTCCCAAAGATATTTACTCACCAGTGCACTGCAGTCTGTTGATGCCACCGTGGCTTGTTTTCTTGTTGTTGTTTTATTTACCGCTAGAGTAGCATAAAAGAAGCGTTCTGAAATCATCGGCGATGACGGACTTTTCACGGCACGAAGGAGTGTTATCTGAAATCTTTAAAGTGTATCATTTAATTAAAAATATAGTACTTAAGCAGCTTTGGTATGTTTGCATTTTTATGTTAATAAAGCGGAACTCTTTTACTTTTAAATGATCTTTGAAAATAATAAGCTACATAATTATTGGCATGCTTTATTTTGTGGGATATATTAACCCTCCTGTCCATTATATACAAAGACAGATACATTATTATTGGAGTACATGTATGATATTTTAACATTATAGGTAGACTATAATGACTGTCAGAAACTGTATATAGTTTAATCATTTTGGTTCATATAAGGTGATATAACTAAACAACGTTTTCATATATATACTTAGCAGTCACACACTCGCAAAAGCGTCCCAGCGTCTTAACAATTTCGCATATACTTTCAAAGATATATATTTGTTTGTATTGCAGTCGGTCTAGTTTCATAATGCGTGCGTATTCAAATCACATGTTGAAATCCATTGTGTTGCAATAACTTGTAGTAAGTTTAAAAGTCTCAACATATATTCGTCTGTATCATGTGTTTTTCTATATTTCAAGTAGAGGTACGGAGCTGCGAAAGTAATTTTGGCCTTACCTTACCAAACATTATTGGTTAGTGAGTAGAGCATCAATTACCTTTTTAAACAATTAACTTCATCTGAACCCGACCTTATCTTTGAACACTCTCTAGTAAATCGATCCTGATTGGGATTACCGGAATGCAATTGTGTTTATGAAATAAAGGGTGCTATTGTAATGAATATTGTTTTAGATAAAGTTAAGATATATGCTTTATTTGCATGTTCATTGAAATATTTATTTTCTTTTAAAATCACGATTATTTGTCTTCCTGATAGAAATTATTACCTCACCCATATACAAGGTGAACGTTATTTACGTAACGCTTTCTTTTTAATATCTTCATAACTTAGCTATAAGTCTACTTCGTCGTCATCACACGAACAGTTTGTGTCAAAAAGATGGGGTTTCCTTCCAATGCGTGCGTTTATGAAATCCCCTTGAAAGTTCAGGATAGAGCTCTTAAAAACAGGTTTAAGGACTCCAGTCGGCCCTTTTGCCAACAGCCCGTTCCGATGAGCTATAGCTTGGGTTTATGATGTTTTATATACTGTAACGTCACAGTGTTGTTGTTACTTCTACAAAGAAGTGGCATATAAATACCTTTGGCGTGTTCATTTTGAAATTGTAATATATGTTGCAATACGCACAGGGCTTAAGTCACGCTAAACATTCATCTAATTATAAAAGGTAGAATATGAAATATACATAGGTTATCTTGTGCTCATATCATACACATTTTCCTTGTAAACTATACAAATATTTTGCCATTTGCCACTTTCTAGACACCGACAATACTGTTGTTTATATTCTGTGAGATTTTTAATTATTATTTTGTGACACTCTATTATACTGCGTGTAAAGTAAGCAATTATAGTCTGTGAAATATACGCACTACTGCTCTCATGGGTGGCCGGTGTTCCCTTTCTCTCAGAACACAACAAGTTGTGTATGCATGTGTATATATCAAAGTAACAGTGTAAAATGATGTATAACCTTATATATTTGTTCTCATTTCGTTCAGTTTTAAACACATTAAATAGTAAAGATGCCGATTAATGTGGATTTACCTTCACTGCAGCGACACAAGTGTGGTTACTATAGCCCCGTTATTATTGGTAAATGTAGACCCAACAGGTCCTAGTAGATACACCAGAGTAATGCCTGTACGCTGAAACAGCTCACATATTGAACAGTTTTGCCTGGACCGTGTGTGGAATCGTCAAGAAGCCGAATTGTAATAGTACCTACGTTTAATGTAAAGGGTTATGTGATTATACAGCAAGCAGAAGCTTTATTTAATGTGCCTATTCTGTTATCTTACAATCTTGTTTTGTCAAGAAACAACAGGTAAATTTTCCGCCAGTTATCTATTCTCTCGGCAGTCAGTCGGCGTTATTGTCCGTCCAGTTATTTCCGTCACTGTAAACATTAAACTCTTAGAATGTGCAGGGCATCCTCTAAAGTCTACCTCTTCTCCATGACTTCTGTCTGGTTCCAGTCATCTGCATAATGAAAAAGTTTATGTTACGGCTTCCAATTCAACCAGTAATTTAATATATGCAGTGTAGTTTATTTAAGTTTAAATATAATCGTGTATTATCGTTATATTTTCTGAATCAAGCTAAAACCCAAAGCCTATCTGACTAAAATCGTCGTGCCCTTTTGAAAAAAAACGATGTTTCCCTAATGTTCCTGTTCTGACGAAACTATTTCAACCCCCTTTTCTACCTGATCGAAAAGGCTTCATTTTCCTTCTATTAACCAATATATACAGCTCATAGGAGTTTTTTTTTCCTGGCTTAACATATTTTTGAATGGGTTATTTGTCTTCTAAGATAATCCCAGTATATTACTGTGTCATCCGGATGTTTAAATACATATTGTCAACAGACGTTAGCTTTTGATTTCGTTAGACAAAATTATTGAATCGATATTCATGACATTTGTTCAAGTATTAAGCTATTTGGCATTGTAAGATGTGTAGATAGTGCTCGCCATTATATATCTGCTGCATGCATGTATTTAAAATGTGCACTCGCTTTAATGTAAATATGACTGTACCAATACTTGCGTCAATGGATAGCACAATCAATAGAAACCACTTTACTACCAGTCTTCAATTACGTGTTTGATTTTGAAGATTTAACTATGGAACATTAACACAGCGAAATGATGACCACGAATATTGACAGATGGTGATTTTTAAAACCACACGTTTATATAGTCCTATAAATTGTGCATAACTCAAGAAAGATGAAAACAACTTACAACCATAAAAATAACAAGCATACAATGTAAATGTCTCATTAAACATAGAATTGCTGATACACATCCATGCATTTGAGCACAGTTACGTCTACTGGTCAGATTTGTTTGCAATTACGTTGTGGTTAAACCTGTCAAAGGAGTGAGTATTGTTTCCTTTACGGACATTGATCGCGGCAATAGTCTTTATCGTTTTGACCTCAGATTCAAAAATATTAAATGTTGTATTTTTTTAATGTTGCTGTATGTCTGTCTATTTATCCGAAAGTCACAAGTCAAGATAACGTACACTTACTATGGGAACAATTTGCAATGTTACATTTATACACATATATTAGACAATGCACAGAACAAGTCAATGACTATCTTTCTTCAAAACTCCTTTATTGATTATAGTGTATAGATATTTGTAATCTCTCGCCGAGTGAAATCGGCACTTTCCGCCCAATCTCTCCGTCGTCATTCTTCTTTCCTTAGAGCTATTTTTCTGTCGCGGATCTTACAACGTGATGGAATCAAAGTGAAAGCACTTTAATACTTACAATGTAACATATTCAGTCTAAACCATTTACAGATTTAGGTCATTAATCAACAGTTAGTCAGTTCACACATATGTTGATGGCAAATGCCGACACAACATCACCAAGTCCAATAATTGATATGTCGACTGTTAATTACACATATGTGTTGACATTCTCTACTCTATACATCAAATCATCATTGCTTAATTTGAACTGAGTGCATTTTGTAAAGGTGTCATTTTAGTTTCGTAATGCCTGATTTAACGATTTAAAGTTTAACCCATTGCCATATGTTTAGTCAGTGTGCAGTTTCAAAAGATTGCCGTCTGTATAATACACTTATATTTCTTCTTTCACATAGTCTATTTTTGTCGGTAAATACTCATTTCTCGTGTACCTTATAACATGATGTTCAAGTTCATGAGAAACCGATGCATTGTCCTTTATCAACTATGTTACTGCTTCTTGACATATTTAGGATTGTGAAAGGGTGATTGTGTGGGGTGAAAGTTACAGTCCAAATTTTAAATTTATACAATTGAAGAAATTCGCCCTAAAGTAAAATTCATTAAAACATCATTTACACTTGTAATGTCATATTACCAATTTAATTAGTGTTCAAGTAAATAATAAATGTGTTAGTTGAATAATAAATATTGGTTATAATTGTTAAGTCAGACATCTCGTCGTTTTTAAGGCTAGGCGCATACAGTGAATTTTGAGTAGGATGAGGAATGACATATTAATAATCAAAACAAGGAGATATGTTATGACTAACGGCGAAACCAAGACAAGCAACAGTAATGACACATGGCATGACCTGATTCGGACCTTGATTAACTCATACGTCAAACAATAAGAAGAAATCATGGGACACAGCGCTGGTGAGAAGACTCGATTAAAAATAAAAACAGTACTTTTAGCTTTTATTAATGCTGATATCAGAAAAAATCGAAGTAGGCGGCGCAATTAGCAAAGGAGATGCACAGTTAGCGTAAAGTATATATTTTTGGGTCGCGGGGCGAAATAGTAGAGTGAATGTGGACGCGTTAGAGAGAGGTATTCACGCCTCACTGTTGTTAGATTGTAAAATGTAACTTTCATTAATACAATTCCAATCATGGGTTGATGTTGCTTTCTACTATGGAGCCCCGTTACGCCCCAAAATCAATGAAGGTATGCACCCTGAACTTAATTGTGTATATGTGTAAAAACTAATTATGTTTATTAATAAGACAGAAGGTGGCCTGACTTATTGATACGGAGTAATAAACAGCTAGTGTTAAACGTCTATCTGTTTACCGCTATAGTTGATATAACCTATACCTGTTTTGACCGACTAATACATTGGGCCAGGATTAGGTTTGACTGTGTTTTATTAAACAAAAATAAGTTAGGTGATATGGCAATATTGTGTGCAGCGTGGACAGAAACGCAACTCACAATAAAGCCTTTCAACGAACGTGAGGGAAGAGCGACAGAGAAATACCGATTCCATGTATATGCAACATTTCCGTTCACTGGAATTGCCAATACTCTGTTTGGCATTATTTCAGAATGACTCTCTATGCATCGACGTAGACTAATGATAAGACTAGCGACATCTTAGTCATGCAATGTCTGTATTTTGTGAGAATGCATCGTTGGTATGCGTTTCTTCAAACCATAAGTGAGTTTTCGTCGAAAATCACCATCTAAAATTATGCATGTGCTATATGTCGGGCTTTAATAGTTCATGTATAAGTGTGTCTTATTTCCGGAGAGGATTAAGAAGCATTATATTCCATTCAAAGGAATGATCTTGCCGAGAAGGGCCGAAAGGTTGTTTGTTGTAGCATACATTCAACCTCTTCTGACACAAAGTGTCTTTACTACTCTTAATTCTGACCGAGCGTGAGCAGGGGTGCAGTCAATCAGACTTGTGTACGACACTTTTAATTGATACATCTACGTTTTTGCCTATGTTCATATGCGTGTGCATGTAAGGTAAACGTGCAAAGTGATAGACATTCGTACATATAGTTCTCGCTTAGTACTGTTAAAAATGTTAAAGTAGGGAACCAGCGGTGATAGTTCGTATATATATATATATATATATATATCGTTTTCTGCAATAACAAACAAAACAACAACAAAAAACCCAAGCCCATAGCAAGAAACAGCTTGTTCTAACCGTTCCATTGCGTATGCACGTTAAAATCTGACTTTCGATGCATTGCTTTTCTGGCGTATCTGATGTGTCTGTAGTCAAGAGATTGTGTTTTGAACTCAGGTTTGGATGTTTTCAAATGCCTACCCTTGACCTGACAAGCTTTCACAATAAAATGCATACGATAAACGGGCAGCACACCAAGAAAGCCTTTTTTTTTGTTCTTGGCCAAGAGGTTAAGGTTATGGACTCGGACTTTTAATAAAACTTTTTTGCAAAAGCAGAATGTGTTCAGGCTAATAAGTTTTTTCCTTACAGCCAGACTAACTAAATAGCAGGATACACCATTGATAATATCAACATGTTGATTTTCCTAATAAAAAAATTGGTAGTTTTGTAGTATTTTGGTCCTATATAGCGAATGTTCAAGGGTTCATATGAAAGCAAATGTCTTGAACGTCAGCTAGCCTGGGGTGTGTCGACCGTTTATCAAATCCTTCGAACATAGCAATTCTAATTATAACGATCCAGTTGACATGAACATGATGCCATAAATACTCATTATCTGGTCATTTTAAGTTTTATTAAAGTATTTGATTCAATTTGCATTCAACTAGGTGGAGGTGTGCATATGGCATTATTATTTATCGCACCACCCAACCCCCTGGCAAATACAATGTCGCCATTATTTGAAATACTAACTGCTGTTTATGACGTCACAATTTAGCTCAAATAAAACGTCATCACTTATTTGCGTGAAATAGGTATTCTCTAGCACAATTAATGACTTCAAACTAATTGATCTGGTTGTCTTTGCGGTCAGAACATTAACATTTTTCAGATACGCTCTTTGGATCTCTACGTGTTTTTTTTTTTTTGTTTTTTGTTGTTTTTTTCAATAGGGAGGTGCAGTCAAGTCAAATTAACTTTGAATGATGTTTAAGGTGACCCACTAGCGTTCTGGTTACCGTTAACAAAGTGTGTGGAAAATTAATCCAATATTTGTCACTTTGCTTTGATCTGATAAAGTTAAGCCAATATTAATAATCGCTCAGTTTCATTCTTTTTGTGTACCTATTCGTTCTATCTGTATTTTCCTATTATAATTGTTATTACTATAATTACAATTATTATAATTATTATTAATATTATTATAATTTTTATTATTTTTGTTATTTATTATTATTTTGTTTATTATTATTATTATTATTATTATTATTATTATTATTATTATTATTATTATTATTATTATTATTATTATTATTATTATTATTATTGTTATTATTATTATTATTACCATTATTATTTTTATTGTTATTATTGTTATTATTTATGTTTTTAGTTATTATAATTTTCTTTTTCCTCTTTGTGATACTGTTTGTAGCTTTATGTCGTATGTGTGAACAGAAACTCACAATTCTATAGAAGGAGACGTTAAATGGCAAGTGAGGAAACGATTATTAAAAGTAAATCAATTAGAACACCATGTATATATGTTTCAGTCAGTCAATCAAGAAGGCAAAGGTGTCATTTAAGGTGTCATTTGAAAACATATTTAATACAATGTACACATTCAATCGAACAATCATAAATCAATAAATCATTCATTGTTGATACAATTATTCAAACATTCAATCTAGTCAATGGTACATATGAATGCGTGTAATAATGTCAATGGAACTCGTAAAATTAATGTATTACCAGCAAGGGTTTAAGAGCAATACCTAAAAGAACAACGCGTGGACAACTAATTCACTAAGTGCAAAGACTAAAACAAGTTTATTGTATGTTCCAAATTGCAGTATTAATTGAAAATGCATACATATTAACCGAATTCTGCTGAATATCCTTGTGAAACACTTCTATTACACCTGTTACAATCAATCCGACGGTTCTATGTAACTTAAAAGGCAGTTATAACGTCGAAAGTATCGTACAAACGCGCCTAATTCAAACCTAGGTTAAAATCATATGCATGCAACTACCGTACGATGCGTCCCACCAAATACCGTTAAAGGGAAATCTGCATGGATAAACAACACGTGTTGCGATAATGTATCATAAATCATGATAAAATTAGGAATCGCAACCGCAATCTTCTACATGAGTCCACGTTATTTACATGTTGAAATACAATAACGGAATACACCGAAGGCTAAATTGCATAGATAAGTAAAACTAGTTAAGTATTACAGTAGCTAGCAGAAAACATTGATACTGAGTAATAATTACTTTTACCGGTTCGTTGTTTAACATATTCTTGATATTACGTGATTAATACATAGATCAAGTCGGGATGCGTACCGAAGAAACTATCCATACGCATATTTTTATGACTAAGTATGGAAAATACATGCTTAAGTTGGACAGTGCTTGTAGAAACCATTTCAAATCAGTACTAAGGTGATGTAGCAATGTTGTGTGCAAACTCAGAGACAGCACCGACCACAAACAAAATTTATCTGAAGGTTAGAAAACAACGAAATACTACTAAGAATAACACGAATATCTGACAACGATGTGCAATAATGACAGGTCAAAGTATATTGATTGATTACTTTCCAAGGTAGAGACAAACTGTCTTTTAGTGTGTTTTTCTACATTTGGTATCAGTTAAGATCGCAAAATGCAGTCTACATTATGCAGGTGTGAATCATCGGGCCTTAATATTACTTTCTTTCTTAAGATAGCAGTATGTCTTATTGCCTTAGAAGGGTTAAAAGCATATTTTATGTTCAATTCACTGTACTATTCTTGCCGAGTAGACCGTGTTTGTTGTCGCATACAGTCAACGCAGTCCATTAAGCCTTTTTTCTGCCCTAATTTCTGATTGACTGTAAGCAGGTGCGCAGTTATATCACATTGCGTAAGACAATATAGTGTTGCGTGTAAATCCAGAGCCTTACGTGTATGGAACCGGTGCACTAAAGCTATAATGAGTATATTCTGCACTTTCTCACATGAAAATGCCACTTCCGTTTTCTGCCAATGTTCACATTCTTGTATATTTAAAAAAAAAACATTTTAAGTACATATACTTAATACTGTTCTCGTTTAGTACAGTTGTATGCAATTAAATGATGAACCAGTTGCGTAATCATAAAGTAACTTTATCGAAGAGGCTATGGCTCTTGCATTATTGGTTAAGGAAGGCCCAACGTACATCTTTTTGGTAGAACCACCAGAGCATCGAGGATCAGCTGGGATATCCCCTTACTTGAAAATTTTTACCCAGTCCCAGACTTGATGTGCAGCAAGTAAAAGCTATTCTCTGGAAAGCCACTCGGAGTTGCTTACCAATAAGTCCTTTAAAATTCACCACTTGTCCAGGGCTTCTGTATGGTTCAAGTCACATGTGTTGTGAAACATGCCCAACTTGAACACTGCCCTGATAGCAGCTTTCTCTCCATTTTCAACAAAAACAGCTTATCTGTTACTCAAGAATGTGTGCCCAGAAGTTAAACGTGTTGGGCACTTTTAATGATAACCGGTTTTAAAACAGTGTCATTTATATGAAAGAGAAAAGTCTCGTTACTGATAATATTCAGCCTGCAACGGAACAGTTTCAAAAAATGTATAGCTCGGTCCAAAATGTCACTCGGGTTGTAAATTTCGTGCTTGGACTGGACATTTATGTTTCCGTAAGTTTCCTGTCCGAAGGAAATCCACATCATCATATTTTCTACGCAAATTGCACTTTTCCTTCTATGATAAGATATATACATCTCACATAAAAGAAATTTATACAGGATGAGATAGTGTCTTTGTAAAAAACAACACACACAAACACAAACGAAAGTCAACAACAAAAACAACAAAACAAGAATAACACAACAGCAGCAACAGCAAAACAACAACAAAAACAGCATCATAACAACAACAAACAACAACAACAACAACAACAAAACAAGATAACCATGTCTTCACTGTCCTTGAAAATGCATGTTGTGCACATGATTAAAACGTTGATTCCATACAAGCGGCAATTACACAGTTTTAGTGTAAATGATAATTGTGCAGCTATAAATCTAATTTCCATTATTACTTGGATGTAAGATTTAGGTAATGTAATAAATGGTTTGAAATTTCATCGTCAAACTTGGTGCAAATATCGTTTAAGAACATTATACTGTTTTAACACTAAGATGTTATTATCTTTAAATTACTTCCTTCGAATTCCGAAATGTTCCTATCAGTGTTGTAGGTGCCCGTCTAATCCCATGGTCCGCATGTACTTTCGTCCGTGACCCGCAATTCGTAAAAAAAAAATTAGAGAAAATGAAGCCCAGCTTTGTCTTTTTCGGAATGAAAAAAAAACAACAAAAAACAAAACAAAACACAATAACTTATAGGATGGAACAACACATATCTAGAATTCCCCTTGGGTCTGACATACACTGAAGACGTCGTTTTATTTCGTCGTTTTCATCGGAAATACCTCGGTAGATTATTGGCTCTGATCGACTATGGCGACAGAAGCAAAAGTAAGGTCATGTATGTGTGTGCGATTAGTGAGAAGACGAAACGTTATACTTGTGAGCATTTAAACTTTCCGACTACACGATGTATATATATATATATATATATATATATATATATATATATATATAGACGCCAACAAAATGTGAAGCAATTTTATGATAATTGGTAATATGTTCGTGCGATCGGACTGAGTGTAACTTTGCAGCTTTTTGTCACTTCAGTATGAAGAAATTCTCTTGAAGGGTCATAGATAATAATCACAAAAACATTACACCTTATATTTAGGGAAAGAAAACAACAACATTTTAGTATAAAATTTGCTAAATGACTGAATATTACAAAACATATCCATTTCAGTATATTGCTGGGAACATTACCGACCTAATCAATCGTTTGCAATGAAGTCATTTATATATATTTTTTTAAAGATAACAGTGCAAACTATTTTGGAATGATGTGGGTAGTTTATGTGCTTGAAACAAATGAAGCCAATAGCATGATGTGTTGATTAGACCATTATTTCATAAAACCTCACGAAACTATGAATTAGCAGGTGGTTATGAAGGCATGTGTTGCCACCTTAAAGGTCAATTGTCAGGTGCATATATCAATATGGTTTATGTCACTCTAAAATGACTCATTTTCTGAATACGCTTTGGGATAACATGTGGAAAAAATTGAAGAAGCATTATTGTTTACAGAAAAAACAGTTATTTTTAAAGCAGACTTTATAAAATGTATGTACTATTTTCGTTTTTGTCAGTAAATATAACACCATTTAGCCCTATATCAATATTTAAACAGACTTGAAAACACGAATACATACATCTGTACAAACTACTACTAGTAGTAGGTAAAAGGTTAAAAAGGTTAGTAGGTTAAAGTCAGTAGTAATACTAGCAGAAGCCGTAGTAGTAACAGCAGTAGTCGTAGTAGTTGTAGAAGTAGGAGTAGTACTAGTAATAGTAGTAGAGGTAGTAGTAGAAGAAGTAGTAGTAGTAGATGCAGTATTAAGGTCAGTAGTAATAGTGGTACTTGTAGGAGTGGTAGTAGTAGAAGTTTTAGCAGCAGCAGTAGTAGAAGCAGCAGCAGCAGTAGTAGTAGTACTAGTAGTAGTTGTAGTAGTTGTAGGCGTAGCAGTAGAAGTTTTAGAATTAGTAGTAATAGTGGTAGTTGTAGTAGTAGTAGTAGTAGTAGTAGTAGTAGTAGTAGTAGCAGCAGTCGTAGTAGTAGTAGTAGTAGTAGTAGTAGTAGTAGTAGTAGTAGTAGTAGCAGCAGTAGTAGTAGTAGTAGTAGTAGTAGTAGTAGTAGTAGTAGTAGTAGTAGAAGTAGTAATTGTAGTAGTAGTGGTTATATTAGTGGTAGTGGTAGTAGTTGTAGTAGTAGTAGGAGTAAAAGTTTTAGTAGTAGTAGCAGTAGCAGTAGTAGTAGTAGCAGTAAATGTAGTAGTCGAAGTTGTAGTAGAAGAAGTAGCAGCAACATCATGAGTAGTAAAGTCAGTAGTAATAGTAGTAGTCGTAATAGTAGTCGTAGTAGTAGTAGTAGTAGTAGTAGTAGTAATAATAATAGTAGTAGTAGTAGTAGTAGTAGTAGTAGTAGTAGTAGTAGTAGTAGTAGTAGTAGTAGTAGTAGCTGTAGTAGTAGTAGTAGTAGTAGTAGTAGTAATGGTAGTAGTAGTAGTAAATTCAGTAGTACAAATGGTAAAAATATAACTAGTTGTAGTAGAAGTAATAGTAGTAGTAGTAGTAGTAGTAGTAGTAGTAGTAGTAGTAGTAGTAGTAGTAGTAGTAGTAGCAGTAGTAGTAGTAGTAGCATTCGTAGTAGTAGTAGAAGTAGTAGTAGTAGTCAAGTCAGTATTAATAGTGGATGTAGGAGAAGCCGTAGTAGTAACACTTATTGTCGTAATACTTATACTACTACTACTACTACTACTACTACTACTACTACTACTACTACTACTACTACTACTACTACTACTACTACTACTACTACTACTAATAATAATAATAATAATAACAGGTGGAGAAGGGGGAGGAGTAGGAGTCGGAGGGTAAAGAGGAGGAAGAGGAAGAGGAGGAGTAGTAGTTGTAAATGTAGTTACCATAGTAGTATACGTAGTAGTAGTAACAGCTGCAGACAGGTTCCTTGCTTTTAGATTGATTGAACCAGTATTTACAGTTTGGAAGACAATAACTGTATAGAACATGTACCAAACTGTGTAGAAAATATCATGTATACGGAGATGTGAGCCAGTAAAATAAACTGTAAATTTCATAGAACGGAATGATTCCTAAACAAGTTATGAACGCGAAAGAACCCGAATGAATGAATATATAGTTCGGATATTTCTGTCCAGCAGCATGTCCTAAACATGCGTATAGAACGAAGCGTGTTTTCAGTGTGCGGTCAGTGTTCCCGCAGCGTGCGTTTAGTGCCAATTTATATTTGCATACCTGCTAGTGTATGCATTGCCTCAATTTTTCATTGGTATGTAGATCTACGTATAACTCAGATATTTACTAGAATGCTCATAATGAAAAGTCATGTTATTGAAAGTAAGAATGTTTTAATAACTAGACACAACATATTTTGTTAGTTCATACTCTTTATAATTAATGTTTGGTCAACTATGTATTTTAATTAAAACTATATGTCACATATTTACAGACGCACGCAACATGCTCTTAAGCACGAAACTAATTTTAGCAGTGATCTAAAGGCCGAGCGTTCTTCATTGGCACTCAAAAGAGTTTTCTAATTAAGGATTTAATTGTATGTGTGTCCGAACTATTATGTATAAAAATGTGATGGGCACATCTTAATATTACGTGTTTAGTGTTGTACATTATATGTCCACACAAGCAGTTCGTCTGAAAGTAGCCCGCCAAAAAGTGATGACCGCTGATACATTTAGGAAGTGGGGAGCACAATTAAACCACCTGAAGTTCCATTTCACCACATTAGCCCGTAGTATTAATAAAACACTTTAAATACTGAAATACAGTCAATTAAAATGGCATTCAGAGAATACACCCATTTTATAACATACAGTTGTATAATGAAACTACTTACAAGACAGACCTGGTAGGCATTATTTTAAACATATGACATTTAAATTTCAATCCAAAGACATGTAATCAATGTACTGACTACTAAAAGTAAAACACTACAGTCTCTTTAGGCGCAAACACGGTTGTTCCGTAACACTCAGCGATTCTCTGACAACCGTACATCATCAACAGATTTGTTTGCGCAGGATACTTATGTTTCTAAATGAATATTTTAAAAATGGTCGTCTCTAAACGTAACAGATCTAAATCTACATTAGTTTTCACTTTTTTTACTGACGAGTTTTGAAAAGAAAACTAAACTCGAATAATGGTTAGTTGATCAACCCCAGCGCTAAGATAAAACTTGTAATGGTTGAAGGAACGGGAACTTCATTCAAACATGTGTTGTTTTTTTTCAATATAAAACAAATTAAATAAAATATAAACAAATTAAAGCATAACTGATTTTTTTGTGTTTAGTGGGTGTACACATTCGATGTACCTTCTCGAATGACTTTCACCTCAATTCAGCAGTCATCCTATCCATTTACTGATTTCAATTAGTCAATTAGCCACATTTATTAATATTATGTCAAGTAACGCAATACTCATGCTAATTTGTATTTAGTGAAAATATATATAGGTCTGCTTAAAATACTTTTCTTTCTCTTACTCTTTCTTCTGCTAAATATTGATGTATAAATATATTTCAGAAATGTATCGAACATACTAGTGTGTTGTCATGCGTTTTTTTTATAATCAGTGAGTCTTGCTGCTATACTACTTGCAGAGTCCGTGTATACAGTTCTATGACGTCGCCAAAGGGACCAGAACACGGACAATCGTCATAGATGATGAGTTAACCTGTATTGCGTATCATAGCGGAGATCTGTTTGTAGGATTTTCGGAGAGTCTGAATGTTTACACCATGGATGACACACTGAAGCAGGAGATAAGTAAAGATTCATCTGGTAGGTCTCTCTTCTCCTGCATTGCATGTATCACAGTGAATAAAGGAGGTGACCGGATTTATGTTGCTGACAGGGACATTGGACTGATATGTCTGAGTAGAGATGGACAGAAAATCTTCAGATTGACAAATGAGCAGCTCGGTCTCTCCAGAGCTATGGGTGTGACGACTGACAACCGGAATCAGGCTCTCATATGCGGCTTCGATTCACAGAACCTTGTCCAGGTAACAGAAAAGGGCATGGTAATTGGAGAGATTCTGTCTGGGATGGACGGCATCAAGAAACCAAGATGTCTGTGCTTTGATGATGTACGACAGAAGCTTTATGTTGGAGGGGACATGGGCCATATTCTGGGTTTTTATTTCATGTAAAGCTAGCTGATAGCAAATATGTGATGAATAATAAATCCCCTGGATGCTATAATTTGATGTAATTTTACTGAAATAAATATTCAGCTGTTTTACAGACACATGCAGCATTTTTTTTTTTTGACGAAAACATGATAAATACAAAATATCGTGTGTGTATTTATAAGGAAGTAGCCACCACTGACATTGACAGATGAATAAACTCTGTAACATTTAGACTATAATAGAAATTCGTTAACGATATTTCTAAATATTTAATACTTGTATAGGTTTAACGCACAGAATGTTACAAATATACTCTAATTTTATGTAGCAGGCAAAAACCGACTTAAAAAAACAAATAATGTATTTGTTTAAATAGTGTACCTTAAGGAAGTCAAATACTTGGCTGAAGGTATTCTTTTAGTTAATTTTGTATTGGCTATTGACAAGTTATCAACAAAATGTCATCTATACATTTTGCGACATGAAATATAACATGGTTTTACTTACAGTTTAACAATTTCTTAAAAGAAAGCCATATATCTACTGTTCAAACATGACTGAACAATTAAAAGTTTAATTAAATTAGAAACATGTGATAAAAGTACATTTTAATTTCTGTAATTTAAACATTCTAGCTTTTCTTTT
The DNA here is from genome assembly GCA_007844125.1 of Sinonovacula constricta. Taxonomy (NCBI): domain Eukaryota; kingdom Metazoa; phylum Mollusca; class Bivalvia; order Cardiida; family Solecurtidae; genus Sinonovacula; species Sinonovacula constricta. Next base: position 47,162,759 of record CM017570.1, read on the forward strand.
ATCTGAAGTCATCTCAATAGTTCGATATTGCTAAGTCGTTAGTTAAAGACCGAATAAACATAACTATAAAATACCTTGTTTTGTTTATTTAATAGCATGTTCAGCATTTCCATGTGTAATACAACTTGAGCCTAAAAAAAGTTCGAGATATTTGAACATTAGATACAATAAGAATCAACTCATGTAACTGAAATGTAATTGCTCCATGTAAGATATTTGTTTAAGTACAGTATAATTATTTTTGATATTAATTGCATTTTTTTCATTTTTAAATGTGATCCGTTGGCAAAGTATCATTCTTACGTCAATGTATTGTTTGTTAGTGTTGTTGTTTTTATTCTCAATTTTGTTTTTATATTTGAAATACACTGCAGCGAAGAAGTATTATTATTAGTATAGTGCCGTCCAGCTTTGTTTTGGTAGAGGGTGACCACGTGAGCCAGGATAAAACTACCGGCGCACCGCAAGTCAGCTTGAAGACGTACCCACATTCAGTTGTTCACCCCGAACGGGACTCGACCCCACGGGGTAAGAGGCTAAGTAGTCAGGGGAGCTTTTAGTCTTAGCATGTTTTACTATAAATTTGTTGCATGTTATCAAATACAGACGTTCGCCTAGACATACATTCAATATTAATTAATTTGTTAAAATATATTATGTACTTAACTAAAATCAATATCAAATAACAATAATTGAAACCAACATAAGTGAAGCGTAGCTTTATGTTTTTGGGTAAACAAAGTTGTCCTGTTGTTTTGTTTTAACGATTAACAAATATGTCATAATGATCTAACTATAGTGAAGAGAAAACTACTGTTTTCATTATATTTGTCAGCCTGAAATGTGTTTCATTGTTTTACCTAGAAGCAAAATGATAATTTCAGATTTGAAATTAGTAGAAACACTAATTGAATGTATCTCATCGATATCGTAGTGCAATCGGCAGAGTGTCAAGCTAATGTGACTGGGTGTGGTATTATGCAATACACAGAGGAAGCAGCACTGTATCTGCTTCATGTGGACACCGTCTCCAGATTAATGAAATACTGTTGGTGGGACGATAAACACAATAAACAAGCAATCATCATAATTATTGCTTAATGAGTCTTCATGTCGATGTAGGTAGCCATTGCCTAAAGTAACCAAGCGGTTAAATCAAGACACATTTAATACATTGTTTGTTGAATTTTTGAAACTTAATTATATATATAACATGGTAATTATAATTATTTGTTATATAAAGTGTTGTTACGGTATGTATAATACGCCATATGTGCATATATTCCGATGTATCTTATTGTTTATCAATTACTGTATATTTAATATTCGTTTTTTCAAGGAGTAATAACAACAGTAATGTGTATGAATGCAAATCAATGTTAGAAAGTGAGATAATATGTGTGTTTTATTGTATGATTACTCTTCGTATATCAATGATTTATACAAATGGAATCTTATAAAATCATCATAATAAGATTCAGAAATTAAATTAACTCTATCTTATATAATTTGTGAATGTGACAAGTATTGTTATTGAATACCGTGCATGATATTATATACGAACGTTTGCATGTATATTTCTGTATCTACCGTCTGATTGTCATATTCATTGTGCGTTTTAACTTAAGGTATATATTGTAACAACGATCAATAAGAAATATACATTAACAAGAAAGTAAGTGAAAACGTATCTTCATTTTATAAGGGGCATACATATCTAGTATGATTGAATGGTTTAAAAAAGATCAGTTGTATGTTTTAAAGAGCATAATTAATAACTGATATGATAAAAATAGAGAGAAAACAACTGTACTCATTATAATTAGCCATAAATAAGTTTCAAATTGTGTCCTAGAATAGTATTGATAGAATGAAACAATTGTCTTTAGCGTCCTGCACGGTCTCTGGATGTGCACTATATATAATCATTAAATTTTATTGCAATCGCAATATGACTGTGATACTGTGTCTTGCTTGAACATTTACTTATCGATGTGTTTGTAGAAATGACCCTAAACAACGTAGTAATTCTTTCTACGAGTTTATATATTTTACATAGTGTTTTCTTTACCCAGTATGATTCGTCTTTGTAGTGATAATTTCTCCTGCAAATTTTTAAACTTATATACTTCTGTATTTATTCTTATCGTTATATAATTATTTGTAGATGTAAATGTAATAACTGTTTACTTGTACAAGACACATTAATCCCAATAAATAGATTAACTTACATGTTGTTGTTTTTTCTGGTCTAAAAACATTATCAAATATGTTTTCGCTTACGCTATATGGATGTATTAATAATGTTCCATTAAGTAAAAAGAACAAAGATAGCAAAGTTAAAGTGAACATCATAAGTTAAATATTAAAAAAAAAACACTAACGATCATTCTTGCAACAATATCCATCGTTAGTATATATCACCAGTATTACATTTTGCAAAGATCGGCACCTTGCAATTTTAACAAATAATATTAAATGTTGCTGTTCGCATTGGTTTAATCGCCTTTTGGGGACTTTCTGCAATTATTCGTGGAGGAAATCCCTAGACTTATGTCTGGCAGATCCACCAGCGCATCGCAGGACAGCTGTAAAACCTCCTCATATAAAATTCCTTGCCACTGCCCCCCACCCCAACCCAAACCCACCGCCCTCCCCGCACACACACATGCTCGAACATAACGCTGTTAGGGGATGAGGGTTGCATGTACAATTCTTGTTATTTTTAATTTAAAACAAACATGCTGAACAAATGACAATATAGTATGCATATAAATCTGAACATATCGATGACATTGATTGAACGTGCACACACATTGTATTAAATATTCTTCAGACACGTGAACAGTAATATAACATAACAAACAGATTGAACTGGGGACTAATAATTGCTGCTGTAATCGTAATAGTTATTAAACTTGTTTTTTAACCTTAGTCTTAGTAAATAGTACACGCTGTCGTTATTTTTTAAGATATAGTTTTATGACAATAATAACTGCATTTCGTCTTTGTCTAAGTTAAAGAAAAAAAAATATGTAGAAACAACAATACAATTCCACACATATTCTGTAAGCATGTCACAGCTATGGTTTGAAACATAAATAATCTCCTAATTTATTTCGACTCTGCACTGACTTAAATAGTACTTTTATTTCCTTCGAATATAAAGACCAACAGCTTTATATCTTATAACTAGTGTAAGCCCGATAACGCGATGGTTTCCTGATTAAAGGGAAATAATCATGTCATATATCATCCATAAAGTAATAACAGTTTTCTCCCATATCAACGTATTAAAAGCATGGTGTGGCGTATTTAAAGACGACGTGCGCCACATTCTTTGGGAATATAATTAAGCCCCATCTTTGTAGGTTCCAAATAGTCTCTTCGAGTTTCTCAAACGATATTAAGTGTATATTTACTGAAAGACTTGAGACGCGTGTGTGTCAAAAGGACATAATTGCTCAGCTGACAGTCGGGGCCGTTTGATCAGGGAAACGCCTAAGGTCTTCCATTGCCAACAATCCCATGCCGTCCCAACTGTGACAACAACTGACCACACCGGTTAAATTAACAATAACACGCACATTTAACAGTATCAAAATTACTGCATGCAACATGGTATAGAAAAGATAAGGCGGACACAGCAAGTATGCACCTTAAGACGGGTCATTTATCTATTACGCAATTATATACTAATGCTTTCTGTTGTACGAGTGTGATCACTTAAAATCAAGAAAAGCACGCCTTAATGACTAAAGCATAGCATACACAATCAACAATTGCGTAAAGGTAGACCTTTGCTTAATGTGTGGATATAATATCAATCGAATATCGATGTTCACACTTCCAGACGGTCGGTGAAGTTTAAAGACCTCGGCTATATTACTGAAAGGAGTATTTGAATAAGGAAGTTGCTTTACGATATACCTAGCACAAAAACAAGGTTTTATTATTGCTTAATGATCAAAGAATGGTGCTTTTTTACATATTTAATCCTGGAAATATTGTTTTCACTTTCATTCCGGAAGATTGTAAGATAACATCTATTTTCACGTATAATCACTATAATTATCCATAAAAATATCGGAAGTTACTATAAACAGTTTTGATAAAATATGGCACGATCGTATGCATATTGACCCATACATTAAAATGCAAAGCACACGACAAAGGCACACCATATAGCAGCCAATTGAAGGGAGTGAGAAAACATTGATACAATAAGACAAGACACAATACAATAAACCAAAACAACCTTTACCGCCTTGGATCAGTTGGCAACAACTAAAGCAAAAACTGGCGTGCTTAAACTGGCTTAACGAGCTGTAACCCCACATTCTGTGGTGTATTCCTCATAGTCAAATAGTAAGGAAAACGAAAGCCTGATGTCAATTTGATGGCGTGTAATGAAACACAGAGGTAATGCAATTATGACCTCATAAAAACACAAACATGTCATTTTAACAAGTACGCAAACTGCAAAATTGTTACAACACATCAAAGGATCCTCTATGCATGTGTGAACAAGTTGGTAGTTGCATGCATACAGAATATGACAGAACTTGTTAAAAATAACCTCAATATGTCTTAAGTCTGCAATGCACTGTATTTTAAGCCACAATTATCTATATAAATAGTGGTTTCTTCAAACTATTTTTAAATATACTAAATGGAAAATGTTTAGTCACTCCGGATACTTTTGTTATACTTTTTTCTTAAAATACCCATATAAAGACAAAAACAAGTACTTACGTCAAAGTTTATTTAATGTCCACTTCAGTTCAGTAATTTCAACACTAAATCTTTTTAGAAAACCACATTTTTATCACTCTGATTTAACATAGAGGTAAAAGAAATCACACAACAGTCAATACCGAGTATGTCGACCTCTAGCTCTAAGAACAGCCAGACAGCGACGCCTCATGCTGTTTATAAGTCTTCTGATAAAATGCAAAGGTGTCAGTGCCAATTCCTCATGCAATGCATGCTCCAGGTCAGCAACGTCATTGACGTCATTTCGATTACGCACTTTTCGACCAAGGTAGTCCCACATCTGTTCGACTGGGGAGAGATTTTGGCGATTTTGCTGGCCACTCGATAGTATTGCTGTTTTTTGCTTCAAGAACATTTATTGTGTGACGAGCGGAGTGGCATCGGACATTATCCTGCTGCAGAACGTCAGCATTGCCGTTCAATATGGTACGATGACGGGAACGATGATTTCGTCACAATTACGGGCGACATTTAAAGTCCCACGCTTTTTAGTTCTGTCTCTCCGGTATTTGACATTCCGCCTCAAATCATACCACTTCTTCCACAGTAACGGTCATATTCGATGACGTTGTCGGTATCCATCCTAACTCCACGACGTCGCCAAACTCGAACCCTTTCTCAGCCCCTGGAATGTTTAACTTTGATTCGTCAGTGAAAACCACCCTATTCCATCGTTGCCGTGTCCGACGACTACGCTGACGTGCCCAGTTCTCACGAGCGGTGACGTACTGTCAATTGAGCACCTTTACAGGGACGTCAAGCAGTCAACCTAGCGGCTCCCATGCGGTTTCGCAAGTATAATGTGATATCATTGTCCCTGTAGATTGTCTTAGTCGCTGAGAAATGGTGTTAGCGGTCATGAATCGATTACGTCTTGATGACGTCACTATATACCGATCCACGCGTGGCGTCGGTTTTAATGGTCTTCCAGAACGGGGTCTGTCATTAACGCTACCCGTTTGTAAGAAACGTTCTTAAAGACGATAAATTGTCCGTTCATGGTAACTAAAATGTTAGGCGACGTCAATAACACGTGCACCCATAGCAAGCATTCCCAAAGCAACAGTTATATCATTTACGGATAGACTGGGGTGTTTTCCAATGCTAGCTAACACGTACTTTACTCCAGCTATTTCCAATGTACACACTTATTTTCCAATACCTGAATTCAAATGTAATAATAACCTTGTTGGTTTACCTGGACACGTGCACTTCGTGCATTTTCAGATTTTACAAATACGGTGCAGCACCAGCCGCTGTAATGACAGTGTCGATATGTACATGTTCAGCTAGTGTAAAATAATTCGTGTTATCAATTTAAACACAATATTTGCAGTATTGAAAATTGTGGACGCAAGCAAAAACACTGACTAAACTTTTTTCATTCAGTATATAAACATATACACGCTTTAAAGTTTGTATGCGACAATATACATGCGTAATACGTACGTAATATTTAGACAAATAAAGTATTACGATATAATTATTACATCTTCCAGCATTTCAAAACCAACATTGCTATATTTATAAATGTGTGTAATTTTGATATTCGAAAAACAGCTAGCTAATTTCTCCAAAAAACAATGAAGCATATACGATTTTCACTGCGATTAATAATAGCAATGTCCTTGTTAGGGTTTGTGTTCCTGTCGGTGCATGCGATGCGTGAATGTTCATTTTGGAAAAGAAACAAACAACAGCCATTTCTCAATATGGTTTATTTAAAACTTATAGAAACATTAACAACAGCATGAGAGTCAAAGTGCCGAAATGGCGGCATCGTATGAATGCTAGGTAATACATTAGCTGTTTTCGTGCACATATGAGGGTATTTTATTATGCGAATTTGACCGGTACGTCGCTAAGCTGTTTTATGGACATTGATTTATTTTAACTCAACGTTTATATAATTTTAGACTACTGCCTATTGACATAAAAGAGAGCCTGTTAAGTAAATAGGCAAGAACCGTATTAATAAAAAACACGCCACGTAACTTGCCTTTGTTTAAACGTCGAGGTATATAATTTATAATTTAGAACATTGTTATCCAGACAAGAGTGATGTGTATGCTAACTAAACCACTTTAACTGAAACGGACAACCTGTACGTAGGCATGTAGACTTACAAATATTCACATACAGTTTGAAGTCCTCAGTTGTTACATGTAATTTAAAGCGTCGTGTTTGTTTACATTAGAGCAGTAGAACATGCTTAATGAATGAATACTATTACCAAAACCTTAATTTTGAGATAAATAAATAATTTTGTAGGATATGTATGATTAATCGCTGAAACATATTTTATTGAGCTAAGATGCTATACAAAATGGTATCAGAATGTACAAGTTTGCCATCTTTACGGAGAAGCTCTGTTCCATACTGTTTACTTTTACTGTTTCCGCAATGTATTGATTAAAGTACAGCCCACTTTGTATATGTGTATAGAACAATAACGTCATCGATAATATGTTGAGATCATTGATGAGTTTTAATATCAACTACTCGTCTTTTTACCAACGTTTTATATACCAGCACCTGCCGGCCGGGATCCAAATGAAAGTGACCGATATTAGGGTCAACTGGTGTCGTAACTGTTGTAAAAAAGTCAGTTCTTTACAAATACCGTAAAACAAATACTGTAAATTCAAGAAAAATGTACACTACAAGTTAAAACTTTATACAGAACAATACAGAAATTATGCATTCAATCCTATTAAATGGAAGTACCTGATACAGTATATACTATCTTCAAATTCTCCATTCATAAACATGTTTTTCATTCAAATTAGAACACTGTAAAAGTACTCAAGTTCCTTAAGACAAATGATAGAGTTATATATCGCTACTAGACACTACGTATGAAAGTACATTATTATGTAATGCACTGATCAAAATTAAGTCTATCGCTTGTATCATCATAAATTGGAGCATGTACAGCTGTGTGCCAGCGAATGGAAGCCCAGCTTGAAAAGTTATTCTTCATGAAATTGCTCTGAGTTTGAACTTTGCCTCTTATCTACCCATTTGCAAGTGAGCTTTAAATCTATCTTGTACTGACAAATATGAATATTACGTTAAATTATTGAACTATGTGCAATAGCCAAACATCAACACTCTTACTATTAAAAAAAATAAATATCCGATATTTCATTTTGTTGTGTAACATACTGGTCTAAAATAAGTGCTACAGGACGCCATTATGTGCCAAAAAAAAAGAAACAGCAAGGTTATTGATTCTGTCAAAAGTTCACCCCTGCGTTCTTAATTTAAATAAAAATTGCAATATTCTTTGCCGAAGGCCTATAGTAACTTGACACTCAGATGTTTTTAACTAACGCCATCTGATAATGCATGGGATGTTGTAGTTATCTGGGTCTAGCATACAATGCATATATAATGAAGCACACGTTCTAATATCAACGTGTTTCCTCCTTTCGGGCCGCCCATCTCGTATGGTCACGCAGTAATAGTTCTGCTCGGTTGTATTCATTCATAAATCTACAGCGCATGCTTATCTGCAATATGCAAAATAATCACGGCATACTACTTGAAAGAGATATCAATATTAATTTTCACTTTTGATTTTCCTTTTGAAATGGGAGGGGGACCCTCCGCATCGCACCTCTACAGTGACAAGCCATCCTCTTTCTGTCTACAGTATTCCATCATCTGAGCATACCTGTTGGCTTTTCTATCATATGCCTCATCGTATCTCTTCTCCCAGGGCACAGTAAGATCTATTGCTGCATTGTCTTTCTGTAGTTCGACCATAGAACCATATGTGGCCTGAGAGTGGAGTGTTCTACTTCAGTGAATAGTCTCTTATCCAAATCCACTAAGAACTCTCATGACTCCCAGTGTTCATAATATCACGTTTTATTCTGAACGATGTTTGAGCCTTCTGTCCTCCTGTCACAAACCCAATGAAGCCTAGCTTAGTGGTTAAAACCTGCTTCTCCTTTCCTGGTCGATGCTGCCAGCAAGTTGGCGTAGTAATCTTTCACAACGCCAACTGCAGCTTCCTTGGGATAGAGCCGCATTGAAGGATGAAAGTGTATGCTCCATGGTACTTTTCTTCCCATATAGCGGGCATGATGGGGTCTTTTGTAATCTTCATCCTTGTAGGTTGGATTACACGCTCCTTAGTAAGAAACTACTTCCTACTGGTTCTAGATGCCACAGCTGTGACCATGTAAGTTTCCTCTCTGGCACAGTTCACTGTGTACTCTGTATCTGGTTTTCAAGTTAAACCAACTTTGCAGCTAAAATGCCCTCCACCTCCTGTCTAATCTCACTGTGATACCCATTTTTACTGGCTGCCAGCACATTGGCATACCTCTTGTGATTGGTTGCCTAACTATAGTCTGCCTGTGGTTTTGGTTCTTACGATATCTTGATGTATCACTCTGCTCTTCACACCGTGCATATCGTTTCTCACGTTCACTCAGTTCTAAGTTCAATGCCAGCTACACGTATAAAGGCATCTGGTGAATCTTTTTAGCGTCATTAGGGTTTCTGACCTTAGCCATCATGAACCCCTCGACTAAGGATGAGAATGATAGTTGGAGCTTCCCTGATGAGTTGTAACGTCCTTGGTTATAGTAACCTATGTTTCATGTTGGTTCAGTTGTTTGATTTTGCTTAAACAATGCGCTGCTCGTTATCTTCATAATATTGTACAATGCCTTTATTATATGAATTGACACTGTATTTATAAATGAAGCAGTTCTACTTATGACAACGCCACATATAATAAATGTTTCTATATTTGTAGCCCTTGTTACTGTACACCTATCTGATAAATGACAATTAAAGAACATACTGCTGATTTGTTAATAACTAGTTACCGAACTTTTTATGAATCGGAACTTTTTAACTATTTAAGAACACCACTGCAACGACGTGCTTATTGATATTTGTTGAAGCATTGCCTTAAATCGTCCTTTTCAGCATCCTTGCATCAATCACTATGTTAACAGATGATTAAATGAAACACCGGGACCTGAAAATGAATGCTTACAGACTGTAAACTGGTAAACTTAAGAGATTATATATATCCAAAACTGAAAGGTTCTCAGGAGAATAAAGAACATTTTAAAATAACCGTGAAATGTTCAATTCCGATTCATTATTGTATTAATTTTGCCTATTCACGGTATTTTTGTTTCGTTGGATTAATTGATATTACCAATATAATTTGCATGTGCTAACAGATACATCGCTCATTTAAGGAAAGGTAGGAACAGTAACATCTTGGATTTAAGAAACAAACTTGATCTGAGCATAATGGTTGAAAGTTCGTCTAGGTATTTGCTTTAAAAACTATGTATTACTTGCAGTTTGAGATGCCGGAGAGCGGTGGCCTTTATATTTGAATCGGTTGTGTTCTGATAAACCTTTTGACTTGTCGTCAGTGTATATTGTATCTTTACTCTTCAAAAGTTTGTCTTGGTCATTCACGTGTATTTGTAAAGACAAACGATGTATGTATTGCTAATATAATAATACCGTACCGTTAACTTGATCAAGAGAGTGACGTCTGATTTCCGAACTTGCGATGCAAATGTTTAATGAAAAGACACCATGCGTTCAGATTCAGTGTCTGCCATCGAAACACACTTCTTTAATCAATAATTTAATTAAAATGAAATATAACGCATGATAAGTATGACATGTATGAAACAATCATACAAATCATTTTATGGTTGAACAGAGGAATAAATAATGTTATGTAACACAGAGCTGACAGCCATTTGTATAATAAAACAAATGAATCCTGTACAAGAAACGTACTTATTTTGCCATGGTGAGCAGCTGGATGGAACAGTGGATTATTTAGTCGAATTCATAGCACGAGTACACGTTTTCTAGTGTTTGTTTTTTTAACTTAACATGCTGTAGTACATAATGAACTACTATACTAACACAATACTTTAACGACTAAAAGGCATATAATTACGGTGTTTATTAAATAAGTTGCTGCTTTATGATATGGTAAACAACAAACCCTCTCGACAATTTCCAAATACTTTTGACCGTATCCACTCCCGGAACCTAGTGTATTATTCAACTGATCAATTTGGAACCTACTCTTAGTATATAGGTCATACATAAACAGTGTTGATAGTGAATCAGTGGTTTATATAAATATGTAATCCGTGTAGTTTATCTTATGATGCGCCTGACAGCTTAAAGTGTTATCCGACAGTTTACCTATCCGGAATGCATTTAACACTATGTTTGCACGGTTTATGGGAATGTATGCGTTATGTACGCATAAGCGTATACTTTACCCTGATTAAATACTATTTCGAACAGTACATATATGTGAGAAGTACACATTGCAAGACATTAACTGTTTTATTGTGTTGTTTTAGTTTAACTGCAGCCACGCCGCAGATAGGAAATATCTGATTGTAATGAAGACTTTGGCTTAATGCTTTACTATTCACACATATCTAAGGCATCGATCGATGAACAGGATGTGCAGGACTTTTTCAGGTAACACTGACATATTTGATAAACACTATTTCGTCTTAACTGTCGGTTACTACGTATACAAGCTAAACAAAGAAGAGCAAAGACTACGAAGCAATGTTTGTTCTTCTCCTATGTTATATGGTGTTTACAGAAACATTGCATTTACTATGTATCACAAAAGCTACAATGCACAGTACGAATTAAGAACGAATATTAAGACGTATCGTGACCTTGTATACTATAAAATATCATAACTCGATAAGTATACAATATCACAATGTAAAACAAACTGTCGTATATGGACATATTTTCCTGACTCTTAATTGTTTAAATTATGATTATTTATAAGCTTGTAAACAACGTAATCAGTTGTTTATTATTTTGATATAACACACATATATCAGAGGAGGGGCAGCAAAATAGAGACTGGAAAAGATGTATCAAATTGACATATATGCTGTCCTTATATGCAAAGAAAGGATCAGTCATTCGATGAAACTAGTATCCATACTTTAAAGTCCATAGTTCATTATATTAGTTTTAGAACATAGAAACAATCCACTGAAATTAATTATTATCTGAATATACTAAACACCTCTCGTCAATGTTTCATCTAATATAGCAAGCATTACATTTCTACATAAATACATTAAGACATAAATCGTACAAATGTACGGACTACCCTTAATTACCAATGTCTTTTATATGCCACCGTATATACAAGATGCACTACTCTTATTAAATAACACCACCGCTATTTTATTTCACAGTAATCATCAATAATGACAATAATCAATATGCTTTAAATGATATTAAATACGTCGGCTTTATATCAACGCAAAGGTAATCCTCCTTGCTAAAGAAGCTCCAATTAAAACACATATACATGTATATATGTATTTCGTTAACGTTTCGAAAGTGTAAAATGAGTCATCACGAAGTATAAGCATATATGTTTCCATCTAATTCACTGTAAGATAAATTCAGTGATATGACATTTGCATTGTCGTATTTCGTATTATTTTATTTTGTTTGCAGGTAAGTCGCCCATGTGTAACTTACCTTTGGACGCGATCGGGCAGACATTTACGTGAAGCTAACGTGCTAGCATGATACAATTGTCCGACGACATCAGGGACATAGACACTACGATTAAAGTCTCATAAGTAAAAGCGTAAACATACTGCTACCTTTGCACATTAATCAGTATTTTTATTTTTCCTTGCACTTATAAACTATGTTAAGTATGCTAAAGCTAATTGAACAATATAAATCTACATTTACATTATTGTTGGAGAATGTTTAAAACAGTTTTAATTTATGTCTCTCAGCAAATTACTACTTCACTTATATACTTTATAGTGGCGACTGACCCTTTCAAATTGGTACCCGTTTAATTGTGAATAATTAGTTTTATTGCCTTGCGTTGACGTATGTGTACAATAAAAACGCAACTACAATGCATGCATCTAGTGCTACATTCCATGTTAATATACCGTCATAACTTAAAGGCACGGATTGACGCATATAGACTATAATACATAGTATCAGAAAGACACATCATATTTATCGCCTTTGCTTGTTAATATTGTATGTTATCGCCAAGTCAAATAATGTTTTAATTATGTAACTCCTATTCATCAGAAAACTGTTTTACTTACATGATATTATCTGATGTAATTACACTTATAACGATGTATGTCATAGTGGAGTAAACACAGAAGTAATATTAAAATCCTATAATACATACACAGGTCTGTTATATAATTGTATTATACATTCTATAATAATTCGCGAGCATCTGGAACCTAACTGCACCATGACCAAGCTGTGTGGACCCCAATATCCATATATGGGTAAAACGACATATTTGTTGTTTATCCGAAAGACCCTGACATAAATTATTTTTTTGCAACTTGTAAGAAGGTTCTGCTTCATAAAATGCACATACCATCAAATAACCAGTCAGTAACCCTCAGATTTCAATGAAAAATGTTCTTCCGGTAAAGGTCGATCGGTTCATAAGTGTGCGTTGGAGTGCAACAATTTTTCTGTATTTTAAAACTACAGGATTTTAGCTTTCTTTTGACACCGAAAGGTTCAGATTACCTACAAAAAAAGGAAATAGGATGCCAAATGATAACAACAGTCTGTAATCACCCCTAGACAGTTCGCACTTAAAGAGCAGATACAATGCTGCTGGGTTAAGCATGTCGTAAACACCATTCATCATGCCACAACCGTCCATATTAACCCGAATATGTACCCATATTATGTGGAACTAACCCATATATTTGCTTGAGCGTTAGCAAGCGGCCTAAGACCCTACCATTTCCAATTATCATCTTTAACGAACCAGTGGCCTACCTTTCTAAAGCAATTGCTGTCAGGCGTTTATCTATTGAATGTATTACTTAGAACTCGATTATTACTTCAGTAACCTTGGTGCCATTTCGCTGGTCGTCACATGTCAAACCTATATTATGACAAGCCAGCTCTTATACTTATTTACACAGTATAGCATATAAGCTACAGTAATGTAAATTGATGTGTATTATGATTTGTTTTATTTTACGTTGTATGAATGTTCTATTTGTTTTGTGTTTAGAAAATACTATTAGTAAAGAAAACGGTTGCAGCAAGATAGTATTATAAAGATAAATAATGAAAAAGAAATCTACCATGTGTTTAGTGTAATGTAAATCAATTATTCTATTAAATTATACATATGCACATGCACTTTAACTAAAATAATTGTTATAAGCTTTTGAATGTCTATAAACATGGAAAAGTTAACGGTTGCAGTCAAACGTATTTATGTTTTAACCATAAATATGTACTAAAGCAACTTCAATACAATGTTTGTTTTGATACTTAAGTGTTGAAAGCATTGGAGATTAGAACTTTGCGTCTCTGGCTTTTAACTGTGATAACAATACCAGATGAATGGATCTGGGTGAGAAGTGGGGTTTGGGGAGGGTCTTCCCAGCTGGAAACCGAGGCAACAGTGTCATGGAGCATGTAGAGATTAGTGTATTGTCGGTCAAGGATATAATCAAATGTTTTTAGAACTATTCCATTGACAGATATGTGTATAAGTGTACCATCTGTAATTTCACAGCAAGTTGTTAATTGGGATGTGGGGGCGAGTATGGAAGGTCTTTTGAAAATTATACCCATGTCCCGTATACAATTTATGTTATCTATAAGTCATATGCTATCTAAATAATACAAGTAGATGTCTACGCTATCCGTATTCACATGTCAGTATAGTTACATGATAATAAGTCGATGCTGTTAAGTTCAGTGTACATAAATGTATTCAGTACATAGCGAAAGGGGAAAGCCCCGCGTTTAACCCTGATAACGACAGCAATCAACTATGTTGACTATTGTCGAGAACAATAGAAAGGGAAACAATAGAAAGTTATTAATACTTGATAAATGTGTAATTAAGCTGAACTTTCTTATAATACGAATAATCAACTGTTTAACAGTGATGTTTGGATGTGCAAATGCGGTTAAGGACCACACAATACCTTAAAGAATTAATAAGAGAACTAATTTGAACTTCATTAAACATATGCGTTATTCTGCAATGCAAGTGGGCTTATAGGTTGTAATTTCATTTGCATGTCATTTTATTATGTAGATGACGACTATTCCAACCGTTCTCCATTAATTTAACATGAAATGCAAACAATAAAAAATCTAGTGTCATTGTGATACTTAGCAATTGTATTGGTCATGGATGATTAATAAGATTCGACTGTCTTATTCTTCTAGATTCATTGACGCATTGTTTATGTTTTTATTAGATTTAACAAGGAACAATACTACTACTACTACTACTACTACTACTACTACTACTACTACTACTACTACTACTACTACTAATAATAATAATAATAACAATACTACTACTACTACTACTACTACTACTACTACTACTACTACTACTACTACTACTACTACTACTACTACTACTACTACTACTACTACTACTACTACTACTACAAATAATAATAATAATAATAGTAATAATAATAATTATAATTATAATATCAATAATTGTAATTATAATAATAATAATAATGATAATAATAATAATAATTGTTTATTATGTTAACTCTAATTTGTATGTGCTTACCGGTACATAGATAGCGTGTTACCACACACAAGCGAAGTTATTCAATGCAGTTGTTTCTACATTGTATTCTTTACTCAGTAAAAGTACACACAAATTAACATTGTCGTATAAATTAAATCACATTACAGTACATTACATCACAGCACATTATATTACATGACATTACATAACATCACAACACATTATATTACATTACATTACATTATATTATTTTATTTTATATTATATTGTATTATATTGTATTACATTTGCTGACTGACTGTTCTAATGTGGTTAGCGGTGGTTGTATCTCGTGTGTTTATGTTTAAGTTCCATGTTCGTGCCTGGATCTAGTGCTAGGTTAAATCTTAATAGTGCTTAGGACGTTTAAACTCACATATTTTTGATCATTTTCATTGTTTTTGTAGATTGAAAATGCGAAACAAAAGGCTGGAAATGGGAACAAAGAAGGCATGCATACTTTATGTTGTTTGTTAGTGTTTGTTGTTGTAGTGATCGATGTTGTTATTGTTAAGACTGATTATTATTTTAGTGGTCGTAATTGTTGTGGTGATAGAGGTGGTGGTGGTGGTAGTGGTGGTGGTAGTGGTGGTGCTGCTACTGCTGATGATGATGATGGAAAAAATAATGATGAAAATTATGATGATGGAAATGATGATGATGATGTTGATAATGATGATGTTGATGATGATGATGATGATGATGATGCCTTTATTAACGTTTGTCTCCCATCGTTATCAGTCATTTCTGATTTATCACCACTTTAGGTTGCCAAACCACGTCTTGTAGTGCAAATGTTGCAATGCGACAAGAGTTTAGACGTCTCAAACGAGCGTTTGTCCTTCATAAGATAGAGACAAAGAAAGCGCTCGAAGACATGAACAGTGCCTGGGAAGATTCCGGCCGTCTCATTTTTAAAAGCAAGTATAAATAGGAAAATATAAAGTGGTTCTGTGAATTATCAGACAAATCATAATTAAAACGTACACTAGAGAAAGGTTCACAGAGACAAGCTAACTGAAAACTGAAAACAACAACAACAACACAACAACGAAGAGATAACTGAACAAAATACAATTTACAAACAACATAACAGTAAATATATATAACTCTCTGAAACGGGTACAATAAGAACATTGGATAGATAATCGCATTGGTAACTAAACACAATTAATCGGAACACCTCGGATAATTCACGAATTATCTCTCGGATGTATGTAGGTAGTCGGATGTCCTCGGCCATTTCCCTAAATCGGACTACTTTTGAGACAGACGTCAAACAAAGATGGCAGCTTGGATGACAACTCACTATAGTACGATGCCTGTAAAATTTCACTTTGTGGATGCTTCAACTTTAAATCATACAATTTTAATTAGCTCAGCGCAGCAGATACACATCTGTCAAATGATGCCATCGTTTATGTTTTGGGTGAACTGCATTTTACACATATTTTCTTTTTCTGACTTCCGACGAAGAAAACGATTGTGATTTCTGTAAATATCATTGCTCCTTGTGATTATTGTCCTGAGGACGGAAGTTCCCGAGGAGTTCCGATTGTCATCGGATATAGAGTGTGTATACGTCGCACAGCACCACTTACTATCGCAACTCTTTACTTCAGTTGCATTATTTATCTTACTATATATTATAATATTATATTTTATGGCACACTTATGTTTTTTTTTATTAAATGTGTCCATGGGAAAATATTTCTATTACATACATGTGTAAATTGAAATTTAAGGCTTTAAGATTGCTATTCGTTCAATATTTCTTAAGTGAGTTTCTTAAAAAAATAGTTGCGTTATTAAATTAATTCCTTGATACATTTAGACAATATGCAATATAAGTGGTGTCGCATGTGTTATGTCCATATGAAGGCCAATTGTTCGCTCACATTTTCAGCTCACTTTAAGTGAAGGTATTCATCGGATATCCGGTGTTGTCTACGTCAGATAACGTATTGTCTTTTTTTTAACATTTATTGATGCTTTGCATTAATATTTTTCTTATATCTCCCTGTAATTGCAACACCGTGTCCAGTTAACTGATTGAAATGACTGATGATGGGCTGACAAACACAATAAACCAATTTCTATTTAATAGAACATTGCTTCTATCCGCAAGTTTGCACATTTTCTACCAAAGGGAATGGTTTAGATAGTCATATAAACCTTTGTAACGTCTGCTTCCCAAAGTAGGTAATATAGTTCGTTTCATTTGTCTGTCTTAACTTGAATGATGTATAAAAATTGCGACTTAGATACTTCATTTTTTTCATTTTCTCTGTCTTTAATCAGGCCAGGAAAACCTTGCCTCTGAGATGCAACAAGTCCTTGCAGCTCTAGAGCATGTGAACAATAAGGTGACTGTAGATACCGCCATGCAGCTGGTGAAACTAAACGAGACTATCCATGATGTCTTAAAGGTGCACAATGGTCTTTATCTAGCTGTCTTTCTCTCTGCCTCTATTTGTTCCAGATCTCCATCTGTGTTCCCCTACACCCAGTTTCGCTCAGTCTCGTTCAGTCACTGTTTCTTTATCTGTTCACTGTCTGGCTAGTTGTGTTTGTCAGAGTGAGCTGGCTCGCCTTTCTGCACATGTAGCCTGCCTGACTGTCTGTCTGTCTGTGTGGCTATATGTCTGTGTCAGTCTGTGTCTGTCTGTGTTTGTCTGTGTCTGTGCCTGTCTGTGTCAGTCTGTGTATGTCGGTGTCTGTCGGTGTCAGTCAGTGTCAGTCAGTGTCTGTCTGTGTCTGCCTGTCTGTGTTTGTCGGTGTCTGTCGGTGTCTGCCGGTGTCTGTCGGTGTCTGCCTGTGTCAGTCTGTGTCTGTAGGTGTCTGTCGGTGGGTGTGTCTGTGTGTCAGTTACAAAACGCCCACTTCTTAGTCATGTTTCCCATTGACGTTTCTTTTCTTTTCTTTTAATTTCATTGGATTGATTCCTGTTATTACATATAAACATATAACGAAAATCTGCCTGCATTTGTTTTGCATCGACGGTTTTCCATTGTATTACGAATTCTGTAGCTTTTTTTAAATGTAAAAAAGTTTTGCTTTCAAGAAGAATTATCAACCTTATATCTTCGCAACATAAACGTAAACATATAACCCCGAATGATGGTAAGGACATTTCCCTTTCTTTAAGTGTTTTAGAGTTTTTTGTACACTTTATAGTAACGGTAATATCGACCGGACCTAGTAGCGCAATCGGTAGAGCGTAGGCTCCAGATACGGGAGGCCTCGTGTCCGATCTCGGGCCGCTACATACCATAGTCGCAAAAATGGTAGTGATATAACTCCCTAGCTAACGCTCAAGCAAATATAATTGTAGTTTCACGACTGAATGGCCCGTTGTCAGGATAATGTGACTGGATGTGGTATCATGCCAGGTGTTCACTGCAGGCAGCACCATATCTGCTTCAAGTGGACACCGTCTCCAGATAACTGAAATATTGTTGCTGGGACGACAAACCCAATTAACAAACGTTAATATCGACGTAAACATTGGCCGGTGTAGTTTTTAATTAAGATAATTAAACAATGTAAAAATCAGGATTTTCATTCGATTCAGTTTTATATTCACTATAAATGTTAGAGTTTAGATATATTTTTAAAATCACCTTACAGTTCTCATATTTTGGACAGCCCCGTGTGCAGCTCTTTGAATGGCGTTGATTTATTATTGTAGAATTTCCACTTGTTATGATTGGTACCTCCATGTAATTTTAACATTCTTAAAGCAGCAGTTCAGTTCAGTTCATGTACATATGAAATTTCTTATTTTAACATGCATTATCTTCTAGATAAGCGAAAAGTAAGAACAAATTTGTGATGAGTCATTAAACTGTTAAGAATACTCATTACATCAGATTTGTTATCTCTCTCTCTCCTTAACAGGTCACGTGATCCTACATTGCTAATAATGTTGAGGCAAACTAAAGACGAGGTTGAACAACTGCATAAAGGAAATCCAAATTTGATGTCGCTTAAAGTTTTTTCTGTCTTCACAGGTTACGCGATCCGAGATTGCTAAAGAAGTTGGTGAAATCAAAGACGAGGTGACAGAACTAAGAAAGGAGGTATCAATTGTTCAGAAACACGTGGCGTCAATTAACGAAACATTTGTGGAGAAGACAACAGGAGATCTGACCACTATCCGGACAGATTTGACGGCTATTCAAAACAACTCCGTCACTTTGATGGACCAGATGACCAACTTGAGCAGAAGTCTCCTTGCTGGGGTGGCGGCAGATCTGCAGCAGCTCAACGAAACAGTGATAGCCCAGAGTTCTTTCTTTCAGTCGAAGTTAAACGAACACTTGGTAGACCTGCTGTTCTTGATGAACCAGTATCTTCAGCAGGACGGCTCCAGGGTTAATCACTATGAGTAAAGTAAGATCACTGGTCCGTTGATGGCTGTTAAGGACAGTAAAAGTTATTGCAATCTTTACCTAGGACGCCTTGTTTAATTGATTGATTGTGTTGAATGGCAATCATTGGGAAACACGTGATACCAATTATTGTCGACACTTAAAACCATTGCTCAGATAGGTATTACCAAGTATAACACCCATCGGCTCTACTTCTATTTTAATTTGAAGTGGAGGTTTACGAATTTCACAACGGGATAATAGAAAACATGGAATGTGCTTAATTTCAGTACTGTATTACCCGGATTAAAAAAAAACATCACACAATCTCAATCAACAATGTGTTTTAAACATGTAAAATACAGTTTTAAAGGAAAAAAATGAAGATTACAACTTAATATCAAATAAAACATTTGGTACATGTAAGGTTTGTAAAATCAGTCTATCTAACATGAGGCAACGAATTTTCATGAATATTATATATATGTATATATTAAAAGGACTTACATTCATACTTGCACTACAATGCTGCAGGGAACAGGCCAAGCAAAAGTAACCAAGGTGAAATTAGGAAAGTGGTATGATGATTTATATGTATATATACATATGTATGTTGTGGTATCAATCGACGAAACATTTAATGAGAATGCAACTCACGATGTGATAACTATATAGTCTGATACGACAACTTTCTGAACTGATATTTTGTTTCGATTCAAAACGTTTCACTTGGATGACAACTGAGAGCTGACGATGTTATGACTCTCTATGATTATTTCTTCTTTTTGTATGTTAAATAATCTTTAAAAAAACTACGTTCTTACCTCCCCTGTGGGTAGATATTTGGTATATAGTTACTACAGAAAAATGAAGATTCTTTTCACTGTTTTAACTTTTGAAAATATGCATGCGCATAAAATGGAATCTTATTAATTGAAATAAAAATTAATTATAACCCAGAGAGCTTTTATATTGTTTATTAAATATTTATTCCTTATATAAAGTATGAAAATACTAATGGAAATATTTTCCCACAAGGGAATTAACTACAATATTCCTTTCATTTCGAAAATGAGAAATATAAGCAAAGTAGACATGTTATATGTACATTTAAGATATAAATTCTTAATAATAATAATAATAATAATAATAACAATAATAATGATAATAATAATAATAATAATAATAATAATAATAATAATAATAATAATAATAACATACTGTGTTCGCATAGGAAACACGAAATTGGTGTTCAGCGAAGTGGTTGAACAAAATCATTTTTTAAAAAAATAAACGAATAACAAAATCATACTCTAATAAGCCAAATATAAAAAGTAGATATAATGAAAACAATTGATACCGCCCCGCGTGGGTGTAAACTCTTTACCTATGACTATGCATTAACTCCTTATAAGGAGAACTCCTTGTATGAACCTTGTGAAAATATTGTATTCTAAGTACTTCATCAAGAGAAAGTGTTCAATTTAGATAAAAGCCGAATAAGAAAAGACACAAAGACATGTAATGTTTACCTCCAATTGCACAAACACACGATCACCGTGAGTTACATTCTGGCGTTTTGATAATATGATAGTTTACAGTTGGGCGTATGAAGATACTCTAGTACAGTGTGATAATAAACACATCAACCTTTTGTATTATGACGGCTAAAGCCGTATCCAAGAATTCGGGTAATATTCCGTCAAATTCGTTTGTCGATAGAGGTATGTCCCTTTCTTGGGATATCCTTTAAAATGAACTGTCGTTCCATTGGCTAGCCAGGCTCCCCACCATCCAAATGTACCGGAAGTCACTATCACGTGATCACATAACGAGAGTAACGCGAAATCTGAAATTGGATGAAGAAAAGGACTGAACAGTACATCCACGCTTTTTATGTGCTCTTTGCACCATTCCATCCCATCGCTAACGATGATAAATCGAACGCTGTCGTATTTTAAGCGGTAGAATTCCATAGCTCTTTCGATGAAACTCAAATCAGCGACACTGTATCCCGATTCAGCTCCGTATAGCATATCTCCTCTCCGAACATGCAAACCGACATTTACAACGCCCATAACTGATACATTGTTGAGGAAGTTTTTGGCCTCATCTAGAAACCGTCTTCTGATGCGGAAAGATTCTCTCACGATATGCTCAACGTGGCTAAAATATTTCCAAGATTGAAAATATCCTTTAAGTGTCCAGTTGTGTTCGTGGCTAATTGCCTCAGTGCGTTTGTCATAACTTGCGCATTGTGGAACACTTAATACCTTGTTGTTGTGCATGCTGATATCATCAACAGCGAACTGCAAATCAAAGAATTCATTTATAGG
The DNA here is from genome assembly GCA_007844125.1 of Sinonovacula constricta. Classification (NCBI taxonomy): domain Eukaryota; kingdom Metazoa; phylum Mollusca; class Bivalvia; order Cardiida; family Solecurtidae; genus Sinonovacula; species Sinonovacula constricta. The sequence goes on from CM017570.1 coordinate 47,184,874, forward strand.
GTGGGTTTTCTTGATGATTGGTATATATCCGTGTAGATAAGCAATCCCTATAAGCGAAGCGATTTGAAACAAATGGTTGCCCGTACGACCAACATCAAATCCGTGCATCATAAAGTGGCGACAACGCTGTTTAATTAAGTGCCACTCGGATTTTGTGGTGTATATTGTTCTATTTAGTATAAGTGATGTCAAGTTTGTGTTTGGATCGCCAATACAACTTTTAACGTCATGCGAATCCCGCGTAAGCGAAAACGACGTCATATTTTTAATTCTTGCGATAAAAGACAAATTTCGAAACCTCTTTCTGTCAAGGTGCGTTGGAAACTTGTTCAACAAGATGAGTAAAAGCGATAATGCTGCAATGATCAATCCGTAAAACAGCCGTTTCATAATTGCCTGTATCTCTTATATTGATAACCCAACTGTGTTTCGCTTTCAGCAAAATTATTTATGGTTCCCTGGAATGAGAGTTGACATTTGTTAACAGCAAAAGAGACACAGTCTGTTATTTATTTAAGGGCTTCGGCTGTGTCGTACTGACTCTTTCCAGCTGTTGTATTTATTGGCATTTTGTGCATTATTGATAACAGTGGTATTCGCAATGCTTTCTCTTTCTCTCTAGGGAGTATTTCCTCACTGTCGTGTGTGTCCATCGATATCGTCGCTTATATTTATATTTATTAGACCTGCTATTGTTTATCCAGTAATGTTATTGTGGTGATTACGTTTCACGGTTGGAAGAATTACAGCAGGGATGAGCTTTGAGACAACCGGATTGTTTCACCTGAAAGTGGAAATGAAAGGTCATAACTGAAATAGTATAATTGCATGATGGAGGTGTTTTAAATGTTGCTTTAAATATTAAATCACAAAAAGCAGCTGGGAACACCTATCGATAGTTTAGAAAATGTGGTTTTGGCCTGTTATTTAGAGTAGCGAAATTAATTTGCTTTTTTTAAGACGCATCAGAAAAAATCTCATTGTTATGCTGGCGTGCTGTAAAAACGGACTAGAATGAAACGCTACGCAAAACACGTTTAACCACCCTTGTCAGACTCGTTGGCTTCAGTACGTTTCAAATAGTTAAAAACATAAACCATTGACGCTGGTCATAAAACGCATATTTTCGTTTGTATTTCCGAAGTTTCCGACATTGAAACAGCAAATAACAGCGACAAGAAATTCTGGTTCCTTTTGCTTTATTCGTTTAGTATTTCCTGCCTTCATCTTAATGGAAAGCTGTTTAGGAATATGTGTTCCAATGCATATTTAAACATTTGACACTTACAATAAAACATTTTGTACATTAGGAAAGCTTTTTGTAGGAACTAACAACCGATTACAAGCGACTTGTCATCCTAATAGGCCGACCGATAGAGCCAGTTAAACCATATTCCCGACATGTCGTAGGTCATCTTCCACAGTTATTCTCCTGTCACACGCGTGGGTAAACTCCCACAGACACTGTCAGATGCGTGAGTCACCTCTCACAGTTATTCTACTGCCAGATGCGTTGGTCAACTCCTATAGTTATTCTACTGTCAGATTCATGTTTCAACTCCTACAGTTATTTTACTGTCAGGTTCGTGGGTAAACTCCCACAGTTATTCTACTGTCAGATTCGTTGGTCAACCCCTACAGTTATTTTGCCCGCCTTTTCTGAAGAAGCCCCTCACAAATAAACAAACAGTGAAAATTATAGAAATATCCCATTAAAGTGAGACACTATCGTTTCTCCACCTTGATGGAAGTTTCACTGAACCGTTTACTTGGGAACTTTTAGGTTGCCGAGGCTTTTATATATTGTACATATTGTACATATGTTGATAGTTTATTATATTACCAGTTATTGTGTCTGTATATAGTTCATTTTCCCGGTCGGGACGAAGGACTTAATATGGGAAGGTCTTCAAGCTGACTTGCGGTGCGCCGGTGGTTTTACCCAGACATTTGTCTTTGGGTCTTCCTCGACCAAATAGCTGGACGTCGCAATAATGATCATAATTGGTTGCTGCGATGTATTAAAAACACAAAACAAAATAGTTTATTTCATTAGTTTTATCTCCCAATGCAGGTGCTCACTGTTAGTTGTCTCACTTGATGGGATATTTTTATTTACACTGTCTGATAAAAACCTCAAAGAAATGCGAGTTTGGAGCGCTCCACAAACAAGGTTTAAGAAGCCCAGTCGGCACTTTTGCTGACTGACCGTTCCAAGGCGGTAACTGGTGGCTTTTTATTTTTGTGTGTTATGCCTCGTCTCTTTGTGTTGTTTTCATTTATACATATACCGCCTTTGCCTTTGTCTAGAGATGATTTAGATTTAAATATATGTGGTAATTTTATAGGACCTATTCTCAATTACATATTAATAGAATAACCAATGTTTGAATCTGCATCATTTTCGTCAATTGTTATTCTCGAGCATTAATACCTAATAATCATGTGAACTGACTAATTTAAAAATGTAAACAAGTGACGACGTGTTCAAAAATTACGTTCTTTGATTGTGCGGGTTCCAGAGAATAGTCAATAAGGTACACACTCGTCGATTAGTTAGTCTTCTTGCTTCAAATTGGTACATGTATATGCTTTTTTTTAAATTTTGTAACTTGTTCTTTTAAAATGAGATGTTTTAAAAATTGTTTATAGTTTAAAAGAAAACAGATCTGAAAAGATTGAGATATAGAGGGGACATTGTTTAATATATATTCAAAACTTGGTATTTTGATTTCAATGTTTATCACTGCAATGAAGTATAGCTTCAAATAATGTTCATTTTCTAATAAACTGCCTTGTGGCTCGCGTGCAATTCCCTTTCTTTGTTTAATATACGGGCGGGACTTTACTGTGGTTCTTTTTTGAATACCCGTAAATCATTGTGGCAAAGTGTAGCAAATCAACATGGCAAAAAAATGTTTAAAATTTCTTGTAGAATCTGTGACTTTAATCGTGTAAGTAAATGTAAACAGCTTTACGAGATTTACGAGACATGTTTAAAAAAAATAATTGATTATGTTCAAATTCGATTTTATTATTTTTAATACATTCCCATGTTAAGAGGCACTGTACATAACATGCCTCTGGAGAGCCACTTAATCAACATGTGATTATAGTGCAAGTGTACTTACTTTTAGTATTAAATATCAACCATATATAATTATTTACCTCTTGATATTAACTAATGTTACAGTTCTTTATAAAGTCTTATTTCAGATCTAGACATTGTAGCTACATCAGTCTGGATATAACTACTACTACTTTTACTACTACTACTTTACTACTACTGCTGCTGCTACTACTTCTACTACTACGACGACTACTACTACTGCTCTACTGCTACTACTATTATTACTTCTACTACTACTACGATTACTACTATTGTTGTTGTTGTTGATGATTATGATGATGATGATGGTGATGATGATGATGATGGCGATGATGATAATGAGGACGACGACGACAACGATGATGATGATGACTATGATTATGTTTATGATGATAATGATGATGATGATAATGATGATGATGATGATGATGATGATGATGATGATGATGATGATGAGGACGATGTTGATGATAATAATGATGGTGTGGTGGTGGTAGTTGAAATAATGTTTACTTAAACATATGTCTTTAAACAACATTATAAATGACATGCTTTATCGATTTGATATAATTTGTATACTAAGATTAAATATCAAACGCATTGCCGCCATAAAACACGCATTATCCCAGATAGATAGATTTATTGGCCTAAGTCATCATTTGATATAATAAAAATACCTATAAATTCATACTAAAACGTATTCTGTGTTGACTTCTTTTAGTTTGAGGTTCGTTGAATAATAGGAAAATAAGAAAATGGCCTATAAGAATTACCACAGATATTAAAATCTAAGCTAGCTCTAGACAAAGGCAAATAGGATGAATGTAAAAGTGATAAAAACACAGAGACGAGACATAACACAGACAAAAAAAAACACAAAAAAAACAACAACAACTGCAGTTACCGCATTGAACCGTCAGTCGGCAAAAGGACGACGGGGTGCTTAAAGCAAATTTGTGGAGCGCTTTATTGACACTAGTTACTGCTCGTTAGTTCAAAAACATCATGAATGTACAAGTATTTACCAATCTGCCATACACAACTGTTTCATCTTACATCTGTTAATTGCGTACCTCATAAGTGCCCCTGTGCTATAATGACAGAAATGTCGCTGCACTGTATCGGCACAACTGCCGGCTAATCCCATCCCATCCCTTTACCGAGGAAAGCCCACATCGTATTATTCGAAGCAGCATTGATTGAAAATCAATCAGTAAAAGAGTCGAAGGCATGTAATAAAATATATAACAGGATATGGATTCGGCATCGAGGCATCTTCACATATTCGAGTCATATATCTATGCATATTTATAAGGAAAAGACATCACTTTATGTAGTTTGCATAAATTATTTAGCATGGAAGTATTTTGTTGCCACTTGTGATCGAAGTTAATTAGTTTAAATCATAATTATCTGTAATTATTGTATAATTGGTTTGGTATTGATCCCAAATGGTATGTAGATAGAACTCAAGACGTATCACATATCCGATAAATACAACAAATCAAACATGATGCCGGAAAAGAAATACCGATTGATAACTCTATTTTAATTATTTGGTATTTATCATTATTTTTAAATTTTCTGGCAAGTTAGATTCTAATTTTAAAAAAAAATAATTTTGAAACAGGAATAAGAATTTGACCGATTTGTTTGTAATTTTATTTTGTTAATTCAAAACAAAGATAAAATATTTAAGGCTGAGGACACTTTGGATGGTAGCTGTTGCATACATTTGAATGCTCACTTTTGAGGATAAAACGGAGTGGTGTAGAATTATATAATGGTAATAATGCAATAATGGTACCTTTAACAAACATCTAATAAAGACGTATTGCACACAAACATTTAAAAAAACTACAAATACAGTCTATGGTACCTTTTCTTACCTGCTCGTAATTACCTTCCCGCCAGGTATTTTGCCATGGAGGTCATATGCATATTTCACACAATAACTAAGTTTACAACATCTTATTTTAACATAATGGAATGCTTATCAAAAATGTGTTTCCTGTTTTAACAA